>LR738710.1:555507401-555534008 GCA_902687465.1 Secale cereale
ACATATAGGCCCCATGCCCTTAGTTAAGCACTAACTCAATGACAGGTGGGCCAGCTCCTGTTAAATTAGTTTAGTTTAAAAACTAAACTTAATTAGGCCTGAGAGACTGACATGTGGGCCACCTCCCCCCCTGACACTTTAGTTAGGATTAAATTAACACTAATAGTCTCTGTTAAATTAGCCTAGTCACTGACCAGTGGGTCCCAGCGTCAGGTTTGACCTGGGCTGACGCTGTTGACCCGATGACGTCATCCTGACGTCATGCTGACGCAATAAGTGTTTTCTGGAATTTTAAATAAATCAGAAATGATTTATTTATTTCAGAAAATAGCCAAAACTTCTAAAAATCACAGAAAATAATCCCTAACTCAGATGAAAATAATTTATATATGAAAATTGATCAGAAAAATTCAAGGAATTTGTTTATGGCATTTTCATGCATGTTTGAATAACTTACAGCCACTCTTTAGGAAAATTTGAATAAATGGCATTTGAATAATCACACATGGAGTTTGAATTTGAACCTTTGGTTCAAACCAACTTCATTTAATTGTGTTGCTAGTTGCATTAGCTCAATCCACAGCATATTGCCATGTCATGATCATGCATCATATTGTTGCATTGCATTGATTGTGTTCTTTCTCTGTTTATCGGTTTTGTCCCCTCTCAGTAGACGACGTTCCGACGATGAGTTCGATGACACCGATGAAGACTCGTTGATATCTTCAGAAGTGCCAGGCAAGCAAAACCCCATTGAGCATTCCGATACAATCCCACTCTCTCGCTCTTGCTCTCTTTTACTGCATTAGGACAACAACGCTTCAACTGTTACCTGCTGCGGTAGTTGAACCCCTTTCCACTGCATGACCCGTCATTGCCACAGTAAATAGTTGAAACCCACTAGTATGAGTAGGAGTTGTTTGAGCCATGTTGTGCCTACTCATTCATGCTTTCTGGTTATGCCTGCTATTGCTTAGAGTTGTGTCAGGTCTGATTCATCGGGGATGAATTGGAATGTGGTGAACATGTCCTACTGTTGAGAGCTAAGTGTGTGAACACGATTTGGTAAAGGTAGCGATGAGAGGCCATGTAGGAGTACATGGTGGGGTGTCTCATTGAAACCGTCCTCAGGAACTGAGTTCTGTGTTGGTTGATCCATGAAACAACTACTACCACACATTGGGCCCTGAAATATGACCCCGCTCGACTTATTGACTGCCCTTGTTCTCTGTCCAGGAGTTGTAACTAGTTTCTGGTGTTTGTAGTTTACTGGAGGTCGTGCGTAGTGCTGACCCTCGGGGTGGGCTGTGACACGGCAGGTACGTGGCATGGTGTACCGGTCGCCCGTTTGGTGACGCGGGAACCCTGTACACATCGTTTGGGGCCGTGAGCGACACCCCGGCCGGATCTCCCCACGGATGGAACCCAAATAGGCGATAAACCTGGACGAGAGACTTGAGTGGTTGGTTAGGTCGTGGTCTACACCCACGTCGGCTTTCGCTTGAAGTCTGCCGAGCACATGTCGTGTGCAGACGCTAAGTGGTGGAAACATGTGTGAAGAAGTACACCACTGCAGGGTTATATATAATCTATTCGAATAGCCGTGTCCGCGGAAATGGACTTCTGGGTTGCCCCTACAGTTCATAGACAAGTGAAAGTGGATACTCTAAAACACACAAGATAAGCGTGAGTTCTATGGATGGCCTTCTCGTAGGGAGACGGGAGCGGATCCATAGTGGTGTATTGATTGGTGAATATGTGGACTCGTGTGCGCCACCTCAAAAGAGTTACTTGCAGTCGTAGTTCAGGATATCCATCGAGTCAAAGCTGGCTTGCTACAGTCAAACTCCACCACCCCTTTGTTGATACCGATGCATATGTAGTTAGTTCTGATGTAAGTCTTGCTAAGTACCTTTGTACTCACGTTTGCTTAATTTTTTTTTTGCAGAGAGACGCCAGTCTCGCTAGTGGTTCCGTGTGGACTTCGACGTTTAGCTTGTTACCTCAGCTACGATCTTGTACCCTTGGGAGGGTCTTGTAGATAGTCAGGCTCCTCAGCCTTTTTCATTTGTAGTTGTCTGTACTCAGACATGTATTGCTTCCGTTGCCTGTATGCTCTATATGTTGGGTCATGTGACCTCTGTTTGTAATAAATGCTATGATGGCTCTTCTGGGCCTTTATCTATATGAGTTGTTGATTTATGTTGTGATACCATGTTGTACATCACATACTTGCATGTTATGCGTACGTGTAATGTGTATTGCTATGTGTGGGATCTGACACCTAGTTGTTTACCCTTGGTAGCCTATCTTACAGGGAAATGTCTCCTAGTGCTTCCACTGAGCCTTGGTAGCTTGCTACTACTCCGGAACACTTAGGCTGGCCGGCATGTGTCCTTCTTCGTTCCTGTGTCTGTCCCTTAGGGGAAATGTCACGCGTTGTTCCTTTAAGTCCTTGTAGCTTGCTACGACTTGGGTTCATACGTTGATGACCGACACGTTCGTTGCTGGGTCATGTATGCCTGTCTCTGTAATTTAGTGCCACTTTTGGTTTATAACTGGTCATGTCGGCCCGGGTTCTCTGTCATATGGATGCTAGCGACACTATCATATACGTGTGCCAAAATGCGCAAACGGTCCCGGGCCAGGTAAGGTGGCACCCGTGGGAATACCATGCGTGAGGCCGCAAAGTGATATGGTGTGTTATAGGCTAGACCTGTGTGACTTAGGATCGGGGTCCTGACATCTGGCTCCGTATTTAGCATGCTCTATATGAAACTTGCTTGGTTTTGCATATAGATTCCTGTTATGATGTTGCATCCATGTTTTGAGAGTGTTGTGCTTGATGTTTGAATGCATTTTGCATCAATGTCATGCTTAACTTGTTTTGCTCATATCTTCTAGGCCGTAGCTCCGAATTAAATGAACTTTATATGTAACTTGACTAGAAATTCATGTAGATCATCATGGTGCATCTTCACTTTATGTGTAACAACTTTAACTTAAGGTTTTTTCAGATCTGGACCAATTTCGAAATTTGCATATGAGGACTTACCGGAATTGTTATTTGTTGTTTCCGGCCTCAGTTAAACTTGCTTTGTTGTGTGTTCTTGTTTGCATCATCTCTTGCCATGATTAGCATCATGTATTTTGTCATGCATCATACTTGGTTGAGCATCATCTCTTGTTTAAGTGATGAGTGTTTACCATGTTGTTTGCTTCTTCTTGTTAGTTACTGTTTCGTTACGATAGTGAGGATTCGTTCGACTACGCTTGGTTCGTCTTTGTTGCTTCTTCTTCTTCATGGACTAATTCTTATTCCTAGCAGGATCTCATGCAAGATGACCGTCACCTTGGATATCATTATTATCATTGCCATGCTAGTTGTCTCGATGCTATCGCTATATGTCGTGCTGCCTATCTATTGCTGTCAGCCTCTCATTGTTGCCAAGAAACCTCTAACCTTTGACACCATCCTAGCAAACTGTTGAATTGCTATGTTACCTCTTGCTCAGCCTCACTTATAGCGTTGTTTGTTGCAGGTGAAGATAAAGATTGCTTCATGTCGGATCTTGGATGTTGGAATATCACAATATCTCTTAATTGAATTAATACACCTATATACTTGGCAATGGGTGGAAGGCTTGGCCTTTTGCTCGGTGTTTTGTTCCACTCATGCCGCCTTAAGAAACGTTAAACCGGTATTATGTTCCTTGAGTTTGCGTTCCTAACACGATTGGGGGTTATGGGACCCCCTTGACAGTTTGCTTTGAATAAAACTCCTCCAGCAAGGCCCAACATTGGTTTTACCATTTGCCTAATAACTAAAATCTTGCATAGGGACTTTCCGGACCCCGGGGACTTAATTAACAACCCGGGATAGTGCTCCCCATGAGTGTTGGTCCAAACTAGGTAGACTGCAGGGCCACCATAGGGAAACTCGTGGATTGGTTTTACCTGTAGGATGTCCCATCCGACTGTGGCCTGAGACGAGATACGCGCGGCTCCTGTAAAATTGTCCCTCACTGAACCAAGTACTAGAAAGTCGGTAGGGTATTTTACCTTTCCACATAGGACTTCAACATCTCTCACAATTCCGATAGGAGAGATAGTTGCTCTGTTTGCAAGATGAATAGTAACATCAACTTCTTCAAGTTCACAAGGTGAAATCTCACCGATGATCTCTTGATAAAGTGAATAGGGGATAGCACTAGCACTCAATCCCAAATCGCATAGCCCATAATAATTGTGATCTCCTATTTTAACAGATACTACTGGAGTACCTGAAATTGGGCCTCTATTCTTGGTTGTGACAAGGTTAGTGGAAACAGCACAAAAATTTACATTGGAATCCAAAACATCATTAGTAACAAGGTCTTTAACCAATGCAACTTGAGGATCGACCTTGATCTGGTCCTCAGGCTCATCAATTCTTCTCTCACTTTTATTTATTATGCCTGTCACAAGAGAGTGCTCCCTTATCCTTGCGGGAAAAGGAGGCTTTTCATATATAGCTGCAGGCAAAATAGGGTCAGCAACATGAATATCAACAGGTAACTCTTTGAAAGGTTCATGATGCTGATCTCTCTTCTTTTTAAAATAATCAACGTGAGAGGCAAAATCCTTTCAGAAATCAATCATTAGATGGGAATCAAGACCAATCTTAGAGCAAAAGGTGTTGAGTAATCAGTTTTCACATAGCTCTCAATATAATCATGCTCATAATTTATAGTGGGTTCAATACCTTTATCGATTTCCCAATCTTCGGTATTCCTCTGGATCCTTTCAATGAGATCCCACCTTTCTTCAACACTCTTCGTCTGAAATACCCCACTAGAGGAGGCATCCAGCATCTCCTTATCCTGACGAGAAAGCCTGGCATAGAAATTTGTAAGTATAATTTTCTTGGGGAGCTCATGAATAGGACATTTGAGCATTAGGGACTTCAATCTCCCCCAAGCTTGAGCAATGCTTTCTCCGTCACGAGGCCTAAAGTTATAGATATAGTTCCTGTCTCGATGAATTTCATGAAGAGGATAAAACTTGGTATAAAAGAGAGACATAAGCTCTTGCCAATCAAGCAAGTGTGAGTTATCGAGAAGCTTATACCAATCTGAAACTTTATCTATAAGCAATACGGAGAACAATTTCCTCGTGACAAACTCCATTGATACACCTGCAAGCTTAAATAATGAACATAGTTGTGACAGATATAGCAAGTGTTCACCGGGATGTTTGTCTCCTGCATAACGATTAGCCAAAACATAATCGATAATACCAGCTGGTATTTTATAGGGCACAATTTCAGTAGGGGGAGGAGCAACCACCACAGATGTGGGGCGTCTTCCCTCAAGCAACGATCCAATAGCAAGGTTGTCCATAAGGACAATGAGCAGCAACAGCAAAATAAAAACAGAAATATAAAAACTTCCTTACTAGCTTCACTTACCAATAGCGCTACACTCCCCGGCAACGGCGCCAGAAAACGGTACTTGATGACCCACAACCGTAAGGGATCTATTGCAGCGTTTTCGATAAGTAAGAGTGTCGAACCCAACGAGGAGCAGAAGGTATTGATAAGTGATTCTGAGCAAGGAATAACTACAAGCACTGAAAGATAACTTTTTAGGGGTTTTCTTGATATAAGCAACAGGAAAGTAAAAGCGAGCAAAGTAAAATGCACTGGAGAGTAACAAGTGGCCCAATCCTTTCTGAGCAAAGGAGAGGCCTAGCAATTGAACTTATAAAGGCTAAAGTGTTCTTGAGGACACACGGGAGAGGTAGTCATGTGCTTTCGCCATATTCCGTATCGGTACTATGTGATGTGTTGCTAAGTGTTGAGTGGGTGGATCTATGCTAGTACACCCCCTAGACTAAGATGAGTGCACTCTTATGATTAAACACCTTGCAAGCATCTGCAAATACAAGATAGTATTTAAGGCAAAAGCCAAACCATAGCAATACGATTGATGATCCGTTGTTCCCTTGTGCAAAAGCGTGCGAACTGGGTTTCAGGTTTCTGTCACTCCGGCAACCCACCGTAAGCATTCTTTGTACACAATGTATTCCCCTAGGTCCTTAATAAGGCGAAGCGTTGAGTGTTCGACTCACACAACGCCACTAGGAAAATAACAAGACAACTTATGTATCAAACAACACATATTACTTCAACATCATATGACTACTAACAACAAGACTTCTCCCATGTCCTCAAGAACTAAAGTAACTACTCACAAGACATAAAAGAGATCATGATCAGTGGAGATAGATGGATGATAAACAATCTGGACATAATGATATTTCTCCAACAAAACTCAATAGCATTCTCCACAAAGTAGTAATCAACACCGATAGAGTAGAGAGGATAGATAGTACGGATTACAACACAAGTTACAATTGTGAGATGAGATTGGATGAAGATAGAGATGGTGCTGATGTTGGGGATGATGTTGATGATGATCTTGATGATGCCCGTGACGATGGTGATGACGATGGCGATGATCTCCCCTTCCGGGAGGTGATCTCCCCGGCGGAATCTGCCCGCCGGAGATGGCTTTTTCTTCTCTGTAGGTTTCCGCAACGGAGCGGCGGCGGAACTCCGTAAAAACTCTTCTTTTTAGGGTTTCTGGATGACGAGGAGTATATAGGCCAAAGGGGGAAACCTGGAGTGGGCCAAGGGCTCCAAGCGCCGTCCCGGCGCAGCCAGGGTGGGGGCCGCGCCAGGTGGCCGCCTGGGCACCCTGTGGCCCCCCTCTGGTTGCTCTTTTGCGTATCCTCGTGATCCTTCTAGAAAATACCATCCATCGATTTTCAGGTAATTTGGAGGTATTCTTCTTCAGCAACTCAGCGTCCACTTTTTACCGCTGAATCCGGAAAGTTGCAAACTGTGTAAAATAGGCCAACACAACATAAGAACATCATCGTAATGTGAAATATATCAATGAATAAGGATGAATTACGATATAAAATAGTGATGCATTTTGGACGTATCATGTGGTAACAACGCCGCCTGCATCGACCATGTCCCCGACAGCGTCCGCATTCCCATGCATCCCCGCATTCCCTGCGGCATCCGTGGCCGCGGGTAGCGAGGCCCTCAAAGTGGATGGGTGGGTTGTGGCACCAGACTTCTTCTAGGGCGCCATGGTTGATCGACCCGAAGATGATGAAGCTGGTAATGAAGATGACACGCTGCTCACGCTCTCGGGTTCGCGCAAGTGATCCCCCAACCTGGCACGCCAAAGATGTCGCGGGAAACCATGGCCAATTATGGGACCAAGGGCCCATTTTTGGTTTGGCAGGAAATGGGCACATTGCACAAAGAGCGGAGAAGCATAGCACAACATAGCAAAGATCACACGGGCAGTTTTTTCCCAGGTTCAGGCCGCCGCGAGGCCTAAAACCCTACTCCTGCTTTGGTGGATGGATGGTGGAATGTGGAAAAGAGCACATCGCTCTTGCCCGGCAAGGTTGCCTTAGGGCGAGAGTCACTACGCTCGTATGAGTGTGTGTGTTCGAAATGGCCGAATCCTTTGTACGCTTGCCATGGGCATAATTTTATAGATTAAGGGGTCACCACAGTAGCAAATCCGTCTTTCCATACTGATTAGATAGCAAACAGTGTTATCATACCTAACTCTGCAGGCTGACAGAGCGCATTAAATGTGTCGCTTAGTGTCACATCATGGTTCACCCGGCAGGCCCTGCCGGGCTACTTTGCCAGCTTCGCGCCTACTTGCTTGACATGTTTCAGGACAGGTGTCCCTTGGAGGTCTTTGTTGTAGGAAGTGGCTTCCATGTGGCAGGGGGCTGCTGCTGAGCCACTCAGGAGCTTGACAGCGCACTGATCGACTACAGACGTCGTTGTGAGGTGGTGGTTTGCCTCCGCGAGCCCCAGCTGGCCTACCGGGGCAATCTCGAAGGCTTGCTTCCGGGTGATCCCGACCTTGCCGAGCTCACCTGACCGTCATGGGAGGCCTTTCCCTTGGTGATATCTTGCTTCTTCAGCTAGTCTTGGTTTTCTTATTCTCCTGGACCAGCTCTCTGATTCCTCAAAGAGATGATCCTTCCATGCCTTGACCTGATCCTGGTTTTGTAAACTAGTCCTTGGGCCTGTGCACGGTCTGGGGCAACACACCCAGGGTTTGTTGGGCCGACAATAACTTAAGAAATTTCCTCCGGTTTTGGTATCAAGAACAAATCGAAACCAAGTGGTGATTCCCACATAAAAATTTCGAAAAAGAACAATAGTGGATTGCTTATGAATAGATTTCTTGTTAGCATTGCAAATCCTATACCAAGCATCTTTTAGGATTTCTCTTCCACTTTGCTTAAAATTGAGTACTTCGTTCTTGGGGGTTAAAATAATAAGGGGATAATTAGCCATGATGACTTGAAAGTGTGAACGTTAATAGATCTGGCAAGAAAATGGTGAACGAAAAAGAGGGCGAATAAAAACATTAGTTTTTTGTGAAGTGGGGGAGAACGAGAGGCAAATGGCAAATAATGAAAATTGCAAGGAGATGAGATTTGTGATTAGGAACCTGATAGATTCTGGTGATGTTTCCCCGGCAACGGCGCCAGAAATTCCATTTGATGTCACTTGAAGCTACGTCGGTATTTCCCCAAAGAGGAAGGGATGATGCAGCACAGCTACAGTAGGTATTTCCGTCAGTGACGAAACCAAGGTTATCGAACCAGTAGGAGAACCACAGAACAGTATGTAAATGGTACTTGCACACAAAGAACAAATACTTGCAACCCGACGTGTTAAAGGGGTTGTCAATCCCCTTCGGGTAATGGTGGCAGAAATTGCCAATTTGGCGGGATAAAATTGTAGTAGATTGAAAGATGCAAATAAAAGGACATAAAACACAGCAAGGTATTTTAGTGTTTTTGATACTACAGATCTGGAAATAAAAGTTGCAAATGAAGGAAAAGTCAAATAGCAATATAGATCTGGAAGTATATGATTGGAAAATAGACCCGGGGGCAATATATTTCACTAGTGGCTTCTCTCGAGAAAATTAGCATACGGTGGGTACACAAATTACTGTTGGGCAATTGATAGAAAAGCAAATAATTATGACGATATCCAAGACAATGATCATGTATATAGGCATCACGTCCAAGATTACTAGACCGACTCCTGCCTGCATCTACTACTATTACTCCATGCATCGACCGCTATCCAGCATGCATCTAGTGTATTAAGTTTATGGTAAAACGGAGTAATGCAATAAGAATGATGGAATAGACCCATCTTTTTATCCTTAATAGCAATGACACATGCGTGCCTTGCTGCCCCTTCTGTCACTGGGAAAGGACACCGCAAGATCAAACTCATTACAAAGCATCTCTTCACATTGCAAGATAAATAGATCAAGTTGGCCAAACAAAACCCAAATATCGAAGAAGAAATATGAGGCAATCGGCTATGCGGATTTATTGCTTTCACTTAGGCAGGGGAGCTTGACTGGGCGCTAGTGACTAGCCCCCAATGATTGTGATGTTCTGGCGAGCCGAGGTAGAGACCATTATCACTTGGTTTGTGTGAAGACAAACTCTTCGTATAACACGGTGTAACCTCCGCTGATTTTTAGTGTAACACTTGTCATCGTATCGCCGACCAGTTCTCGCTTATTATGATAGTTACCTTTCGGTTTTATCGACTGAGGTACTTAACCAGGTAAGCTAGAAGTACAATTGTTGTGGTTCTCCCTTTACCCTCCTAGCCGAATAGGAGGAACATAAGAGTGTAAGCACGGGATCTGGGCAACCCAACTATTGACCCAAGACATAATTCGGAACTGATTCATATAATGCAATATCCGAGACGCCGAACACATGGGTTGTGTCGGAGTGATGCTTGGGGTGAGTTTTATAGTTGATCCCACGATCTATTAGCCGAAAGCATCTAAAAAAACCATGTATAAAACTAGTATGCTTCAGCGTCGAAGAGAGGAAAGGAGTATGCAGCATAAATGACTACAATTCGACCATAAAGCATGGTCTTTATATCCGGTGATCTCGTGACGTCTATCCATACAATCTGAACTGCCAATCGAACTATTACCGATACTTTTTAATAATAAGATTTTATAGGGGAAAGGTTTACACAGGGCCTTTACAAGAGGTTTGACATCCCTACAATGCCCTGTTGCACGTCTGCGCCTTTGCTCCTTGAGATGGTTCTTTAGTGGTGATACCAATTGGTGTATGGGCCCTTGAAGGAGGGTCTTGAAAAGTTGTCACTGAGGGAGTCCTCCATTCAGGGGTCCTCACGCATCTAGGTCAATGAAGTTGGGCCGCATAAAGAACAAGCAGAAGGCCTTCCGCCGTATTCGGTCACGACTCCTATGTACGTATAAAGGCAGGTTTTGAGTCCGGATGTGTCAATTACTTCATCCCCAAGTCACCCTTGTAACCCTAGGTCTCCTCAGGCATGTATATAGGCCGAGGGGTTTAGTCTGTAGATGGATCATCGTCATTATGATATCCCCATTGGCTAGACTTAGGGTTTAGCCATTACGATGTCGAGGTAGATCAACTCATGTACACATATCCATCCATACTAATATAGTAGGAAGTAGGGTTTTACCTCTATCGAGAGGGCCTGAACCTGGGTAAACATCGTGTCCCCTGCCTCCTATGACCATCGATCTTCAGACGCATAGCTTGGGCCCCCCTACCCGAGATCTGCCGGTTTTAACACCGACAATGGTGCTTTCATTGAGAGCTCCGCTGTGCGCTCGCAATGAGCGATCGATGGCACGCCTCGTCATCAACAACGAGATCACCCTCAGAAACAACTTGGCTATCGGCCAGGTTCTCCAGCTCGGTGGGTTTACCATATGCACCCGCATGGCCTTGGGGCCGATCGCACCCCTTGCGGCCGTCGAGCATCACCTTTACGCCGATTCCGGCTATTCCGATGACGCGACTTTGGCAGAACTCTCGCCCTTAAACGAGCTGCTAGATCGCATCGCCGCCCTGGGGCTCTCATCACCAGGAGATCGGATCGGAATCAAATCCGGCCATGATGAGATAGACCCTTCTTCGATTACTCATCTAGTAGCAACAGTCGAGGACGAAGCCATAGAGACTTCTCCTGTCCAGATGGAGACCACCATAGTCCGGATCTCTGAACTCATCGAGCCGAA
Organism: Secale cereale; assembly: GCA_902687465.1. Lineage (NCBI taxonomy): Eukaryota > Viridiplantae > Streptophyta > Magnoliopsida > Poales > Poaceae > Secale > Secale cereale. Next base: position 555,518,564 of record LR738710.1, read on the forward strand.
CACCTCCTTGTCAGGAGACGCTTGATACGTCTCCAACGTATCTATAATTTTTTATTGTTCCATGCTATTATTTATGAAGTCTTAGATGTTTAATGGGCTTTATCATTCACCTTTATATCATTTTTGGGACTAACCTACTAACCCAAAGGCCCAGTCCAGATTGCTGTTTTTTGCCTATTGTAGGGTTTTACAGAAAAGGAATATCAAACGGAGTCCAAACGGAGTCCAAACGGAATGAAACCTTCGCAGGAGATATTTTTGGAGAAAATCATGCGAGATAAACTTCGGGGCCAAGCCAGAGGATAGAGGACCCACCCTCGAGGGTGGGGAGAGCGCCCCCTGCCTCGAGGGCAGGCCCGGTGGCCCTTGGTGCCCCTGTTCCTCCTATATATGCCTACGTACCCCAGAAACTCTAGACGCAGAGAGCAAACCCTAATTCCACCGCCGTAGCTGCTGTTCCCGTGGAGATCCCATCTTGGAGCTTGTTCCGGGAGGGGGATCCATTACGGAGGCCTTCATCATCATCATTGTCGCCCTCACCATGAGTTGTGAGTAGTTTACCACAGACCTTCGGGTCCACAGCTACTATCTAGATGGCTTCTTCTCTCTCTCCGGATCTCAATACAAAGTTCTCCTCGCTCTTCGAGGAGAGCTATTCGATGTAATCTCTTTTTGCGGTGTGTTTGTCGAGATCCGATGAATTGTGAGTTTATGATCAAGGTTATCTATGAAATATATTTGGTTCTTCTCTGAACTTTTTATGTGTGCTCATAATATCCTTGCAAATCACTTCGAATTATTGGTTTGGTTTGGCCTACTAGATCTATAGTTCTTGCAATGGGAGAAGTGCTTGGCTTTGGGTTCAATCTTGTAGTGTCCTTTCCCAGTGACAGTAGGGGCAGCAAGGCACGTATTGTATTGTTGCCATTGAGGCTAAAAAGATGGGGTTTTCATCATATTGCTTGAGTTTATCCCTCTACATCATGTCATCTTGCTTAAGGCGTTACTCTGTTCGTATGAACTCAATACACTAGATGCATGCCGGATAGCGGTCAATGTGTGGAGTAATAGTAGTAGATGCAGGCAGGAGTCGGTCTACTTGTCTCGGACGCGATGCCTATATGCAATGATCATGCCTAGATAGTCTCATAATTATTCGCTTTTCTATCAATTGATCGACAGTAATTTGTTTACCCACGGTAGAGTATCGCTATCATGAGAGAAGCCACTAGAGAAAACTATGGCCCCCGGGTCTATCTTTATCATATTACTTTCTAGCCATTTTTTGTCGCTGTTGTTTATTTGCTTTCTTTACTTTTTGTTTCTATACCAAAAATATAATTATCATCTCTATCAGATCTCACTCTCATAAGTGACCGTAAAGGGATTGACAACCCCTTATTGCATTGGCTGCGAAGTTCTTATTTGTTTGTGCAGGTGCGAGGGACTGGCGCGTGGTCTCCTACTGGATTGATACCTTGGTTCTCAAAAACTGAGGGAAATACTTACGCTACTGTGCTGCATCTCCCTTTCCTATTTGAGGGAATACAATGCAAGCTCAAGAGGTAGCAAGAAGAATTTTTGGCGCCGTTGCCGGGGAGGCTTACGCAAAATTCATATACCAAGTACCTATCACAAACCCTTATCCTTCGCATTACATTTATTTGCCTCTCGTTTTCCTCTCCCTGACTTCACCTTTGCCGTTTTATTTTCTCTTCTTCTGCCGTGTGTTTACCATTCACTTGCCTCTCGTTTGCTTGTGTGCTATGTGCCCTCAATTATCTTGCATCTTCGCTTGCTAAAGTATGGATCCTTATCCCCTTGCTAATCTCTTTAAAAGATCCAATTAAGTTGAACCTATTGCTAGTGAGTTGACTGCACTAGATTATCTTTATGGGGTTTTGCTTGAAATTTGTGAATTTGAAAATTGTGACGACGTATTGAAAAAAAAACATAAATTGATTCATGATAGCTCCTTGAGTAAAAAGCATGATTGCAATGATGTTATTATAAATTCTATTAATGTCAATTGTGCTAATGATACGCAAAACCCTAAGCTTGGGGATGCTAGTACTGCTATGTCCACTACTTGTTGCAATGATCATGATTGGGGTGATGCTTCTGACGATCTTGAAAATTTATTTCAACCCCATGATGAATATGAGATTGATAATAATATTTGAAGTAATAGTGAGAGTGGGTTTGGACAGGTCATGACTTTAGATAATGTCACTCCCACTGTTTTGGAAGAATGCCAACTTCGTATGCCCGTGGATCATGTTGAGAATATGTTATGTGATAGCTATATTGTTGGATTTTCTTATGATCCTACATGCAATTATTATGAGAGAGGGAAATATGATTGTAGAAATTTTCATGTTACTAATTTACCTCTCGTTATGTTGAGATTGATATTGTTTCTTAATCCTTCCTTGCATATGCTAGATCATGCTTGTCTTGGTAATTTGTTTTCCTATAAGATGCATATGCATAGGAAGTATGTTATACTTAGATGTGTTTTTCACATGTCTTATGATGCTCTCCTTGTGCTTCAATCCTTGTCCTTTATGTGAGCATCATTGAATTATCGTGCCTAGCTAGGGGCGTAAAAGCGATAGCGCTTGTTGGGAGGCAACCCAATTTTATGTTTTTTGTTTTTGTTGCTGTTAGGGAATAAATATTGCATCTAGCCTCTGATTAGATGTGTTTTCATGTTTTGTTTAGTGTTTGTACCAAGTAGAACCTTTGGTAAGACTTGTGTAAAGTTTATTTGATCTTGCTGTGAAAAACAGAATCATTAGCGCTCACTAAAGTAGTCTTCAGATTTTTACTGGAGCATGATTTTTAGTTGATTATTTTTGCTGCTGATTGTTAGACAAATTTCTAAAATTTACCAATTTAGTTTGAATTTTTTGGAGTTCCAGAATAGGCGAACCCAGCAGATTACTACAGACTGTTCTGTTTTTGAGAGATTTTGTTTTTCGTTTGTTGTTTGCTTATTCCGATGCATCTATGAGTAATATTGGAGGATACGAACCATAGAAAACTTGGAGTACAGTAGGTTTAACACCAATATAAACAATGAATGAATTCCTTGCTGTACCTTTGAGTGGTGGTTTGCTTTCTCTTACTAACGGAGCTCACGAGAATTTGTGTCTAAGTTTTGTGTTGTGAAGTTTTCAAGTTTTGAGTATTGCTTTGATGGACTATGGAACAAGGAGTAGCAAAGGCCTAAGCTTGGGGATGCCCATGGCACCCCAAGTAAATTCAAGATAATCAAAAGCCTAAGCTTGGGGATGCCCCGGGAAGGCATCCCCTCTTTCGTCTTCATCCATCGGTAACTATACTTGGAGCTATATTTTATTCGCAACATGCGATGTGTTTTGCTTGGAGCGTATTGTATAACATGAGTCTTTGCTTGTTAGTTTGCCACAATCATCCTTGCTAGACACACCTATTTGAGAGAGTTAAATATGCCCTATAAATTTTTAGAACACTCTATATGCTTCACTTATATCTTTTGAGTTGAATAGTGTTTGCTCTAGTGCTTCACTTATATCTTTTAGAGCACGGTGGTGGGAATATTTTGTAGAAATTGTTGAACTCTCATGCTTCACTTAGATCTATTTGAGAGTCTATTAAAACAGCATGGTAAAGTGTTTAGTCTAAAGGAACTAGTCTTCACATGATAAACATCCAATGTCAATGTAGTAAAAAAAATCACATCAAGTGCATTGAGTAGAAGGAGATGTTGGATGCTTGATAAATGTTTTGAGACATGAGGATAGTGATATTAGAGTCATGCTAGTGGTGAACCGTTGTGTGACTAAGTTAAAGCATGATGTATTTGTAGAGTGTCAACCTTTGTGTGGAGGTCGGGGGGGCGCGATGGTTAACTCCTACCAACCTCCCCCCTAGGGGCATGCGTTGATTGCTTTGTTTTGATGACTCGTAGATTTTTGCAGTAAGTATATGAGTTCTTATGACTAATGTTGAGTCCATGGATTATACGCACTCTCACCCTTCCACCATTGCTAGCCTCTCTTGTACCGCCCAACTTTCGCCGGTGCCATAAACCCAGTATATATCCTTCCTCAAAACAGCCACCATATTGTTCCTCAAAACAGCCACCATACCTACCTATCATGGCATTTCCATAGACATTCCGAGATATATTGCCATGCAACTTTCCACCGTTCCATTTATATGACACGCATCATATTGTCATATTGCCATTGCATGATCATGTAGTTGACATAGTATTTGTGGCAAGGCCACCATACATAATTTTTATACATGTCACTCTTGTTTCATTGCACATACCGATACACCGCCAGAGGCATTCATATAGAGTCATACTTTGTTGTTGCAGTATCGAGTTGTAATCTTGTGTTGTAATGAAAGTGCGATGATCATCATTTATAGAGCATTGTCCCATGGGAGGAAAGGCTGAATCTATAAAGCCCCTCCGCAAAAAAAAAGAGAAAGGCCAAAGAAAAAAGAAAGGCCCAAAAAAGGGAAAAAGAGAAAAAAAGAAAACAAAAGAAAAAGGGACAATTGCTACTATCTTTTTCCACACTTGTGCTTCAAAGTAGCACCATGTTCTTCATTGTAGAGAGTCTCATGCTTAGTCAGTTTCATATACTAGTGGCAATTTTTGTTATAGAACATGGCTTGTATATTCCAACGATGGGCTTCCTCAAATGCCCTAGGTCTTCGTGAGCAAGCAAGTTGGATGCACACCCACTAGTTTCTTTTGTTGAGCTTTCATTCATATTTAGCTCTAGTGCATCCGTTGCATGGAAATCCCTACTCACTCACATTGATATCTATTGATGGGCATCTCCATAGCCCGTTGATACGGCTAGTTGATGTGAGACTATCTCCCTCTTTTGTCTTCTCGACAACCACCTCTATTCCACCCATAGTGCTATGGCCATGGCTCACGCTCATGTATTGCTTGAAGTATTGTTATTTCTTATGTCAATATAGACTTCTATCTTGAATCCTTCCGATCTGAACATTCATGCCACAATTAAGAGAATTACATTGAAAAACTATATTGGTTAGCATTCCACATCAAAAATTCTTTCTTTATCATTTACCTACTCGAGGACGAGAAGGAATTAAGCTTGGGGATGCTTGATACGTCTCCAACGTATCTATAATTTTTGATTGTTCCATGCTATTATTTATGAAGTCTTAGATGTTTAATGGGATTTATCATTCACTTTTATATCATTTTTGGGACTAACCTACTAACCCATAGGCCCGGTCCAGATTGCTGTTTTTTTGCCTACTTCCGGGTTTTGCAGAAAAGGAATATCAAACCGAGTCCAAACGGAATGAAACCTTCGTAGGAGATATTTTGGAGAAAATCATGCGAGATAAACTTTGGGGCCAAGCCGGAGGACAGGGGACCCACCCTCGAGGGTGTGGGCACGCCCCCCTTCCCAGGGCACGCCCCCTGCCTCGAGGGCAGGCCCGGTGGCCCCTGGTGCGCCTCTTCCTCCTATATATGCTTACGTACCCGAGAAACTCCAAAGCAGAGAGATAACCCTAATTCCACCGTCGTAGCTGATGTTCCCGCGGAGATCCCAACATGGAGCCTGTTCCGGGAGGGGGATCCATCACGGAGGCCTTCATCATCATCATCATCGCCCTCACCATGAGTTGTGAGTAGTTTACCACAGACCTTCGGGTCCATAGCTAGTATCTAGATGGCTTCTTCTCTCTCTCTCTCTCTCCGGATCTCAATACAAAGTTCTCCTCGGTCTTCGAGGAGACCTATTCGATGTAATCTCTTTTTGCGGTGTGTTTGTTGAGATCCGATGAATTGTGAGTTTATGATAAAGGTTATCTATGAAAGATATTTGGTTCTTCTCTGAACTTTTTATGTGTGCTCATAATATCCTTGCAAGTCTCTTCGAATTATTGGTTTGGTTTGGCCTACTAGATCTATAGTTCTTGCAATGGGAGAAGTGCTTGGCTTTTGGTTCAATCTTGTGGTGTCCTTTCCTAGTGACAGTAGGGGCAGCAAGGCATGTATTGTATTGTTGCCATCAAGGATAAAAGAAGGGTTTTTCATCATATTTCTTGAGTTTATCCCTCTACATCATGTCATCTTTCTTAAGGCGTTACTCTGTTCGTATGAACTAAATACACTAGATGCATGCTGGATAGCGGTTGATGTGTGGAGTAATAGTAGTAGATGCAGGCAGTTGTCAGTCTTCTTGTCTCGGACGTGATGCCTATATACAATGATCATGCCTAGATAGTCTCATAATTATTCGCTTTTCTATCAATTGCTCGACAGTAATTTGTTTACCCGATGTAGAATATCGCTATCATGAGAGAAGCCACTAGAGAAAACTATGGCCCCCGGTTCTATCTTTATCATATTACTTTCTAGCCATTTTTTGTCGCTGTTGTTTATTTGCTTTCTTTACTTTTTGTTTCTATACCAAAAATATAATTATCATCTCTATCAGATCTCACTCTCATAAGTGACCGTAAAGGGATTGACAACCCCTTATTGCATTGGCTGCGAAGTTCTTATTTGTTTGTGCAGGTGCGAGGGACTGGCGCGTGGTCTCCTACTGGATTGATATAACTGAGGGGAAATACTTACGCTACTGTGCTACATATCCCTTTCCTCTTCGAGGGAATACAACACAAGCTCAAGAGGTAGCAACACACTATGTTCCTTCAGCTCTGGGACCGACGCCGGACCTGAACGGCAACCAGACCCCATCGAGTCCGGATTGTCACCAACGGAGGTTGTTAAAACCCCGAATATCACTCTGGGTCGGGATTTAAAATTACCAACACCGACCCACCCTGGAAAAAACTATTCACGTAAATCTAGAATCCCGGACATAGATGATATCACGAACATACAACAGCAGCCTGGGGAAATGGTCAAACACTTCTGGGCCAGATTCTTACTTTTTAAAAACAAGATCAGGGACTGCTGCGACGACAAAGCGGTCTCTTTATTTCACCGCAATTGCACGGACGAGGGAGTCATGAACGCCCTCAACCGACGTCGTGTTATGAGTTTCACAGAATTATCGCAGTTAGTATGGAAGTACTGCATAATGGAAAATACTTGGAAATCCCAGAATACACCTCTGGAACGGCCCATCTCCCGACAGTACGCTACCAAAGCTAAACGGACTTACCCTAGTTGGTCAGCCGATAGCATTCCTATTGGCAAGAAGAACAAGCCTATTTCAAGGCACGGGTCCAACCTGGAAAAACTACTCGATACACCTTGCCAAATACACGCAACCCCGGATAATGTCCCAAACCATCGCCTTAGAGCATGCTGGGTACTCCGACAGGTAGCAAAAAGCGGTACGACACTTCTTGCCACTACCGCACCTAGGGAGAATGACACCAATGTCTTCACTGTCTTCGAAACGTTCTCCTCAAATAATCGTCGCAAAAGAGAAAATCGTGAACTTGCCGAAGTTTACCAAATTAGCTCAGCAAGCCCATGGAGCGACATGGCAATCAGTTTTTCTGCCGAAGACGCACCTCGAGTCCGGCCGGTCCGAGCATCAGCAGCTCTTGTACTGGACCCAATAGTGGATGGCTTTCGCCTCACTAAAGTACTTATCGACGGAGGAAGCAGACTAAACATCATATATGAGGAGACGCTTGCAAAAATGCAGGTCAAGAAATCGCTCATTGAGCACATCGTCACAACCTTTAGGGGACTTATACCAAGCCGCGAGGCCAAGTGTTCGGGAAGCATTAAGCTCAATGTAGTGTTCGGCTCACCCGACAACTACAGATCAGAGGAACTACTCTTTCACATTGTGACCTTTCACAGTGGATACCACGCCCTTCTAGGACGGGACGCGTTCTCACGCTTTCAAGATATACCCCATTACGGGTACATGAAGCTTAAAATGCCAGGGACCAATGGGGTCACGATAATAAGTGATCCAGATAGAGCACTCCGTGCCAAAAATAAAACGACATCCTTAGCCTTAGAGGCATTATCCGAAGCTCTTGCGGCTGAAGAACTAACTACCCTACGATCAAAGGTGCATGCCGAGGATGTCATCCTCGCCAAAAGATCGAAGTCTACCTCCTTCAAGCCCGTTGAAGAAATCATCAAATTCCAAGTGCACCCAATGGACCCTAATAAAACAGCATCCATCGGGGCACAGCTAGATCCGGCGGTAGACAGCGTGTTATGTGCCTTCCTTCGGGAAAATTGGGATATATTCGCCTGGCACCCTTCAGACATGCCAGGAATCCCACGTAGGCTGGCCGAATACAGCCTCAATATTATAAAAGGGTTCAAACCAGTCAAGCAGTCACTATGACAATTTTCTGAACCCAAAAGACAAGCAATGGGAGAAGAGTTAGCCAAACTATTGGAAGCCGGATTCATCAGAGAAATCAAACATCCGGAGTGGCTAGCCAACCTAGTCATGGTACCGAAGAAGGATAAATCCTGGCGCCTCTATGTCGATTTCACAGACTTGAATATGGCTTGCCCAAGGATCCCTTTCCCTTGCCCCGCATTGACCAAATCATCGATGCAATGGCCGGACATGACTCGATGTGCTTCCTTGATGCTTACTCCGGTGTGACGCCCCAAGACCGACGCTCCAGAAGACTTCCAGCTATTCCTGGTTTCGCCATGTGTTTCTTTTCGGTTGTTCAATTTATTTATTTTTGCATTGCATCATGTCATCATGCCATCATGTCATAAATCTTCTGCAACTCAACTAAATAAAATTGCATAGATCTTTTGATCTATTTAAATCGACGGAAGTCATATGTTGATTTCTCTTTACAACATATACAAGTCTCTCAATATTTTCAGGGAGCTATGATAAATATTCCATCGTTCTAGAATTAACCATAACAAACTTGCATCTTAATTCCCTCTTGTTTTTAAATCTTTTTAATCCCTCCATCTTCTCCAATATTCATCCTCTAGTTGTGGGGCTTTGATATATCAAAGTAGCCACATGCCAGTTATTCGTTCAATTCCTATTTATTTGGCTCTTCCAAATAAATATTTTCCTTCTCTGTTTTTTTATTAGTAGAGGAGACCTTTTTTTTAGTCGAGGCTCGCCCATCTCTCCTTTTAGTTTTTTTCCTTTCTCTGCGTTTTAGCCCAGCCAATCTGGCCGGCCCATCTTCGCTCCAGCCAGTTGGGCCTCCGAGCAAGTCGGCCCAAGGCCATCTGCAGCTCGCCCCAACTCTAACCCTAGCCCCGACCACTCTTCTCCTCGACCCCCTCATCGTTTCCTTCCGCCGCCACCATTCACGACGCAGGAGCCCCGCGCCCATTCCCCCACACGACCACGCCCGACCCCATCTCCCTCCTCCCGCTCTCTCACATGCCTCCACCAGGCGCGCCCGACCTCCTCCTCTCGACTCCGCCGCGGGAGTCGTCCCGAGCTCACCGCTCCACCGCATCGCCGAGGCCACCAGAGCCCGCCCCGTGGCTCCTTTGTTGAGCTATCGCTGGGCACCACCTACTCCTCCCCTCGTGACCATCGGCACCACCCCGCCTCCCTGCTTTCTCTCCTCTGAGCGCCGCCGGCTCCCGCGCGACGCCGTCCTCGCCTCTGCGCCAACCGTCGGCGAGCCATCCGCCCGGAGCTACCTCGCGCTGCCGCCGTACTTCGCCTCGCTGCACCGCCCAGGCCGTCGCGCCATGGCGCCCTTAGGGGTCCGTCCGCATTTCATGCCTCGACCCGTGATTCTCCTCTCCGCGTGAGAGATGCCAGCGCCCGCCTCCTCCTTCGATCCTTGCCGCGACACCGTCTTCCCTCTCGCCGACCACCAGCACCTCCCCGACGCCCCTGCTTCCTTCTCTCGTCGCCTTGCTGTTGTTGCTATGCTCCGACCGCCACTCCTTCATCAACGGCAGCAGCCAAGGCCACCACAAGCCTCCCTGGACCAGCGCCATGGTACCATCGAGCCCTGAACGAGCAACGCCATGGTCCTGCCTCCGTCATCTTCTGCCTCCCTTTGTTAACCAAAGATCCGAGGCCTTTCGTGTTGCTTCGTTTTGGATGCGCCCTCTGCGGCAGATGTACGAGTACACACGGGGATGCGTCAAGTTCCATTACCGTCGACCCTCGCCAAGTGGCTCGACGACCAAGTGTACGACTACAGGGATTCGCCAAGTACCACACCGGCAAGCGTGTACGCCCGAACGACTACCTTCGCCGAAGACTCGTGAATGACCACACATCCGGAACGCGACAAGAACCATGATGACCATCGCGTGCTGAGTTCAACTATCGCCGAAATGTACGACTACCGTCGCTATGGATCCGTCAAGTACCTCTACGACGACTCGAACGTGTACGACTACTTCCACTACCGCCGCCACGTGAACAACTACTTCCCTCGACGACCCGTGAACAACTACACCACTGTTTCCCTCGACGATCTCGAACCTCCCCGAAATGCACGCATCAAAGGTATAATCGCCGAGCCGATGACCCTATGGATGAATGTTGTGTGATGTATGAGATGAAATACTTGTTTGCCTCGAGTCCGAAGTGCCCCTCGTTTGCCTTGACATTGACCCGTGGGAACCTGGTAACGGGATCACCCCACCATCTTCACTACAAGAAATATGTCAACTTGTGACCACCACTATTGGTCACTGAATGGTCACAAATTTCCATTTGTGACCTTTATGTGACCAAAAACATAAGGTCAAAAGCTGGCCGTCATAAACTGACTATAGCGACCTTTCTTCTGGAATGGTCGCAAACGTTTACGACCAAAACAAAAGGTCGTAGATTTAACGACCAACTGTTTTGGTCACTAGCAATCCGACCACACCACGTCAGATCCACCGTGGCAAGCTGACGTGGCAGAATTATGACCAAATGAAAAGGTCGTAAAATGGAATCAGCCCGGTCCATTTCAGCCGTCTTGATGGGCCAAGCCCAATAATTCAGCCCAATAATTTGGCCTTTTAATTTCTGGGAATGGAGCCTTTTTCTGATGAAATTGTTTTTTTATTCCACTATTGTTTTGGGCCACAGCCTTTTTAGTCTAGTTCGAATTGGGCCTTGGCCTTTTTATTTTCTGTTATGAAGCCTTTTTATAAAAAAATTCTTACAATCATTTCTTTTTTTAGGCCCAAGCCTTTTTGGTCTAATTCTTGTTTGGGCCTTGGCCTTTTTAGAGCCCATTTCTCATTTTGCATAACTATAGACAGAAAGGGCACTAGTGATCCACAAGCCCAGGTGCACTAGTGATCCACAAGCCCAGGTGCACTAGTGATCCACATAACTTCATAGAAAATAAACAAAATAATCCACAAGTGGTCCAGGTTCACAAGATCACATAACTTCACAAGTGGTCCAGGTTCACAAGATCACATAACTTCACAGGTTCACAGGTTCAAAATGCTCTCAGCTCAGACTCCCAGGTTCACAGGTTCAAAATGCTCTCAGCTCTCAACAAAATGCAACAGCTCTCAACAAAATGCAACAGCTCCCAGCTCAAAAACAAAGAGGTTCACAGCACAGCTCAAACTACCTTAGCTCGAAAGAGCGCCATCAAGTGGGCTAACTGCTCTTCCTGCTCTTGAGACTTCTTGCGCAGCAGCTCAAGTTCCTTGTCGCGTGCAGCTTCAGATTCTTCCGCCTTCATCTTCATTGCCGCCAATTCTTCTTGCATCACTTCAGCTTGAAGCTCGGACCTCTCCAGCTTCTGCTCAAGCTCACGAACATGAACAGCAACTTTAGTTGTTGCTTTGCCGGAGTAGTTCCTAGATGACTGGAGCCCAACATTCCTGAGGAATGTGCTTTGCTTGACTTCGGTCTTGAGGACTTGTTCGACAATTTGAACAGCAGACTTTGGCTTTTCACCTTCTGGTACCGGCGCGTCCTTCATTTTTTCCATCTCAAGCTAGCATATGAAGGAAAATGATAGGCATTAGTGGGAGATCTATTTCACATTTTGCAAACCAAACCAAGCAGGAGAAACCAAACCAGCACACAAATGGATTATTTGAAATAACCAAACCAGCACACAAAATATATACAAGAAGATGATGACTAGTGACCTGGAGACATGCAATTGGAACAATATGATCACTTCATTAAGCCTAGAATGGTGGTTCTATATAAGATGGCTTCCCGAGTGAGCCGATCATCAAACTAACATTCAGATCAAATTTCATCATATCATAAAAAATGCATCAAATAGCTACAACAAGTTCTGATATATTTGTTGAAGTATCAAACAACATCAAAGCATGGAACATAGCGTGTGTTCTTGACTGGCTCCGAATCAAACAACATCAAATCATGAAGGCATCAAAGCTGGCTGTGAACCAAACAGGGCAAAGCATGGAGTGACTTACTATAGCAGTCTTGACTGGCTCGGAAAACCCGTGCTTCTTGCTGTTGTGGGTGGCCTTAAACAAGTCAATCGCAGACAGCTCCTCACCCTTACGCTCTTCTTTCTGAAATGTTTTTCAACAAAAATCAAAATGTTATTCAGCAAGAATCAGAAATGTTATTCAATGAGGATCAAACGGTAAGGTCTCTAGAGAAGAGTTCTCACAGTGGCAAAAATGTGTGCTGTGTAGTGCCTGGAACCAGTTCTGTGATTGTACACGACTTTTTCTCGATTCATCTTGTTCGACACACAGGTTTCCTACAAAAAAGCACACTGTCAGCATGATCTAGCACTAGCATATCATGTGCAGAACATAAAGCATCAAACAAAGCTGAGACAAACCTTGTGTCTTGGGGTAGACCACATCTCCACCAGAGCTTGCCATTCACCATCCGTTAGATCAGGCACCGGAGACTTAATGCTGACTTTATTTGCGGCTACGGTATCAAAATACTTCTTCTTGATCTGATGGCGTCTGTTCTTTGAATATTTCTGCAGAATATCTTTGCACGAGGTCTTGATGGTCTCCGAGTCCGTGTTCATCTCAAAATTTTCCTACCGACATAGCAAACAAGGTAGGAACAATATTAGTGATCATGCATAGGTGTAACAGAAAATAGATAGTGCATTAACTATGAAACAAGTAGCTTACAACAACTTTCCCAATGTAGTTCTCCAATAGAGTAGCATCTCTTTTGTATAGCTTGAAATGAGGAAGAACCGGAAGATGGCTTTTTGCAATGAGTCCACACTCAGAAGCAAGCTTTGCTGCCTGCAAGGCTTCTCTGGACGAATCATCCCTTCGGCAATTTGGATAGGCACCTTGCTACCAAGCGACTTGGTGATCCTCTCTAGCCCTCTGCCCTTTCTAAGTCTAGTCTTGGGATTCATTGCATCTGAAAATGAATCTGAACTCATAAATTAGAATAGAAATCGACAAATGCAGGAATCGACAAAAGCATACATGATCATTCCATTTGGAAAATGCACTAGTAAAAGATAGCATTGCAAAGGTCAACTTGCCTGATTGAAGCACAAGCTGCTGTTCTTCTTCATTGATGATAGCGTTCCTGTCAATAGAAGGTGCAACAGGGCTGAGGTCTGTGTGGACAGTGCATGCTTCATCAATGCAGATGGTTCCTGCTTCATCTAGGCAGACAGGGCCACTTCCATCCATGCTGAGAGTGGTTCCTTCATCCATGGGCGGCAACTCATCACCCGTTTGCACCGAGGTCTGAGAGTCCATGCGCAGCATACTTTCCTGATGGTCCGTCGCAGTCGCCATCATTGCTTTCTGCCTTGTGACTCTATCAAGGGCACGTTCATCAGGTTCCAGGATCCTCTTTTTTTGTCCTGGAGCGGGGGCCATCACCCTTCCTGGAGGCATTGCAGCAGATGTTTCTAAGCTCTTGTTCTTCTTGCTGACTGTCTTCTTAACACCAGGCCTCTTCTTCCTAGATTCCTTCAGTGCCTCGTATGAACAGCACGGAAAAAAGCATTAGATCACAAGATAAATATGTGAGCACAAGGAATAACATAGAATAACAGAACCCCAACCCTCCAAGCAAGACAGAGTTTGCACCTTAACAATCTTGTTGACTACAACATCATCCACTTCCTCTCCATCAATTACTTCATCCTCCTTAGGAATGTACTCGGGGTCATCATTGATAACTCCACTACCCTGTTGAACCTCATCACTTCTACCTTCTTGTACACCATTTGTTTTCCTAATCATCGACGCTATTGCACCGATGCCAAGGGACTGGAACATCCGATTGTTCCTCATGATATTTCTAGCCCTAACCTTCTCGTACTCGGTGAGAGGCTCTTCTTTGCATGATAAAGGAAACGTAACTATTAGGTGAATGTTTGGAATGCATGGACAGGCAGCCAAACATATCTTATGAAATTTTATAATCATTTAATCCTAGTTATTCAGGTAAGGAAGACTAACAGCACACAGGCACAATTAAGCCAGCTTATTCAGATTGCAGCAATACATTTCACTTAGCATATTAAGACACAAATTTGATGAAACTGACAGTATAACCACAAGGAGCAAGTTGCATACCAACGGTTGGCCTCATGCTTGACCTTGTCATCCTTGCCATGGATGATCTTGAGGTGGTGCTTGCAAAATAGAATAAACAACAATCATATACAACAGGGATAATGTAAAAATGATGCACTTGTATCAATAAAGGAAAGCATTTGGACCATCATGCACATACAGTGATGTACTGTTATTAATTAAGCAAACATGTAAGTGCACTAAACAAGCATGCATGTACAGTGGAAATATATGTACACTAAACAAGCAAGCAAGCAAAGTGCTACTAATAGAAACAAGCAAGCATTGAAGGAAATTGAAAAGAAGCAAGCAAATACTATTGATACAAACCCTAATTAATAAGAAAGCAAGTAGCTTCTTCTCCATGTGCTACTGATACAAGCAAGTACTGCTAATGGAAACCCTAATTAAGCATGTATGCTTGCAAGCAATATGTATGTTAGCAAGCAAGGAACATGAACTAGTGAATTAGTGTCATGTACACATGCTTAGACAGTCTGACAGCAAACATGAAACAACAGTACTTGCAGAAGTAAAGCATGAAACAACAGTACTGAAACCAGATGTTTCCACTAGATGTTTCCACTATCTGACGAGTATATCATGAGGACCTTCAAAACAACTAGATGTTTCCACTAGTAAAGCATGAAACAACAGTACTTGCAGAAGTACAAAAGCAGATCATGGGCAGCCATAGAACGATATTACAACATCTTGGGCCAGCACAAGGCATCATTTTCGATGAAATCAAAGGGAAATAAACAAGCAACATCATCCACCTCCTCATCCATCCCCATCCCCTAAAATCAACATGAACATGAACCCTAAACCATGAACATGAACATGAACATGAACCCTAAACATCAACATGAACCCTAAACCATGAACCAGAGGGAGGTCTTCCTCAACATGAACCCTAAACCATGAACCAGAGGGAGGTCTTCCTCAAACCCTAGATCGACA
>LR738710.1:555534113-555624352 GCA_902687465.1 Secale cereale
GAGGGGAGGGGATCCCGCGTGCTAGTGGGAGAGGTAGGGGTGGGTCCCGCCTGGTAGTGGGAGAGGGAGTGGAGGGAGTGGAGGGAAATTTTGGGAGAGGGAAATTTTTGTGGAGGGAAAATTTTGGTGTCGGAGGAAAATTTGGGTTTGGGTGTAGAAAAAAAATAGGTTTTTTTTGTAAACTTTGTAGAAATCATGGTTAAAATCATACCGAGTAGCTCAAGAAAACGCCGGTATTGCAAGTTTGGTATTTTTTCTAGTTGGTAGGCCACATTTGATGATGTGACACGGAGGTCTCCCATTTTTTTTGAATTTTTTGAGTTTTTTACTGTGTTTTCAAAAACCGGCCGATTTCGTTGCGGCGGCCGTCCGTGGCTAGGGTTTGAGTCATGTTTTTAAACAACAACAAAGCCTTTAGTCCCAAACAAGTTGGGGTAGGCTAGAGGTGAAACCCATAAGATCTCGTGATCAACTCATGGCTCCGGCACATGGATAGCAAGCTTCCACGCACCCCTGCCCATAGCTAGTTCTCTTGTGATACTCCAATCCTTCAGGTCTCTCTTAACGGACTCCTCCCATGTCAAATTCGGACTACCCCGACCTCTCTTGACATTCTCCGCACGCTTTAGCCGTCCGCTATGCACTGGGGCTTCTGGAGGCCTGCGCTGAATATGCCCAAACCATCTCAGACGATGTTGGACAAGCTTCTCATCAATAGGTGCTACCCCAACTCTATCTCGTATATCATCATTCAGGACTCGATCCTTCCTCGTGTGGCCACACATCCATATCAACATACACATCTCCGCCACATCTAACTGTTGAACATGTCGCCTTTTAGTCGGCCAACACTCGGCGCCATACAGCATTGCTGGTCGAACCGTCGTCCTGTAGAACTTGCATTTTAGCTTTTGTGGCACTCTCTCTTGTCACAGAGAATGCCAGAAGCTTGGCGCCACTTCATCCATCCAGCTTTGATTCGATGGTTCACATCTTCATCAATACCCCCATCCTCCTGTAGCATTGACCCCAAATATCGAAAGGTGTTCTTCTGAGGCACCATATGTCCATCAAGGCTAACCTCCTCCTCCTCACACCTAGTAGTACTGAAACCGCACATCATGTACTAAGTTTTAGTTCTACTAAGCTTAAACCCTTTCGATTCCAAGGTTTGTCTCCATAACTCTAACTTCCTATTTACCCCCGTTCGACTATCGTCAACTAGCACCACATCGTCCGCAAAGAGCATACACCATGGGATATCTCCTTGTATATCCCTTGTGACCTCATCCATCACCAAGGCAAAAAGATAAGGGCTCAAAGCTGACCCTTGATGCAGTCCTATCTTAATCGGGAAGTCATCAGTGTCGACATTACTTGTTCGAACACTTGTCACAACATTATCGTACATGTCCTTGATGAGGGTAATGTACTTTGCTAGGACTTTGTGTTTCTCCAAGGCCCACCACATGACATTCCATGGTATCTTATCATAGGCCTTCTCCAAGTCAATGAACACCATATGCAAGTCCTTCTTTTGCTCCCTGTATCTCTCCATGAGTTGTCGAACCAAGAAAATGGCTTCCATCGTCGACCTCCCAGGTACTAATATACTCCGTCTCCATTCCTCTGGCATCTTGTTTGCCCGGAAAATGAGGTTGAAAAGCTTGGTTAGCCATACTATCGCTATGTCCCCGAGGCCTTTCCACACCTCAATGGGGATACAATCAGGGCCCATTGCCTTGCCGCCTTTCATCCTTTTCAAAACCTCCTTGACCTCGGACTCCTGGATTCGCCGCACAAAACGCATGCTGGTCTCATCAAAGGAGTCATCAAGTTCAACGGTAGAACTCTCATTCTCCCCATTGAACAGCTTGTCGAAGTACTCCCGCCACCTATGCTTAATCTCCTCATCCTTCACGAGGAGTTGGTCTGCTCCGTCCTTGATGCATTTGACTTGGCCAATATCCCTCGTCTTCCTCTCTCGGATGTTGGCTATCTTATAGATGTCCCTTTCCCCTACCTTCGTGCCTAACCGTTGGTAGAGGCCCTCATACGCCCTACCCCTTGCTTCAAGAGGGCACGCACGCCTATCTTGTCTTCAAGAGGGCACGCACGCCTATTGAGTCATGTTTTTAGCATTCAAAAAAATGAAACTTATATTGTTTCATACAGGAGCATGCACAAAAACCCATAATTTTATCTTTCATCCATGAACATGCATAAAAAATTCCAATTCCCATCAATTACCAAACTGAATATTCATTGTTAAAAACATGACTTGTTTAGATGACACTGTCATACAACATCCATGAGCATGCACAAAATTAAACCTGACATACTTAACATTGACATGTTCATATTACACTAACAAGCTTCACTCCTCCTTCACTCCTCCTTCTTCTCCTTCATCAACCTGATGCGCTGAGAGTGGCGAATCCCAACGCGGATGTACTCCTCTACCACAATTGGCATGGTCCTGTCGCCAAGCTGTGGGATTGCAGGCGCCGCCACCATCGCGAGGTCGTCGTCCGCCACCACCATCGCGAGGTCGTCGTCCGCCACCACCATAGCAAGGTCGTCGTCCGCCACCACCATAGCAAGGTCGTCATCCGCCAACACCATAGCAGGGTCGTCCTCAGCCACCACCATAGCATGTTCGTCGTCAGCCAGAATAGGCTGCTCCTCGTCATCCCCGCTCTGCTCCTCGTCGTCATCCCCGCTCTGCTCCTCGTCATCACCGCTCTGCTCCTCATCCCCGCTCTGCTCCTCATCGTCATCCCCGCTCTGCTCCTCGTCATCCCCGCTCTGCTCCTCATCGTCATCCCCGCTCTGCTCCTCGTCATCCCCGCTACTGCTCCCATTGCCTGGCCAAATGCAACAAAGTGTGAACATGGTGTTGTCGTCGTGCAGGTAGAGGAAGCCAAAAGGACAGGAAGAAGAGAGGCAGAGAGCTTACTGGCATCGTCGTCGTGCTGGTAGTACATGCGGCACATGGTGTTGTCGAACATCTTCACGGTGAACATGGCGTCGCCGTCGTAGCGGAAGACAAGGAAGTACCCGAGCTGTAGCTCATGGGCGCGGGCGAAATGCTCCCAGCCGGGCCCTAGGTACATGTGGCCTTCACCATCGAACACCACCAACACTTCCCACTACACGTGAAGCCCGCTGCCGGCCTCCCGCAGCTTCACTTTGTGGGGCTCACGGTCGGCGAGCATCTTCGCAAACTTGTCAGGCAGCCTCTGCAGCGAGGGTCAAGCAGTGGTTAATTGTGGCAATGAAGCACTAGACAACAGAGTGATGATAAATAAATGAGTGATGATAAATATACCTGCCTACTGCAAGATTTATCAATTATGATCTCGAAGAACTCGAAACCTTCCAAGCCAGCCATCTCACTTATCTGAAAAGCAGCATTGTAAAATAAACAAGCACATCAACATCAATAGCATAGTAAACTAACACTAAAACAAGCACATCAACATCAACAGCAACAGCAACATCATGAGGTGACCACCAACAGCAACAACACTAAAATCTACTATAAATTGACCAGAACCATATCTACTATAAATTGACCAGAACCATATCTATTATAAATGGACCAATAGTGTACAGCAAAACAACAGTTTCAATATTACACAAGAAAGAAGTCTCAGGTTTATCAAGCACAGCAAAACAACAGTTTCTACCTGGAGAGAAGATTGATCACATCAGGTCACCAGTCCCATAGATACCAAAACAAAGAACATTAAGTAATAGTATTTACCTTTGCCAGTCCATTCGCTACTCATCGTCGTCGATACGAAAACAAGGAACTCTATGCCCACTCCTGTTTTCCTCGTCATCACTACAATATTGCAGCATAGTATGATCAGTCCGGTTTTCCTCATCCTCGCTTTCGTGTCCATCCTCTACCACCTTTCTTCTTTTTTTGATGCCTTCAACTGTTGCAGCACCAACGATCACACGTTCCCGGTCCCTTCGCACTCTGCTTTGCACCGGAACTTCCATAGGGTCATCATCAGCTTGCAACGGAACTTCCGTAGAGTCATCATCTTGGTATGTTAGTCCACCATCACCAGGGCCCTTTTCCACTTCAGTTTCAGTCACACTCCACAAGTGTCTGTGCTGAAAGTTTTGCACAACTCGCCATTTTCCGTGCAAAAGAGTGTCTGGCAGATAAAACACCATTGTTGCTTGTGTTGTTAGAATAAAGGGATCACTCTTATACCAGCACCTTGCAGTGTTGATGCTTTTGAAGTGGCCATCATATTTGACAAAAGAGTCTCTCCTCTTCTTGCTACCAAGCTCAAATAAGTCACAGCGAAATAAGACAACCGAGCGATGGATGCCTCCACTAGAGTTGTACTGCAACTCTACGATGCTTCTCAACTGACCATAGAAGTCAATGATCTCACCATCATGTGACCCCTCAGTGACGATTCCACTATTCTGTGTCTTCCTTTTTTCCTCGCGGTCAACGGTGTGGTACCGGACACCGTCAGCAATGCATGCTGAATACACTCTCACTCGCTTATCCGGTAAGCATGCCAAAGCAAATAGATCATCACTGACCTTCTTCTCCTCATGCAACTTTCCAATCTGCACAAATAAACCATTTAGCAAACAATGGTATTTAACAATGGGTAAATAACACAGAAAACATAAAACATGTGGCTAAAGATCTCACATGATTCTTAAACCACTTAGCAAACACCTTGGCAACCCTTTTATCAACATTGATATTGCTTTCTTCCTGGTTTAACTCTTCCTTGCATTTCCTGCAATGCCAACAAAACATGTGAATTAAAACATTAGGCTGGTGCCAACCCAAGCAAAAAAAAATTATTTAATGAGTGCAGAAGATATAACATACTCGACATATGGTAGAACCTCGGCGCAGTTGCTGAGCACAAACAAAACCATCCTGTCATACTCATCACCAGCCTCCAAGTATTGTGAGGCTCCAAGAAAGTTCACACCATTGTTGAAAACAGAGACATCACCACTTTGCGAATCAGACTGCTCTCTATTTCTGCCCGGCCGGTTCCATCTTGTTTCCACATCACCGAAGTATCTAGAGCAAAAAGTCAAGCACTCGTCAACGACATATGCTTCAGCAATAGAACCTTTAGGTCTTGCCGTGTTTCGCACATAACGCTTACAAGTAAGCAGCCTTCGTTCGATTGGGTACATCCAACCGTATTGCACAGGGCCTCTAAGCATTGCCTCTTTGGGTAAGTGCACCGCCAAATGGACCATCACGGTGAAGAAAGCTGGAGGGAAAATCTTCTCGAGCTTGCAAAGAATAATTGGGATTTCTTTTTCAAGTCTTTCCAGGACAGTTAACTTCAGGGTTTTGCAGCACAGTTCTCTAAAGAAATTTCCTAGCTCAGCAACCGCTTCATATATATCCTTGTCCATGATTCCTCGGAGGCCCGCCGGTAAAATCCTTTGGAGGAGGATGTGACAATCATGGGTTTTCAGTACTGAAAGCTTGAATCCATCAGAAGTAACACACTTTGCTAGGTTAGCAGCATAACCATCTGGAAATTTCACCACTCTTAGGAATTCACAGAATGCAAGCTTTTGTTCTTTATTCATTGTATACCATGCTCGTGGAATTTCAAATGAATCTTCATCTTCATTGTGCTGTAGATGCAAATCTTCTCTTATGCCCATGTCCTCCAAATCAAGCCTAGAACTAACCGTGTCCTTTGTCTTCCCTTCAATGTTCAGAAACGTCCCTAGCAGATTCTCGCATATGTTTTTCTCAATGTGCATTACATCGAGATTATGCCTTAATTTCAGATCAGCCCAGTATGGCAGGTCCCACAAACAAGACCTCCGGTCCCAACATTGACCTTCCTCACGCTTTCTTTTCTTCGCCAGCTTTCCTGGTCTCACATCTTTCACCTTTTCAAGTTGCTGCTCCAGCTCTTGTTTAGTGAATTCAGCTGGCTTGTCACGGGTTTCATTCTCACCATTAAAATCTTTGCTTCTTCGCCAGCGATGGTTTCGGGGAAGAAAGCGGCGGTGCCCAATATAGCAGATCTTGTTCCTTATTCTCTTTGAGCAAGGGTCTTTGTCACAATGGACACAAGCCTAATAACCCGCTGTGATCCTCCCAGACAGAGTGTGCAGAGCCGGGAAATCATGGATGGACCATATGATCGCAGCACATAGATTGAACTTTTCTTCCGGACTCAAGGCATCGTATGTAGGTACACCAGTCCAGAGCTGGAGCAGTTCTTCTACGAGGGGCTCCATAAAGACATCAAAATCCTTTCCTGGAGAATCTGGACCCGGGATAAGCAATGACATCATGAAGTTGGACTGATCCATGCATGCCCATGGTGGCAGGTTGTACGGCACCACAAAAACTGGCCACATGCTATAAGACGTGCTCATGTTCCCAAACGGATTAAACCCATTTGTGGCAATGCCAAGTTTTATGTTCCTTGGATCTGCAGCAAAATCTAAATGTATACTGTCAAACACTTTCCATGCCTCTCCATCCGCAGGATGGCTCAGCTCATTGTCCACAGGTTGCCGCTTCAGCTTGTGCCACTGTACTTCACGCGATGATTTCTTCGAGATGAACATCCGCTGCAGCCTTGGTATCAAGGGAAAGTGCCTCAGTACCTTCTCCGGTATTGACTTCTTCCCATCAGCATCTTTCCACCTAGATGCATTGCATTTTGGACACTTGTCATGCTTTGCTAAATCCTTCCGAAACAAGACACAATTATTTGGGCACACATGTATTGACACATAACCTAACCCCAGCCTGCGGATTATGCTCAATGCTTCATCATAAGATCTGGGAACACAACTATCAGGGAATTGCAAGCTCAAAAGACGGAGTATTGCGTTGAATGCGGCATTGCTAATCCATTAGAAAGACTTGATGTGGAGTAACTTCACGGTGAAGGTAAATCTTGAAAATTTACCCCCTTCATGAGCTACGTGTTGGAAATATGCCCTAGAGGCAATAATAAAAGAGTTATTATTATATTTCCTTGTTCATGATAATCGTTTATTATCCATGCTATAACTGTATTGATTGGAAACTCAGATACACGTGTGGATGAATAGACAGACTTTGTGTCCCTAGTGTGCCTCTACAGGACTAGCTCGTTGATCAAAGATGACCGCGGTTTCCAGGTCATAAGACATGAGTTGTCATTTGATAACGGGATCACATCATTAGGAGAATGATGTGATGGACGAGACCCAAACGTTAACATAGCTTTTGATCGTGTCAGTTATCGCTATAGTTTTCTGCATGTCAAGTATAAGTTCCTATGACCATGAGATCATGTAACTCACTGACACCGTAGGAGTGCTTTGTGTGTGCCAAACGTCGCAACGTAACTGGGTGACTATAAAGGTACTCTACAGGTATCTCCGAGGGTGTCTGTTGAGTTGACATGGATCGAGACTGGGATTTGTCACTCCGTATGATGGAGAGGTATCTCCGGGCCCACTCGGTAATACGTCATCTCAATGAGCTCAAAGTGACTAAGTAGTTGGTCACGGGATTATGTATTACGGTAACGAGTAAAGAGACTTGCCGATAACAAGATTGAACTAGGTATAGAGATACCGACGATCGAATCTCGGGCAAGTAACATACCGACGAGACAAAGGGAACTGTATACGGGATTGCCTGAATCCTTGACATCGTGGTTCATCCGATGAGATCATCGAGAAACATGTAGGAGCCAATATGGGTATCCAGATCCCGCTATTGGTTATTGACCTGGGAGTGTCTCGGTCATGTCTACATGGTTTCCGAACCCGCAGGGTCTACACACTTAACGTTCGGTGACGCTAGGGTTGTTAGTGAGAAGAGTGCATGGTTACCGAAGGTTGTTCGGAGTCTCGGATGAGATCCCGGACATGACGAGGGTCTCCGGAATGGTCCGGAGACGAAGATTGATATATAGGATGAAAGGTTTCGGAGTACCGGAAGTGTTCCGGGGAGCATCGGGAAATCGGCGGAGTACCGGGAAGGTTTTCGGGGGGTCCGGAAGGTGTTCTGGGCCTATTGGGCCACAAGGGGGGACACCACAGCCCTCAGGGGGCTGTGCGCCCCCCCTGGGCCCTCTCCCCATGCGGCTAAGGGGGTGGGACCCCCTAGGGCTGGCCGCACCCCTTGGGGCTTGGGGGGCAAGGCACCTAGGGGGGAAACCCTAGGGCCTGGGCGCCTCCCCCTGCCCTGGCCGCCGCCCCCCTCCCCTTGCCCTGGCCGCCGGCCCCTAGGGGGAAACCCTAGGGCGCCCTAGCCTCTCCACCCCCCCTATATATAGTGGGGCAAAGGGAGGGCAGCCAACACAGTTCGTGCCTCGGTGCTGCCCTCCCTCTCCCGTCATATCTTCTTCTCCCGCGGTGCTTAGGCGAAGCCCTGCTGGAGTTCTTCTCCACCATCACCACCACGCCGTCGTGCTGCCGGTTCTCCATCAACCTCTCCTCCACCCCTTGCTGGATCAAGAAGGAGGAGACGTCCCCGCGCCGTACGTGTGAAGAACGCGGAGGCACCGTTGCTTCGGTGCTAGGTCTTCGGCGATCTGAATCGCGACGAGTACGACTCCATCATCCGCGTTCATAACGCTTCCGCTTAGCGATCTACAAGGGTACGTAGATCACACTCCTTCCTCGTAGTTGCATCTACTAGATTGATCTTGGTGAACGGTAGGAAAAATTTTTGTTTCCCATGCAACGTTCCCCAACAGTGGCATCATGAGCTAGGATCTTGCGTAGATGCTTTCTCGAGTAGAACACAAAGAAGTTTGTGGCGTTGATGTTTAAATTGCTGCCCTCCTTAGTCTTTCTTGATTCAGCGGTATTATAGGATGAAGCGGCCCGGACCAACTTTACATGTCCACGTACATGAGACCGGTTCCATCGACAGTCATGTGACTTTTGTTGCATAAGATGGCTGGCGGGTGTCTGTCTCTCCTATCTTAGTTGAATCGGAATAGAACAAGGCGGTCCTTGTAGAAGGTTAAATAGCAACTTGAATATCACCGTTGTGGTTTTGCGTAGGTAAGAAGCGTTCTTGCTAGATACCCATAGCAGCCACGTAAAACATGCAACAACAAATTAGAGGACGTCTAACTTGTTTTTGCAGGGTATGTATGTGATATGATATGGCCAATGACATGATGAAATATATTTTGATGTATGAGATGACCATGTTGTAATAGTTAACATCGACTTGCATGTCGATGCATACGGCAACCGGCAGGAGCCATAGGGTTGTCTTTATTTTTTGTATGACCTGCGTGTCAATCATTAAGCGCTTTGTAATGCTTTACTTTATCGCTAAACGGTAGCAATAGTAGTAAGAGCATGGTGGGGCGCCGACAACCCCGATGGCAACACGATGATGGAGATCATGATGATAGAGATCATGGTGTGGCGCCGGTGACGATGGAGATCATGCCGGTGCTTTGGAGATGGAGATCAAAAGCACGAGTTGATGGCCATATCATGTCACTTATGATTTGCATGTGATGTTAATCCTTTTATGCATCTTATTTTGCTTAGGACGACGGTAGCATTATAAGGTGATCCTTCACTAAAATTTCAAGATAAAATTGTGTTCCCCCCGAGTGTGCGCCGTTGCGAAGGTTCGTCGTTTCGAAGCACCACGTGATGATCGGGTGTGATAGACTCTACGTTCGCATACAACGGGTGCAAGCCAGTTTTGTACGTGCAGAACACTCGGGTTAGACTTGACGAGCCTAGCATGTACAGACATGGCCTCGGAACACGGAGGACCGAAAGGTCGAGCATGAGTCATATAGTAGATATGATCAACATGTTGATGTTCACCATTGACACCACCTCATCTCACGTGATGATCGGACTTGGGTTGGTGAATTTGGATCATGTCACGCTCGAATGACCGGAGGGATGTCAATTTGAGTGGGAGTTATAATTAATTTGATTAGGTAATAACTCACTTATCATGAACAATAGTCTAAAACGTCTTTGCAAATTTATGTTGTAGATGGCTCGCGCAGGAGTTCCCCTGAATTTTAATGCGTTCCTAGAGAAAGCTAAACTGAAAGATGATGGGAGCAACTTTGTGGACTGGCTCCGCAATCTGAGGATCATCCTCACAGCTGCCCAAAAGGTTTATGTCCTAAATGCACCGCTAGGTCAACCCCCCGCTCCTGGAGCCTCTGCAGACGATATGAACGTCTGGCAGACGCGTTCGGATGACTATTCGATAGTACAATGTGCCATGTTGTACGGCTTGGAAGGAGGACTCCAAAGGCGTTTTGAACGTCATGGTGCATATGAGATGTACACGGAGTTGAAATTCATCTTTGAGAAGAATGCTAAGATCGAGAGGTATGAGACCACCGATAAATTCTTCGCTTGTAAAATGGAGGAGAATTCGTCTGTCAGTGAGCACTTGCTGAAGATGTCTGGGTACTATACCCGCATAGCTGATCTGGGACTTGTGTTCCCGGATGAGGCTATCATTGACAGAATTCTCCAGTCACTCCCTCCAAGCTACAAGAGCTTCGTCCAGCAGTACAACATGCAAGGGATGAATAAAACCATCGCCGAGCTGTTTTCGATGCTGAAAGTCGCTGAGGCAGACATCCAGAAGGAGTATCAAGTGTTGATGGTCAATAAGACCACCAGTTTCAAGAAGAATGGCAAGGGCAAGAAGGGTAACTCTAAGAAGGGTGGCAAAGCAGTTGCTAATCCAGTGAAGAAACCCAAGGCTGGGCCCAAGCCAGAGACTGAGTGATTCTATTGCAAGGGGAATGGCCACTGGAAGCGGAACTGCCCCAAGTATCTGGCGGACAAGAAGGGGGCCAACAACAACAAAGGTATATATGATATACATGTTATTGATGTGTACCTTACCAACTCTCGTTGTAGTGCCTGGGTATTTGATACCGGTTCGGTTGCTCACATTTGCAACTCTAAACAGGAACTGCGGAATAAACGGAGGCTGGCGAAGGACGAAGTGACGATGCGCGTGGGAAATGGTTCCAAGGTTGATGTGATCGCCGTCGGCACGCTCGCTCTTCGATTACCATCGGGATTAGTTATGAACCTGAATAATTGTTATTTAGTGCCTGCGTTAAGCATGAACATTATATCTGGATATTGTTTATTGCGAGACGGTTACTCATTTAAGTCAGAGAATAATGGTTGTTCTATTTATATGAGTAATATCTTTTATGGTCATGCACCCGAAGTTAGGGGTTTATTCTTATTGAATCTCGATAGTGATGATACACATGTTCATAACATTGATGCCAAAAGATGTAGAGTAGATAATGATAATACCACTTTCTTGTGGCACTGCCGTCTCGGTCATATCGGCGTGAAACGCATGAGGAAGCTCCATGCTGATGGACTTTTGGAGTCTCTTGATTTTGAATCACTTGACACGTGCGAGCCGTGCCTCATGGGCAAGATGACAAGGACCCCGTTTTCAGGGACAATGGAACGGGCAAGTGACTTATTGGAAATCATACATACTGATGTGTGCGGTCCGATGAGTGTAACGGCGCGCGGTGGATATCGTTATTTTCTCACCTTCACTGACGACTTAAGTAGATATGGATATATTTTCTTGATGAAGCATAAGTCTGAAACTTTTGAAAAGTTCAAGCAATTTCAGAGTGAAGTTGAAAATCATCGTAACAAGAAGATCAAGTTCCTACGATCTGATCGAGGGGGAGAATATCTGAGTTATGAGTTTGGTGATCACTTAAGAAAATGTGGAATTGTTTCACAGTTGACACCACCTGGAACACCACAGCGTAATGGTGTGTCCGAACGTCGTAATCGAACCCTATTAGATATGGTACGTTCTATGATGTCTCTTGCCGACTTGCCACTATCGTTTTGGGGATATGCGTTAGAGACAGCTGCATTCACTTTAAATAGGGCTCCATCTAAGTCCGTTGAGACAACACCGTATGAACTGTGGTTTGGTAAGAAACCTAAGTTGTCTTTTCTCAAGGTTTGGGGTTGCGATGCTTATGTCAAAAGGCTTCAGCCAGAAAAGCTCGAACCCAAAGCGGACAAATGTGTCTTCATAGGATACCCAAAAGAAACAGTTGGGTACACCTTCTATCTCAGATCCGAGGGCAAAGTGTTTGTCGCTAAGAACGGGTCCTTCCTCGAGAAAGAGTTTCTCTCGAAAGAATTGAGTGGGAGGAAGGTAGAACTTGATGAGGTTATTGAACCTCTGCTTCAACCAGAAAGTAGCGCAGCACAGAAAGATGTTTTTGTGGAGCCTACAGAGGTTGAAGAGAAAGCCAATGATGATGATCAAGAAACTTCCGATCAAGTTACTACCGAACCTCGTAGGTCGACAAGGGTACGCACTGCACCTGAGTGGTATGGTAACCCTGTCTTGGAGGTCATGTTGTTGGACAACGGTGAACCTACGAGCTATGGAGAAGCGATGGTGGGCCCAGATTCCGACAAATGGTTGGAGGCCATGAAATCCGAGATGGGATCCATGTATGAAAACAAAGTATGGACTTTGGAAGTATTACCTGAAGGGCGGAAGGCCATTCAGAATAAATGGATTTTTAAGAGGAAGACGGACGCTGACGGTAATGTCACCGTGTATAAAGCTCGACTTGTGGCAAAGGGTTTTTCACAAGTTCAAGGGATTGACTACGATGAGACTTTCTCACCCGTAGCGATGCTTAAATCCGTCCGAATCATGTTAGCAATAGCTGCATATTTCGATTATGAAATTTGGCAGATGGATGTCAAAACAGCATTCCTTAACGGTTTTCTTAAGGAAGAGTTGTATATGATGCAACCAGAAGGTTTTGTCGATCCAGAGAATGCTGACAAAGTATGCAGGCTTCAGCGTTCCATTTATGGGCTGGTGCAAGCATCTCGGAGTTGGAATCTTCGCTTTGATGAGGTGATCAAAGCGTTTGGTTTTATACAAGTTTACAATGAAGCTTGTATTTACAAGAAAGTGAGTGGGAGCTCTATAGCGTTTCTAATATTATATGTGGATGACATATTGCTGATTGGAAACAATATAGAATTTTTGGATAGCGTAAAGGGGTATTTGAACAAGAGTTTTTCGATGAAAGATCTCGGTGAAGCTGCTTTCATATTGGGCATCAAAATCTATAGAGATAGATCAAGACGCTTGATAGGACTTTCACAAAGTACATACCTTGATAAAGTTTTGAAGAAGTTCAAAATGGATCAATCCAAGAAGGGGTTCTTGCCGGTATTGCAAGGTACAAAGTTGAGTAAGACTCAATGCCCAGTGACTGCGGAAGATAGAGAAAAGATGAGTGTCGTCCCCTATGCTTCAGCCATGGGCTCTATCATGTATGCAATGCTGTGCACAAGACCAGATGTCAGCCTTGCCATAAGTATGGCCGGAAGGTTTCAAAGTAATCCTGGTATGGATCACTGGACAGCGGTCAAGAATATCCTGAAGTACCTGAAAAGGACTAAAGATATGTTTCTCGTGTATGGAGGTGATCAAGAGCTCGTCGTAAAGGGTTACGTCGATGCAAGCTTTGACACTGATCCGGATGACTCTAAGTCTCAAACCGGATACGTATATATTCTCAACGGGGGTGCGGTAAGCTGGTGCAGTTCCAAGCAGAGCGTGGTAGCTGATTCTACATGTGAAGCGGAGTATATAGCTGCCTCGGAGGCGGCGAAGGAAGGTGTCTGGATGAAGGAGTTCATGACAGATCTTGGAGTTGTGCCTAGTGCACTGAACCCAATGACTCTGTTCTGTGACAACACTGGTGCCATTGCTCTAGCCAAGGAACCAAGGTTTCACAAGAGGACCAGACACATAAAGCGACGCTTCAATTTCATCCGCGATTCGGTCAAGGAGGAGG
Organism: Secale cereale; assembly: GCA_902687465.1. Lineage (NCBI taxonomy): Eukaryota > Viridiplantae > Streptophyta > Magnoliopsida > Poales > Poaceae > Secale > Secale cereale. Next base: position 555,548,000 of record LR738710.1, read on the forward strand.
ACATAAACATTTGCAAAGTACACACGGATTTGAATGTTGCAGATCCGTTGACTAAGCCTCTTCCACGGGCTAAGCACGATCAACACCAAGACTCTATGGGTGTTAGATTCATTACCTTGTAATGCTAGATTATTGACTCTAGTGCAAGTGGGAGACTGTTGGAAATATGCCCTAGAGGCAATAATAAAAGAGTTATTAATATATTTCCTTGTTCATGATAATCGTTTATTATCCATGCTATAATTGTATTGATTGGAAACTCAAATACATGTGTGGATAAATAGACAGACTTTGTGTCCCTAGTGAGCCTCTACAGGACTAGCTCGTTGATCAAAGATGACCGCGGTTTCCAGGTCATAGACATGAGTTGTCATTTGATAACGGGATCACATCATTAGGAGAATGATGTGATGGACGAGACCCAAACGTTAACATAGCTTTTGATCGTGTCAGTTATCGCTATAGTTTTCTGCATGTCAAGTATAAGTTCCTATGACCATGAGATCATGTAACTCACTGACACCGTAGGAGTGCTTTGTGTGTGCCAAACGTCACAACGTAACTGGGTGACTATAAAGGTACTCTACAGGTATCTCCGAGGGTGTCTGTTGAGTTGACATGGATCGAGACTGGGATTTGTCACTCCGTATGACGGAGAGGTATCTCCGGGCCCACTCGGTAATACGTCATCTCAATGAGCTCAAAGTGACTAAGTGGTTGGTCACGGGATTATGTATTACGGTAACGAGTAAAGAGACTTGCCGGTAACGAGATTGAACTAGGTATAGAGATACCGACGATCGAATCTCGGGCAAGTAACATACCTACGAGACAAAGGGAACTGTATACGGGATTGCCTGAATCCTTGACATCGTGGTTCATCCGATGAGATCATCGAGAAACATGTGGGAACCAATATGGGTATCCAGATCCCGCTATTGGTTATTGACCTGGGAGTGTCTCGGTCATGTCCACATGGTTTCCGAACCCGCAGGGTCTACACACTTAAGGTTCGGTGATGCTAGGGTTGTTAGTGAGAACAGTGCATGGTTACCGAAGGTTGTTCGGAGTCCCGGATGAGATCCCGGACGTGACGAGGGTCTCCGGAATGGTCCGGGGACAAAGATTGATATATAGGATGAAAGGTTTCTGAGTCCGGAAGTGTTCCGGGGAGTATCGGGAAATCGGCGGATTACCGAAAAGGGTTTCGGGGGGTCCCGGAAGTGGTTCTGGGCCTAATGGGCCACAAGGGGGAACACCACAGCCCTCATAGGGCTGTGCGCCCCCCCTGGGCCCTCTCCTCATGCGCAAGGGGAGGTGGACCCTCCTAGGGCTGCCGCACACCCCCTGGCTTGGGGGGCAAGGCACCTAGGGGGGGAAACCCTAGGGCCTGGCCCTTGGCCGCCGCCCCCCCCCTGCCCTGGCCGCCGGCTCCCCTAGGGGAAACCCTAGGGCGCCTCTCCCCTCTCCACTCCCCTATATATAGTGGGGCAAAGGGAGGGCAGCCAACACAAGTTCGTGCCTCAGTGCTGCCCTCCCTCTCCCATAACATCTTCTTCTCCCGCGGTGCTTAGGCGAAGCCCTGCTGGAATCCTCCACCACCATCACCACCACGCCGTCGTGCTGCCGGTCTCTCCATCAACCTCTCCTCCACCCCTTGCTGGATCAAGAAGGAGGAGACGTCCCCGAGCCGTACGTGTGAAGAACGCGGAGGCACCGTTGCTTCGGTGCTTGGATCTTCAGCGATCTGAATCGCGGCGAGTACGACTCCATCAACCGTGTTCTTGAACGCTTCCGCTTAGCGATCTACAAGGGTACGTAGATCCAACTCTCCTCTCGTAGATGCATCTCCTAGATTGATCTTGGTGAACGGTAGGAAAATTTTTGTTTCCCATGCAACGTTCCCCAACACTCCTCCCCGGCGGGCCCGCTGGACCCAGCACCATGCCCGGCGGCCTCGCTCCCTCCGGCAACCTCGCTCCCTCCGGCGACCTCGCTCTCTCCGGCGACCTCGCTCGTCCCGGCAAACTTCAGGGTAGGCACCCCGACAAACTCATCGGGCGGAAGCTTGAGCAGCCTGAGGATTTCAGCCTCCTCTGCTTGGCTCACCGCGTCCGCGGCCTGTGCCTCATCCATGACCTGCCAAAACGACCGCAGCGAAAATTCGTATCCTTCTGTCACAAACTTCGTCTGTTTCGGATTAATTTCGGAGGCCGAAAAGGGCTTGCAGAATTGAGTTTCGGATGATTTAGTGGTTGGCGTGCACTCTTCTAGCGTCTACAACCCTACCGTGAGCTCACCCACGGACAGATACTGCGACAATGATGTGCAGAACAATGTTACATGACTCTATTTCTGCACCAACAAGCCCTACATGCTAGTCTGGATGGAAGGAGAAGCCTCTTCGGTGCACCGAACACCCAAAAACTTGCCGTTTTGCATGGTTTATCACACATACCGCTACCACCCACATTTTTGTCCATGCACATGTGTAGTTCTTGGACAAAACTGTGCATACCAGCTCTTCTACATTACATTCATACCGTTCGAAAATAATAGGCCATTTCGAGTGGCGCAAAATGGCTCGTGGGCGCGAGCAAATTACCCTGGAAGCCGGATTCACGATATCCCTCGTTGCTGAAATTCATTTGAGCTGTATCCGTAGAACGACCGTACCCTGGCCATACGAACTCCGTTTGGGCTCCATGACCTGCCAAAACGACCGCAGCGAAAATTCGTATCCTTCTGTCACAAACTTCGTCTGTTTCGGATTAATTTCGGAGGCCGAAATGGGCTTGCAAAATTGAGTTTCAGATGATTTAGTGGTTGGCGTGCACTCTTCTAGCGTCTACCACCCTACCGTGAGCTCACCCACGGACAGATACTGCGACAATGACGTGCAGAACAATGTTACATGACTCTATTTCTGCACCAACAAGCCCTACATGCTAGTCTGGATGGAAGGAGAAGCCTCTTCGGTGCACCGAACACCCAAAAACTTGCCGTTTTGCATGGTTTATCACCCATACCGCTACCACCCACATTTTTGTCCATGCACATGTGTTGTTCTTGGACAAAACTGTGCATACCAGCTCTTCTACATTACATTCGTACTGTTCGAAAATAATAGGCCATTTCGAGTGGCGCAAAATGGCTCGTGGGCGCGAGCAAGTTACCCTGGAAGCCGGATTCACGATATCCCTTGTTGCTGAAAGCCATTTGAGGTGTATCCGTAGAACGACCGTACCCTGGCCATACGAACTCCGTTTGGGCTCCATGACCTGCCAAAACGACCGCAGCGTAAATTTGTATCCTTCTGTCATAAACTTCGTCTGTTTCGGAATAATTTCGGAGGCCGAAAACGGCTTGCAGAATTGAGTTTCGGATGATTTAGTGGTTGGCGTGCACTCTTCTAGCGTCTACCACCCTACCGTGAGCTCAGCCACGGACAGATACTGCGACAATGACGTGCAGAACAATGTTACATGACTCTATTTCTGCACCAACAAGCCCTACATGCTAGTCTGGATGGAAGGAGAAGCCTCTTCGGTGCACCGAACACCCAAAAACTTGCCGTTTTGCATGGTTTATCACCCATACCGCTACCACCCACATTTTTGTCCATGCACATGTGTTGTTCTTGGACAAAACTGTGCATACCAGCTCTTCTACATTACATTCGTACTGTTCGAAAATAATAGGCCATTTCGAGTGGCGCAAAATGGCTCGTGGGCGCGAGCAAGTTACCCTGGAAGCCGGATTCACGATATCCCTCGTTGCTGAAATCCATTTGAGGTGTATCCGTAGAACGACCGTACCCTGGCCATACGAACTCCGTTTGGGCTCCATGACCTGCCAAAACGACCGCAGCGAAAATTTGTATCCTTCTGTCGCAAACTTCGTCTGTTTCGGAATAATTTCGGAGGCCGAAAACGGCTTGCAGAATTGAGTTTCGGATGATTTAGTGGTTGGCGTGCACTCTTCTAGCGTCTACCACCCTACCGTGAGCTCACCCACGGACAGATACTGCGACAATGACGTGCAGAACAATGTTACATGACTCTATTTCTGCACCAACAAGCCCTACATGCTAGTCTGGATGGAAGGAGAAGCCTCTTCGGTGCACCGAACACCCAAAAACTTGCCGTTTTGCATGGTTTATCACCCATACCGCTACCACCCACATTTTTGTCCATGCGCATGTGTTGGTCTTGGACAAAACTGTGCATACCAGCTCTTCTACATTACATTCGTACTGTTCGAAGATAATAGTGTTGGAAATATGCCCTAGAGGCAATAATAAAAGAGTTATTATTATATTTCCTTGTTCATGATAATCGTTTATTATCCATGCTATAACTGTATTGATTGGAAACTCAAATACACGTGTGGATGAATAGACAGACTTTGTGTCCCTAGTGAGCCTCTACAGGACTAGCTCGTTGATCAAAGATGACCACGGTTTCCAGGTCATAGACATGAGTTGTCATTTGATAACGGGATCACATCATTAGGAGAATGATGTGATGGACGAGACCCAAACGTTAACATAGCTTTTGATCGTGTCAGTTATCGCTATAGTTTTCTGCATGTCAAGTATAAGTTCCTATGACCATGAGATCATGTAACTCACTGACACCGTAGGAGTGCTTTGTGTGTGCCAAACGTCACAACGTAACTGGGTGACTATAAAGGTACTCTACAGGTATCTCCGAGGGTGTCTGTTGAGTTGACATGGATCGAGACTGGGATTTGTCACTCCGTGTGACGGAGAGGTAGCTCCGGGCCCACTCGGTAATACGTCATCTCAATGAGCTCAAAGTGACTAAGTAGTTGGTCACGGGATTATGTATTACGGTAACGAGTAAAGAGACTTGCCGGTAACGAGATTGAACTAGGTATAGAGATACCGACGATCGAATCTCGGGCAAGTAACATACCGACGAGACAAAGGGAACTGTATACGGGATTGCCTGAATCCTTGACATCGTGGTTCATCCGATGAGATCATCGAGAAACATGTAGGAGCCAATATGGGTATCCAGATCCCGCTATTGGTTATTGACCTGGGAGTGTCTCGGTCATGTCTACATGGTTTCCGAACCCGCAGGGTCTACACACTTACCGTTCGGTGACGCTAGGGTTGTTAGTGAGAAGAGTGCATGGTTACCGAAGGTTGTTCGGAGTCCCGGATGAGATCCCGGACATGACGAGGGTCTCCGGAATGGTCCGGAGACGAAGATTGATATATAGGATGAAAGGTTTCGGAGTACCGGAAGTGTTCCGGGGAGCATCGGGAAATCGGCGGAGTACCGGGAAGGTTTTCGGGGGGTCCGGAAGGTGTTCTGGGCCTATTGGGCCACAAGGGGGGACACCACAGCCCTCAGGGGGCTGTGCGCCCCCCCTGGGCCCTCTCCCCATGCGGCTAAGGGGGGGGGACCCCCTAGGGCTGGCCGCACCCCTTGGGACTTGGGGGGCAAGGCACCTAGGGGGGAAACCCTAGGGCCTGGGCGCCTCCCCCTGCCCTGGCCGCCGCCCCCCTCCCCTTGCCCTGGCCGCCGGCCCCTAGGGGGAAACCCTAGGGCGCCCTAGCCTCTCCACCCCCCCTATATATAGTGGGGCAAAGGGAGGGCAGCCAACACAGTTCGTGCCTCGGTGCTGCCCTCCCTCTCCCGTCATCTCTTCTTCTCCCGCGGTGCTTAGGCGAAGCCCTGCTGGAGTTCTTCTCCACCATCACCACCACGCCGTCGTGCTGCCGGTTCTCCATCAACCTCTCCTCCACCCCTTGCTGGATCAAGAAGGAGGAGACGTCCCCGAGCCGTACGTGTGAAGAACGCGGAGGCACCGTTGCTTCGGTGCTAGGTCTTCGGCGATCTGAATCGCGACGAGTACGACTCCATCATCCGCGTTCATAACGCTTCCGCTTAGCGATCTACAAGGGTACGTAGATCACACTCCTTCCTCGTAGTTGCATCTACTAGATTGATCTTGGTGAACGGTAGGAAAATTTTTGTTTCCCATGCAACGTTCCCCAACAGTGGTATCAGAGCTAGGATCTTGCGTAGATGCTTTCTCGAGTAGAACACAAAGAAGTTTGTGGCGTTGATGTTTAAATTGCTGCCCTCCTTAGTCTTTCTTGATTCAGCGGTATTATAGGATGAAGCGGCCCGGACCAACTTTACATGTCCACGTACATGAGACCGGTTCCATCGACAGACATGTGACTTTTGTTGCATAAGATGGCTGGCGGGTGTCTGTCTCTCCTATCTTAGTTGAATCGGAATAGAACAAGGCGGTCCTTGTAAAAGGTTAAATAGCAACTTGAATATCACCGTTGTGGTTTTGCGTAGGTAAGAAGCGTTCTTGCTAGATACCCATAGCAGCCACGTAAAACATGCAACAACAAATTAGAGGACGTCTAACTTGTTTTTGCAGGGTATGTATGTGATATGATATGGCCAATGACATGATGAAATATATTTTGATGTATGAGATGATCATGTTGTAATAGTTAACATCGACTTGCATGTCGATGCATACGGCAACCGGCAGGAGCCATAGGGTTGTCTTTATTTTTGTATGACCTGCGTGTCAATCATTAAGCGCTTTGTAATGCTTTACTTTATCGCTAAACGGTAGCAATAGTAGTAAGAGCATGGTGGGGCGCCGACAACCCCGATGGCAACACGATGATGGAGATCATGATGATGGAGATCATGGTGTGGCGCCGGTGACGATGGAGATCATGCCGGTGCTTTGGAGATGGAGGTCAAAAGCACGAGTTGATGGCCATATCATGTCACTTATGATTTGCATGTGATGTTAATCCTTTTATGCATCTTATTTTGCTTAGGACGACGGTAGCATTATAAGGTGATCCTTCACTAAAATTTCAAGATAAAATTGTGTTCCCCCCGAGTGTGCGCCGTTGCGAAGGTTCGTCGTTTCGAAGCACCACGTGATGATCGGGTGTGATAGACTCTACGTTCGCATACAACGGGTGCAAGCCAGTTTTGCACGTGCAGAACACTCGGGTTAGACTTGACGAGCCTAGCATGTACAGACATGGCCTCGGAACACGGAGGACCGAAAGGTCGAGCATGAGTCATATAGTAGATATGATCAGCATGTTGATGTTCACCATTGACACCACCTCATCTCACGTGATGATCGGACTTGGGTTGGTGAATTTGGATCATGTCACGCTCGAATGACCGGAGGGATGTCAATTTGAGTGGGAGTTATAATTAATTTGATTAGGTAATAACTCACTTATCATGAACAATAGTCTAAAAATGTCTTTGCAAATTTATGTTGTAGATGGCTCGCGCAGGAGTTCCCCTGAATTTTAATGCGTTTCTAGAGAAAGCTAAACTGAAAGATGATGGGAGCAACTTTGTGGACTGGCTCCGCAATCTGAGGATCATCCTCACAGCTGCCCAAAAGGTTTATGTCCTAAATGCACCGCTAGGTCAACCCCCCGCTCCTGGAGCCTCTGCAGACGATATGAACGTCTGGCAGACGCGTTCGGATGACTATTCGATAGTACAATGTGCCATGTTGTACGGCTTGGAAGGAGGACTCCAAAGGCGTTTTGAACGTCATGGTGCATATGAGATGTACACGGAGTTGAAATTCATCTTTGAGAAGAATGCTAAGATCGAGAGGTATGAGACCACCGATAAATTCTTCGCTTGCAAGATGGAGGAGAATTCGTCTGTCAGTGAGCACTTACTGAAGATGTCTGGGTACTATACCCGCATAGCTGATCTGGGACTTGTGTTCCCGGATGAGGCTATCATTGACAGAATTCTCCAGTCACTCCCTCCAAGCTACAAGAGCTTCGTCCAGCAGTACAACATGCAAGGGATGAATAAAACCATCGCCGAGCTATTTTCGATGCTGAAAGTCGCTGAGGCAGACATCCAGAAGGAGTATCAAGTGTTGATGGTCAATAAGACCACCAGTTTCAAGAAGAATGGCAAGGGCAAGAAGGGTAACTCTAAGAAGGGTGGCAAAGCAGTTGCTAATCCAGTGAAGAAACCCAAGGCTGGGCCCAAGCCAGAGACTGAGTGTTTCTATTGCAAGGGGAATGGCCACTGGAAGCGGAACTGCCCCAAGTATCTGGCGGACAAGAAGGGGGCCAACAACAACAAAGGTATATATGATATACATTTTATTGATGTGTACCTTACCAACTCTCGTTGTAGTGCCTGGGTATTTGATACCGGTTCGGTTGCTCACATTTGCAACTCTAAACAGGAACTGCGGAATAAACGGAGGCTGGCGAAGGACGAAGTGACGATGCGCGTGGGAAATGGTTCCAAGGTTGATGTGATCGCCGTCGGCACGCTCGCTCTTCGATTACCATCGGGATTAGTTATGAACCTGAATAATTGTTATTTAGTGCCTGCGTTAAGCATGAACATTATATCTGGATCTTGTTTATTGCGAGACGGTTACTCATTTAAGTCAGAGAATAATGGTTGTTCTATTTATATGAGTAATATCTTTTATGGTCATGCACCCGAAGTTAGGGGTTTATTCTTATTGAATCTCGATAGCGATGATACACATGTTCATAACATTGATGCCAAAAGATGTAGAGTAGATAATGATAATACCACTTTCTTGTGGCACTGCCGTCTCGGTCATATCGGCGTGAAACGCATGAGGAAGCTCCATGCTGATGGACTTTTGGAGTCTCTTGATTTTGAATCACTTGACACGTGCGAGCCGTGCCTCATGGGCAAGATGACAAGGACCCCGTTTTCAGGGACAATGGAACGGGCAAGTGACTTATTGGAAATCATACATACTGATGTGTGCGGTCCGATGAGTGTAACGGCGCGCGGTGGATATCGTTATTTTCTCACCTTCACTGACGACTTAAGTAGATATGGGTATATTTACTTGATGAAGCATAAGTCTAAAACTTTTGAAAAGTTCAAACAATTTCAGAGTGAAGTTGAAAATCATCGTAACAAGAAGATCAAGTTCCTACGATCTGATCGGGGGGGAGAATATCTGAGTTATGAGTTTGGTGATCACTTAAGAAAATGTGGAATTGTTTCACAGTTGACACCACCTGGAACACCACAGCGTAATGGTGTGTCCGAACGTCGTAATCGAACCCTATTAGATATGGTACGTTCTATGATGTCTCTTGCCGATTTGCCACTATCGTTTTGGGGATATGCGTTAGAGACAGCTGCATTCACTTTAAATAGGGCTCCATCTAAGTCCGTTGAGACAACACCGTATGAACTATGGTTTAGTAAGAAACCTAAGTTGTCTTTTCTCAAGGTTTGGGGTTGCGATGCTTATGTCAAAAGGCTTCAGCCAGAAAAGCTCGAACCCAAAGCGGACAAATGTGTCTTCATAGGATACCCAAAAGAAACAGTTGGGTACACCTTCTATCTCAGATCCGAGGGCAAAGTGTTTGTCGCTAAGAACGGGTCCTTTCTCGAGAAAGAGTTTCTCTCGAAAGAATTGAGTGGGAGGAAGGTAGAACTTGATGAGGTTATTGAACCTCTGCTTCAACCAGAGAATAGCGCAGCACAGAAAGATGTTTTTGTGGAGCCTGCAGAAGTTGAAGAGGAAGCCAATGATGATGATCAAGAAGCTTCTGATCAAGTTACTACCGAACCTCGTAGGTCGACAAGGGTACGCACTGCACCTGAGTGGTATGGTAACCCTGTCTTGGAGGTCATGTTGTTAGACAACGGTGAACCTACGAGCTATGGAGAAGCGATGGTGGGCCCGGATTCCGACAAATGGTTAGAGGCCATGAAATCCGAGATGGGATCCATGTATGAAAACAAAGTATGGACTTTGGAAGTATTACCTGAAGGGCGGAAGGCCATTCAGAATAAATGGATTTTTAAGAGGAAGACGGACGCTGACGGTAATGTCACCGTGTATAAAGCTCGACTTGTGGCAAAGGGTTTTTCACAAGTTCAAGGGATTGACTACGATGAGACTTTCTCACCCGTAGCGATGCTTAAATCCGTCCGAATCATGTTAGCAATAGCTGCATATTTCGATTATGAAATTTGGCAGATGGATGTCAAAACAGCGTTCCTTAACGGTTTTCTTAAGGAAGAGTTGTATATGATGCAACCAGAAGGCTTTGTCGATCCAGAGAATGCTGACAAAGTATGCAGGCTTCAGCGTTCCATTTATGGGTTGGTGCAAGCATCTCGGAGTTGGAATCTTCGCTTTGATGAGGTGATCAAAGCGTTTGGGTTTATACAAGTTTACAATGAAGCTTGTATTTACAAGAAAGTGAGTGGGAGCTCTATAGCGTTTCTAATATTATATGTGGATGACATATTGCTGATTGGAAACAATATAGAATTTTTGGATAGCGTGAAGGGGTATTTGAACAAGAGTTTTTCGATGAAAGATCTCGGTGAAGCTGCCTTCATATTGGGCATCAAGATCTATAGAGATAGATCAAGACGCTTCATAGGACTTTCACAAAGTACATACCTTGATAAAGTTTTGAAGAAGTTCAAAATGGATCAATCCAAGAAGGGGTTCTTGCCGGTATTGCAAGGTACGAAGTTGAGTAAGACTCAATGCCCAGTGACTGCGGATGATAGAGAAAAGATGAGTGTCGTCCCCTATGCTTCAGCCATAGGCTCTATCATGTATGCAATGCTGTGCACAAGACCAGATGTCAGCCTTGCCATAAGTATGGCCGGAAGGTTTCAGAGTAATCCTGGTATGGATCACTGGACAGCGGTCAAGAATATCCTAAAGTACCTGAAAAGGACTAAGGATATGTTTCTCGTTTATGGAGGTGATCAAGAGCTCGTCGTAAAGGGTTACGTCGATGCAAGCTTTGACACTGATCCGGATGACTCTAAGTCACAAACCGGATACGTATATATTCTCAACGGGGGAGCGGTAAGCTGGTGCAGTTCCAAGCAGAGCGTGGTAGCTGATTCTACATGTGAAGCGGAGTATATAGCTGCCTCGGAGGCGGCAAAGGAAGGTGTCTGGATGAAGGAGTTCATGACAGATCTTGGAGTTGTGCCTAGTGCACTGAACCCAATGACTCTGTTCTGTGACAACGCTGGTGCCATTGCTCTAGCCAAGGAACCAAGGTTTCACAAGAGGACCAGACACATAAAGCGACGCTTCAATTCCATCCGCGATTCGGTCAAGGAGGAGGACATAAACATTTGCAAAGTACACACGGATTTGAATGTTGCAGATCCGTTGACTAAGCCTCTTCCACGGGCTAAGCACGATCAACACCAAGACTCTATGGGTGTTAGATTCATTACCTTGTAATGCTAGATTATTGACTCTAGTGCAAGTGGGAGACTGTTGGAAATATGCCCTAGAGGCAATAATAAAAGAGTTATTATTATATTTCCTTGTTCATGATAATCGTTTATTATCCATGCTATAATTGTATTGATTGGAAACTCAAATACATGTGTGGATAAATAGACAGACTTTGTGTCCCTAGTGAGCCTCTACAGGACTAGCTCGTTGATCAAAGATGACCGCGGTTTCCAGGTCATAGACATGAGTTGTCATTTGATAACGGGATCACATCATTAGGAGAATGATGTGATGGACGAGACCCAAACATTAACATAGCTTTTGATCGTGTCAGTTATCGCTATAGTTTTCTGCATGTCAAGTATAAGTTCCTATGACCATGAGATCATGTAACTCACTGACACCGTAGGAGTGCTTTGTGTGTACCAAACGTCACAACGTAACTGGGTGACTATAAAGGTACTCTACAGGTATCTCCGAGGGTGTCTGTTGAGTTGACATGGATCAAGACTGGGATTTGTCACTCCGTATGACGGAGAGGTATCTCCGGGCCCACTCGGTAATACGTCATCTCAATGAGCTCAAAGTGACTAAGTAGTTGGTCACGGGATTATGTATTACGGTAACGAGTAAAGAGACTTGCCGGTAACGAGATTGAACTAGGTATAGAGATACCGACGATCGAATCTCGGGCAAGTAACATACCGACGAGACAAAGGGAACTGTATACGGGATTGCCTGAATCCTTGACATCGTGGTTCATCCGATGAGAGCATCGAGAAACATGTAGGAGCCAATATGGGTATCCAGATCCCGCTATTGGTTATTGACCTGGGAGTGTCTCGGTCATGTCTACATGGTTTCCGAACCCGCAGGGTCTACACACTTAACGTTCGGTGACGCTAGGGTTGTTAGTGAGAAGAGTGCATGGTTACCGAAGGTTGTTCGGAGTCCCGGATGAGATCCCGGACATGACGAGGGTCTCCGGAATGGTCCGGAGACGAAGATTGATATATAGGATGAAAGGTTTCGGAGTACCGGAAGTGTTCCGGGGAGCATCGGGAAATCGGCGGAGTACCGGGAAGGTTTTCGGGGGGTCCGGAAGGTGTTCTGGGCCTATTGGGCCACAAGGGGGGACACCACAGCCCTCAGGGGGCTGTGCGCCCCCCCTGGGCCCTCTCCCCATGCGGCTAAGGGGGTGGGACCCCCTAGGGCTGGCCGCACCCCTTGGGCTTGGGGGGCAAGGCACCTAGGGGGGAAACCCTAGGGCCTGGGCGCCTCCCCCTGCCCTGGCCGCCGCCCCTCCTCCCCTTGCCCTGGCCGCCGGCCCCTAGGGGGAAACCCTAGGGCGCCCTAGCCTCTCCACCCCCCCTATATATAGTGGGGCAAAGGGAGGGCAGCCAACACAGTTCGTGCCTCGGTGCTGCCCTCCCTCTCCCGTCATATCTTCTTCTCCCGCGGTGCTTAGGCGAAGCCCTGCTGGAGTTCTTCTCCACCATCACCACCACGCCGTCGTGCTGCCGGTTCTCCATCAACCTCTCCTCCACCCCTTGCTGGATCAAGAAGGAGGAGACGTCCCCGAGCCGTACGTGTGAAGAACGCGGAGGCACCGTTGCTTCGGTGCTAGGTCTTCGGCGATCTGAATCGCGACGAGTACGACTCCATCATCCGCGTTCATAACGCTTCCGCTTAGCGATCTACAAGGGTACGTAGATCACACTCCTTCCTCGTAGTTGCATCTACTAGATTGATCTTGGTGAACGGTAGGAAAAATTTTTGTTTCCCATGCAACGTTCCCCAACACTACGCGCTTCGCCTCCTCTAACACCTCAGCAAACAATGATTTCTGTCCATCAGCACGATCTTCAGCATCGTACAAATCCTTCAATAGGTCAGGAATCCTATCATCTTCATGGCCATCCTCTTCCTCCAAAACAGCATTATCTCGCAAAACCTTTTCCATGAAATCAATGCCAGCATCACCACCACCCATCATATGAGGGGCCTCTGTATCAGCTTCAAAATGTTGAGGTTGTCTGTCTAAAGGTTCTCCATGATATATCCATCTATCATATGTGCTGTACATCCCATTAAGAAGCAGATGATCTTCCACTCTTCCTTGAGCCATTCTTGGACGGTTGAGGCATTCACAACATGGGCAAAGGATGTGAGCATCGTTGGCAAAATTTGCCCGAACAAATGCCATGAAATCATCAACTCCTTTCATATGTTCTTTCGAAAACTTTCTAACTCCTTGTCTAATCCAGCTTCTATCCATCTGCCAAAGACAACAAATTGTTGCAACTTAGCAAATCAATCTAAGTGCATCAACATTAATTAATGAAAATGGATGGAAGTAATGGAAGCTAAAATTCCAGAAAATTTTATATGCTAATTAATGAAAATTCTATATGCAAATCAATCTAAGTGCATCAACATTAATCTGGCCTGAAGAATTCTTAACAAACAAGCCGAACAATTCCTAACAGTACATCAAGAAAATTCATCTATGCAATATCTACCAAACAAGCAAGCCATCTCCTAACTACTAACAGTGCATCAACAAAATTCATCTATACTGAAGAACATCTGACTGAAATCCATCTCCCACTGCATACTATGGGTGACCAGAGAGGAGAGGGGGGAAGAGGTGAGGGGTGCATACCGGGAGGTGTGCTTGCGGCGGCGGCGAGTCCCCCATGCTCGGCGAGCCCCCACCACCGTCGGTCGCCTACGCCCCTGCTGGCCCCCGCCTCCACGCCCTGCCTCGCCTCCGCCCCCTGCCTGCCCTGCCCCCGCCTCCGCTGCCAGCCCCGCCCCCGCCTCCGCTGCCAGCCCCGCCCCCGCCTCCGCTCCCTGCTGGTTGCTTCTGCGGCGAGGCCGTGGGCGAGGTCACCTGGTTGCTTCCGCCGCCGCCCGCCGCCACCTGGTCGGAAGACCTAGAAAAATGCTCTGTTCGATGCCACCCGCCGCCACCTGGTCGGAAGGTCCCACTTGTCACTGATACGTGAGAGCCGTGGTTTTATATACTATATGGAAAACTACCCACACATTAGCAACAATCTCTCTCTAGCCCAACGGTAACGAACGAGTGAACCCAGCGCGAGGTCGTGGGTTCGAGTCCCCGCTAGCGCATATTTTTTAGGGAATTAAAAGCTCACTCACCCATCTGTCAAATGGGTCCCTCCTGTCAGTGTTGCAAATCGTTGCTCTGTTCGATGCCACCAGGTCGGAAGGCCCCACTTGTCAATGATACGAGAGAGCCGTAGTTCTATATAATGTATAGATAAACTCCCAGATGTGAGCAACTGTCCCTCTCTAGCGCAGCGGTAGCATGCGAGCAAACCAAGCACGAGGTCGTGGGTTCGAGTCCCGCCTTGTGCATCTTTTTTGGGCGAATTAAGCGCTCGGCCCCACCTGTCAAATGGGTCCCGCCTGTCAGTGTGTGCCCCGTCTGTCTGTTGAATAATAAAACTCAAGCAAAAATGACACCTAGACAGTGACACATAAGCGAGGCTGCTGAGGTGGCTGCCTAATCATCCTAATTCATTCAAACTCAAGTGTAGTGACCATTTTATATTGGTCGTTATCAGGTAGGCATGAGGCAGTGGACAATGCTACTAGCTTTACGACCATTTCCTCTAATGAAATTATGACCTTTCTGACCAAAATGGTCGTTATGGTTTAGGGTTTAGAGCCCCCCAGGCAGCTTTTGACCACTTGGTCTAAAATGGTCATAAATTTATGACCAATTCTTCCAGGGTCACTAACAAAAGGTCATAAGTTGACATATTTCTTGTAGTGCTTGCTTGATCCGCTCACGCCGCCCTTCTTTTGTACCGATATGTCAACGAGGTGTCGGATGAACGGAATGTTGCCGTGGCACCGTATCTATTTTCGCTGCCACGACCCCCTTTTTCTTTCCGTCGTGGCGACAAATGCTCCATATTATCTTCATGTCAACTTTTAATAAAAAAATTGCATAAAACATGAAAATGTGATCTGCATCATGATAACAACATTAAAATGTTCAAATTGTTGTTTGCTTAAAATTGCTAAACATGCACATGGGGATTTTCCGGAATTGTTGTTGTTATTTCCGGCCTCATTTAAATTGCTTAAATAGGTAGTTTTCTTTTGCTCCACCTCTTGCCATGTTAAACAACACTTAATATTATTGTCTACATAAACGAGATCGAACTAAATATGTGAATGTGGTGTTTCGTCAAATATGCAAGTCGATGCATATTGACCCCACTTAACTTGTAGTGTTGTTTGTTGCACTTTGACATGCCATGCATATTTAAACTGGACATGCATCATACTTGTTTGTGCATCATAAGACATGTTTATGCTTGTGTGTTTACCGTATTGTTTGCTTCTTTCCGGTATGCTTCTCTCGTTAGCTTCGCATTCGTTCCGGAGTTGTGAGGATTTGTTCGACTACTTCATGGACTTGTTCTTCTTCCTTGCGGAATCCCAGGCAAGATGGCCGTTCCCCGATATCACCTCTATCTTTTCCTATGCTAGTTGTCTCACTCTTTAGATATGCCTCGATGCCTATTCCTATTTGTCAGCCTCCTATTGTTGCCATGAAACACTCTAACCGCCTTCCTAGGAAACCTTTGATTGGCTAAGTACGCTTTGCTCAGCCCCTCTTATAGCGTTGCTAGTTGCAGGTGAAGATTGAAGATTGCTCCGTGATGAACTTGTTATTGGATCAATGCACATATATATTGGCAATGGTGGAAGCCTTGGCCTTCTGCTTGGTGTTTTGTTCCACTCATGCCGCCTTAGGACCCGATAAACCGGTGTTATGTTCCTTGATTTTGCGTTCCTAACACGGTTGGGGTTTATGGGCCCCCCTTGATAATTCGCACTGCTTAAAGCTTTTCCAGCAAGACCCAACTTTGGTTCTACATTTGCCTAACAACTAAAACTTGCCGAGGGAGTAATTAACCCGAGGATTTATTAATCAACAACCCGGGGCAGTGCTCCTCATGAGTGTTGGTCCAAACTGGGGGTCCTGCGGGGCCACCTTGGGGAAACCTGAGGGCTGGTTTTACCTGTAGCATCGCCCATCCGATCGTGGCGTGAGACGAGATACGCGCGTCTACTATCAGGGTGTCGGCATGCCGGGAGGTCTTGCTGGATTAGTTTTATCTTTGTTGAGTTATCTTGAGCACGGGATTCTGAAAATATTCGGGTTTTCCCACTTTGGAGTTGCGACTCCGCAGATCGTGAGCTTGTGATGGGCTAAGTTGGGACACCCCTGCAGGGTTTTGAACTTTCGAAAGCCGTGCCCGCGGTTATGTGGCAGATGGGAATTTGTTAATATCCGGTTGTAGATAACTTGAGACCTTATTCATAAGAATACACTAGCTGTGTGAGTAACCGTGATGGTCTCTTTCCGAAGGGCTTCGGGAAGTGAACACGGTGGGGTTATGTTTGATCGTGAGTAGTTAGGATCACTTCTTGATCAACTTGGCGATCATTGGCACTTGTTCTCTTCTCGCTCTAACCTCGTAAGCTAGATGCTTAGTGCTTGCTGCAGACACTTCTATAACCTTTCCTCACCTAAGGCTTTGGTAGTTTTGATACCCGTGAACGGGATTGCTGAGTCCTCTGTGGCTCACAGATTCAACACACACCAGTTCCAAGTACAGCCGAGTACGAGGCAGGAGATGGATCAGAACTTTAGTGGGAGTTCGATGAAGAGCGTGGTCGTTACTATGTTTCGTTTCCCGACGATCAGTAGTGGTTCCTACTAGGGGTGATCCGGGCTTGTGTTCTTTATGGTATCTTTCTCGTTTGTATTTCGTCCGTAGACGGACCCTGTGATTTTTGGATGATGTATTGTTATTGTATTCATTGTGTGACGTGGCGAGTGTAAGCCAACTATATTTTCTATATCATCCCTGAATTTTACATGAGATGTGCAAAGATACCTTACTTGAGATCATTCTAGTATGCGCTTATCTCTTTAAGTCGTGCCTCGACACGTGGGAGACATAGTCGCATACTGGGCATTACATCCGGATACCATCAGATAAAGATGAAAGAATCGGATCAGGCCGCAACGGCATTCATTACCCCGTACGACCCTTTTTGTTTCAACACTATGCCTTCCGGAATCAAAAACGTTGGCGCCACATATCAACGCATGATTCAAACATACTTAGAAAAAACAAGTTAGCAAAATAGTGGAGGCATATGTTGACGACGTCGTCGTAAAGACCAAACACGTCAAAACCTTGGTCGACAATCTCCGCCTTATGTTTGCCAACCTCCAAGAATATGACATAAGGCTCAATCCAGAAAAATGTGTCTTCGGTTTTCCAGCCGGAAAGTTATTAGGGTTCATCGTATCCCATAGAGGAATCGAAACTAACCGAGCCAAAATCCGGGCCGTGTTAGAACTCAAAATACCAACCGATCTGAAGCAAGTGCAAAAACTAGCAGGCTGCGTAGCGGCTTTAAGCCGCTTCATCTCTAGGTTAGGAGAAAAAGTATTGCCACTTTACAGATTGCTACGGCGCACTGACAATTTCGAATGGACAGATGCGGCCACAGCCGGATTGGAAGAAATAAAAGCTTTACTAGCAAGCAACCCAATCCAGCCGCCCCCGGTGTTGGCGAACCAATGCTTCTGTACATATCAGCCACTCACCAGGTGGTGAGTGCCGTGCTCGTCATCGAACGAGCGAAAGAGGGACATAAATTTCCCGTTCAAAAGCATGTATACTATGTATCCGAGGTTCTCACACCGTGTAAATCACGGTACCCCCACTATCAAAAAATTGCCTATGCAGTCTTCATGTCATCTCGGAAACTCCGGCACTACTTTCAAGAGTGTTCGATAACAGTGGCATCCGAGATACCACTCAATGATATTATCAATAATAAATACGCCACGGGACACATAGCAAAATGGGCCATTGAGCTCCTACCGTTCGAAATATCTTACAAGCCGCACCGGACTATTAAATCCCAGGTGTTGGTCGACTTTGATGCAGAATGGACAGAAGCCGCACTCCCTAAAGAGTATGGCTCATACTCCCACTAGACAATGTACTTCGACGGTTCAAAAATGCTATCCGGACTGGGGGCCGCTGTAATACTAACATGTCCAACAGGGGATATAGTTCGGTATGTTTTACAGATTATGTATATGGACTCGAACAATGCGACCGAATATGAGGCCCTATTGCATGGTCTCCGACTAGCCGTATCCATGGGTATCCAACGCCTCGAGGTATGCGGAGACTCAAACCTTTCCTTCTCCCAAAGCAATGGGGATTTTTATGGGAAGGATTCAAAAATGGAAGCTTATCGCAACGCCATATTAAAAATGTCGGCTCAATTTGAGGGGTTGGAATTCCATCACATAGCCCAGATAATAACCAGGAATTCCATCACAACGCATGGGAGCTAAAGGCGAGCCTGTCCCACCGAACACATTTGTGGAACGGTTGTTTAACCTGTTGGGGAACGTAGCATAAATCAAAAAAATTCTACGTCTTCACCAAGATCCAACTATGGAGACATCTAGCAACGAGTAACTAAGAGTGCATCTACATACCGTTATGAAGATTGCGTGCGGAAGCTTTCAACGAAGCAAGGATGAAGTAGTCGTACTCTTCGCGTTCTTCGTCACCGATGATCTAGCGCCGAACGTACGGCACCTCCGCGTTCAACACACGTACGGTGCAGCAACGTCACCTCCTTCTTGATCCAGCAAGGGGGGAGGAGAAGTCGTCAGAGATCCGGCAGCACGACGGCGTGATGACGGATGAAGTGGAGATCGCAGCAGGGCTTCGCCGGGCGCCCTGCGTGGGAGTTGGGAGGTGTGACGGGAGGGGGAGAGGCGCCAGGGCTGAGGTGCGGCTGCCCTCTCCCCCCCACATATATATAGGGGGCCAGGGGGGCGCCAGCCCCTTGCAAATCCAATCTGCAAGGGGGGGCGGCGGCCAGGGAGGAGTCCCCCTCCCCCAAGGCAAGTGGTGGCCCCCCCTCCCCTTAGGGTTTTATCCCTATATCAATCTTTACCTCCGGACCATTCCGGAACTCCTCGTGACGTCCGGGATCTCATCCGGGACTCCGAACAACTTTCGGGTTTCCACGTGCATTTATCTCTACGACCCTAGCGTTACCGAACCTTAAGTGTGTAGACCCTACGGGTTCGGGAGACACGTAGACATGACCGAGACCACTCTCCGGTCAATAACCAACAGCGGGATATGGATACCCATGTTGGTTCCCACGTGTTCCTCGATGATCTTCATCGGATGAACCACCATGTCAAGGATTCACTCAATCCCGTATGTTATTCCCTTTGTCCATCGGTACGGTACTTGCCCGAGATTCGATCGTCGGCATTCCCAATACCTTGTTCAATCTCGTTATGGCAAGTCTCTTTACTCGATCCGTAATCTATCATCCCGTGACTAACTACTTAGTCACTTTGAGCTCATTATGATGATGTATTACCGAGTGGGCCTAGAGGTACCTCTCCGTCATACGGAGTGACAACATCCCAGTCTCGGTTCGTACCAACTCAACAGACACTTTCGGAGATACCCGATGCGTACCTTTATAGCCACCCAGTTATGTTGTGACGGTTGGCACACCCAAAGTACTCCTACGGCATCCGGGAGTTGTACAACCTCATGGTCTAAGGAATAAATACTTGACAGCGAAAAGCTTATGCATTACGAACTATACGATCTCGTGTTATGCTCAAGTTTGGGTCTTGTCCATCACATCATTCTCCTAATGATGTGATCCCGTTATCACTGACATCTCATGTCCATGGTCAGGAAACCGTGACCATCTGTTGATCAACGAGCTGGTTACTAGAGGCCTACCAGGGACTCATTGTGGTATATGTATTCACACATGTATCGCTGTTTCCGTACAATACAATTCAAGCATGAATAACAGACAATTATCATGAACAAGGAGATATAATAATAATGCTTTTATTATTGCCTCTAGGGCATATCTCCAACAGTCTCCCACTTGCACTAGAGTCAATAATCTAGTTACATTGTGATGAATCGAACACCCATAGAGTTCTGGTGTTGATCATGTTTTGCTCATGAAAGAGGTTTAGTCAACGGGTCTGCTACATTCAGATCCGTATGCACTTTACAAATATCTATGTCTCTATCCTGAACATAATTCCGGATGGAGTTGAAACGGCGCTTGATGTGCTTGGTCTTCTTGTGAAACCTGGGCTCCTTGGTAATAGCAATAGCACCAGTGTTGTCACAGAAGAGAGTCATCGGGCTTGACGCGCTTGGAATGACTCCTAGGTCGGTGATGAACTCCTTCATCCAGACTCCTTCCTGCGCTGCTTCAGAAGCAGCTATGTACTCCGCTTCACATGTAGATGCTGCCACCACGCTTTGCTTGCAACTGCACCAGCTGACTGCCCCTCCATTCAAAATATACACGTATCCGGTTTGTGACTTAGAGTCATCCAGATCTGTGTCGAAGCTAGCATCGACGTAACCCTTTACGACGAGCTCTTCGTCACCTCCATAAACGAGAAACATATCCTTAGTCCTTTTCAGGTATTTCAGGATGTTCTTGACCGCTGTCCAGTGTTCCGTACCGGGATCACTTTGGTACCTCCCTACCAAACTTATGGCAAGGTTCACATCAGGTCTGGTACACAGCATGGCAGACATGATAGAACCTATTGCCGAGGCATAGGGAATGACACTCGTCTTTTCTCTATCTTCTGCCGTGGTCGGCGACTGAGTCTTACTCAATCTCATACCTTGCAAAACAGGCAAGAATCCTTTCTTTGACTGATCCATATTGAACTTCTTCAATATTTTGTCAAGGTATGTACTTTGTGAAAGACCAATGAGGCGTCTCGATCTATCTCTATAGATTTTGATGCCTAATATGTAAGCAGCTTCTCCAAGGTCCTTCATTGAAAAACCTTTATTCAAATAAGCATTTACATTTTCCAAGAATTCTATATCATTTCCCATCAGCAATATGTCATCCACATATAATATGAGAAATGCCACAGAGCTCCCACTCACTTTCTTGTAAATACAGGCTTCTCCATAAGTCTGTATAAAGCCAAACGCTTTGATCACCTCATCAAAGCGAATATTCCAACTCTGAGATGCTTGCACCAGCCCGTAAATCGAGCGCTGGAGCTTGCATACCTTGTTAGCGTTCTCTGGATCGACAAAACCTTCCGGTTGCATCATATACAACTCTTCCTTGAGGAAGCCATTAAGGAATGCTGTTTTGACATCCATTTGCCATATCTCATAATCATAGAATGCGGCAATAGCTAACATGATTCTGACTGACTTCAGCATCGCTACGGGAGAGAAAGTCTCGTCGTAGTCAACCCCTTGAACTTGTCGATAACCCTTAGCGACAAGCCGAGCCTTATAGATGGTCACATTACCATCCGCGTCTGTCTTCTTCTTAAATATCCATTTGTTTTATATGGCGTGCCTATCATCAGGCAAGTCCACCAAAGTCCATACTTTGTTTTCATACATGGATTCTATCTCGGATTTCATGGCTCCAAGCCATTTATTGGAATCTGGGCCCGCCATCGCTTCTTCATAGTTCGAAGGTTCACCGTTGTCTAACAACATGATTTCCAGGACAGGGTTGCCATACCACTCTGGTGCGGAACGTGCCCTTGTGGACCTTCGAAGCTCAGTAGTAACTTGATCTGTTTCTTCATGATCATTATCATTATCTTCCTCCCTTGTCGGTGCAGGCACCTCAGGAACAGTTTCCTGCGCTGCG
Organism: Secale cereale; assembly: GCA_902687465.1. Classification (NCBI taxonomy): domain Eukaryota; kingdom Viridiplantae; phylum Streptophyta; class Magnoliopsida; order Poales; family Poaceae; genus Secale; species Secale cereale. The sequence goes on from LR738710.1 coordinate 555,570,095, forward strand.
CTACTTTCCGGTACAGGAGGGGTGACTGTCACCTCATCAAGTTCTACTTTCCTCCCACTCACTTCTTTCGAGAGAAACTCTTTCTCCAGAAAGCATCCATTCTTGGCAACAAAGACTTTGCCTTCGGATCTGTGGTAGAAGGTGTACCCAATTGTTTCCTTTGGGTATCCTATGAAGACGCATTTCTCCGATTTGGGTTCGAGCTTTTCAGGTTGAAGTTTCTTGACATAAGCATCGCAACCCCAAACTTTCAGAAACGACGGCTTCGGTTTCTTGCCAAACCAAAGTTCATATGGAGTCGTCTCAACGGATTTTGACGGAGCCCTATTTAAAGTGAATGCGGCAGTCTCTAAAGCATAACCCCAAAAAGATAGCGGTAAATCGGTGAGGGACATCATAGATCGCACCATGTCCAACAGAGTACGATTTCGACGTTCGGACACACCGTTACGTTGAGGTGTTCCGGGCGGTGTCAATTGTGAAACAATTCCACAGCTTCTAAGGTGTGTGCCAAATTCATGACTTAAATATTCACCCCCACGATCCGATCGCAAGAACTTTATTTTTCTGTCACGTTGATTCTCAACCTCATTCTGAAATTCCTTGAACTTTTCAAAGGTCTTAGACTTGTGTTTCATCAAATAGATATACCCGTATCTACTCAAGTCATCCGTGAGGGTGAGAACATAACGGTAGCCTCCGCGAGCCTCAACACTCATTGGACCGCACACATCGGTATGTATGATTTCCAACAAGTTGGTTGCTCGCTCCATTGTTCCGGAGAACGGAGTCTTGGTCATCTTGCCCAAGAGGCATGGTTCGCACGTGTCAAATGATTCATAATCAAGAGACTCTAGAAGTCCATCCGAATGGAGCTTCTTCATATGTTTGACACCAATATGACCAAGGCGGCAATGCCACAAGTATGTGGGACTATCATTATCAACTTTACATCTTTTGGCATCTACACTATGAATATGTGTATCACTACGTTCGAGATTCATCAAAAATAAACCATTGACCAGCGGGGCATGACCATAAAACATATCTCTCAAATAAATAGAACAACCATTATTCTCCGATTTGAAAGAATATCCATCTCGCATAAGACGAGATCCAGAAACAATGTTCATGCTCAAAGCTGGTACTAAATAACAATTATTGAGGTTTAAAACTAATCCCGAGGGTAGATGTAGAGGTAGCGTGCCGACGGCGATCACATCGACCTTGGAACCATTCCCGACGCGCATCGTCACCTCATCCTTCGCCAGTCTCCGTTTATTCCGCAGCTCCTGTTTTGAGTTACAAATGTGAGCAACTGCACCAGTATCGAATACCAAGGAGCTACTACGAGTGCTGGTAAGGTACACATCAATAACATGTATATCATATATACCTTTGACGTTGCCGGCCTTCTTGTCTGCTAAGTATTTGGGGCAGTTCCGCTTCCAGTGACCCGTTCCCTTGCAATAAAAGCACTCAGTCTCAGGCTTGGGTCCATACTTTGGCTTCTTCCCGGCGACAGGCTTGCCAGGCGTGGCAACTTGCTTGCCGTCCTTCTTGAAGTTCTTCTTTCCCTTGCCTTTCTTGAACTTAGTGGTTTTATTGACCATCAACACTTGATGTTCTTTCTTGATGTCAACCTCCGCCGATTTCAGTATTGAATATACCTCGGGAATGGACTTCTCCATCCCCTGCATATTGAAATTCAGCGCGAAGCTCTTGAAGCTTGGTGGGAGCGACTGGAGGATTCTGTCAACGACCGCTTCATCTGGGAGATTCATTCCCAGCTGAGACAAGCGGTTGTGCAATCCTGAAATCTTGAGGATGTGCTCACTGACAGAACTGTTCTCCTCCATCTTACAGCTGTAGAATGCGTCGGAGACATCATATCTCTCGACTCGGGCATGAGTTTGGAAAACCATTTTCAGCTCTTCGAACATCTCATATGCTCCGTGGTGCTCAAAACGCTTTTGGAGCCCCGATTCTAAACTGTAAAGCATGCCGCACTGAACCAGGGAGTAATCATCACTACGCGACTGCCAGACGTTCAAAACGTCTTGGTCAGCATCGGGAGCAGGTGCATCACCTAGCGGTGCTTCTAGGACATATGATCTCTTGGCAGCTATGAGGATAATCCTCAGGTTACGGACCCAATCCGTATAGTTGCTACCATCGTCTTTCAGCTTGGTTTTCTCTAGGAACGCGTTGAAGTTGAGGGAAACCTGAGCGTGGGCCATTTGATCTACAAGAGATATTGTAAAGAATTTAGACTAAGTTCATGATAATTAAGTTCATCTTAATCAAATTTTAATGAACTCCCACTCAGAATGACATCTCTCTAGTCATCTAAGTGATACACGATCCGAATTGAGTAGTCCGTGTCCGATCATCACGTGAGACGGACTAGTCAAAAACGGTGAACATCTTCATGTTGATCGTATCTTCTATACGACTCGTGTTCGACCTTTCGGTCTTCCGTGTTCCGAGGCCATGTCTGTACATGCTAGGCTCGTCAAGTGAACCCTAAGTGTATCGCGTGTGTAAATCTGTCTTACACCCGTTGTATGTGAACGTTAGAACCTATCACACCCGATCATCACGTGGTGCTTCGGAGCAACGAGCTTTAGCAACGGTGCACAGTTAGGGAAACACAATACTTGAAATTTTAGTGAGAGATCATCTTATTTACTACCGTCGTTCTAAGTAAACAAGATGCAAAAACATGATAAACATCACATGCAATCAATTATAGTGACATGATATGGCCAATATCATCTTGCTCCTTGGATCTCCATCTTCGGGGCACCATGATCATCTTGTCACCGGCTCGACACCATGATCTTCATCATCATGATCTCCATCATCGTGTCTTGAAGAAGTCGTCACGCCAACTATTACTTCTACTACTATAGCTAACGTTTAGCAACGAAGTAAAGTAATTACATGGCGTTATTCAGTGACACGCAGGTCATACAATAATAAAGACAACTCCTATGGCTCCTGCGGGTTGTCAAGTTCATCGACATGCAAGTCGTGATTTCCTATTACAAAAACATGATCAATCTCATACATCACATATATCATTCATCACATCTTCGTTCTTGGCCATACCACGTCACAAAACACATGCTGCAAAAACAAGTTAGACGTCCTCTAATTGTTGTTGCAAGTTTTACGTGGCTTCTATAGGATTTCTAGCAAGAACGTTTCTTACCTACGCCAAAACCACAACGTGATTTGTCAACTTCTATTTACCCTTCATAAGGACCCTTTTCATCGAATCCGATCCGACTAAAGTAGGAGAGACAGACACCCGCCAGCCACCTTATGCATCTAGTGCATGTCTGTCGGTGGAACCAGTCTCACGTAAGCGTACGTGTAAGGTCGGTCCGGGTCGCTTCATCCCACAATACCGCCGAATCAAGATTGACTAGTAACGGTAAGAAAGTTGAACAAGATCATACGCCCACAACTGCTTTGTGTTCTACTCGTGCAAGATGCTACGCATAAAACCTAGGCTCAGATGCCACTGTTCGGGAACGTAGCATAATTCAAAAAATTTCTACGTCTTCACCAAGATCCAACTATGGAGACATCTAGCAACGAGAAACTAAGAGTGCATCTACATACCGTTATGAAGATTTGCGTGCGGAAGCTTTCAACGAAGCAAGGATGAAGTAGTCGTACTCTTCACGTTCTTCGTCACCGATGATCTAGCGCCGAACGGACGGCACCTCCGCGTTCAACACACGTACGGTGCAGCAACGTCACCTCCTTCTTGATCCAGCAAGGGGGGAGGAGAAGTCGTCAGAGATCCGGCAGCACGACGGCGTGATGACGGATGCAGTGGAGATCGTAGCAGGGCTTCGCTGGGCGCCCTGCGTGGGAGTTGGGAGGTGTGACGGGAGGGGGAGAGGCGCCAGGGCTGAGGTGCGGCTGCCCTCTCCCCCCCCCACATATATATAGGGGGCCAGGGGGGCGCCAGCCCCTTGCAGATCCAATCTGCAAGGGGGGGGGGGGCGGCGGCCAGGGAGGAGTCCCCCTCCCCCAAGGCAAGTGGTGGCCCCCCCCTCCCCTTAGGGTTTTATCCCTATATCAATCTTTACCTCCGGACCATTCCGGAACTCCTCGTGACGTCCGGGATCTCATCCGGGACTCCGAACAACTTTCGGGTTTCCACGTGCATTTATCTCTACGACCCTAGCTTTACCGAACCTTAAGTGTGTAGACCCTACGGGTTCGGGAGACACGTAGACATGACCTAGACCACTCTCCGGTCAATAACCAACAGCGGGATCTGGATACCCATGTTGGTTCCCACGTGTTCCTCGATGATCTTCATCGGATGAACCACCATGTCAAGGATTCACTCAATCCCGTATGTTATTCCCTTTGTCCATCGGTACGGTACTTGCCCGAGATTCGATCGTCGGTATTCCCAATACCTTGTTCAATCTCGTTATGGCAAGTCTCTTTACTCGATCCGTAATCTATCATCCCGTGACTAACTACTTAGTCACTTTGAGCTCATTATGATGATGTATTACCGAGTGGGCCCAGAGGTACCTCTCCGTCATACGGAGTGACAACATCCCAGTCTCGGTTCGTACCAACTCAACAGACACTTTCGGAGATACCCGATGCGTACCTTTATAGCCACCCAGTTATGTTGTGATGGTTGGCACACCCAAAGTACTCCTACGGCATCCGGGAGTTGTACAACCTCATGGTCTAAGGAATAAATACTTGACACCGAAAAGCTTATGCATTACGAACTATACGATCTCATGTTATGCTCAAGTTTGGGTCTTGTCCATCACATCATTCTCCTAATGATGTGATCCCGTTATCACTGACATCTCATGTCCATGGTCAGGAAACCGTGACCATCTGTTGATCAACGAGCTGGTTACTAGAGGCCTACCAGGGACTCATTGTGGTCTATGTATTCACACATGTATCGCTGTTTCCGTACAATACAATTCAAGCATGAATAACAGACAATTATCATGAACAAGGAGATATAATAATAATGCTTTTATTATTGCCTCTAGGGCATATCTCCAACATAAGCTATCAGTAACATGGCAGGACGCAAGCGGCGATATGCATACAGATCTGAACACACCCCCAGCTGAACTCAATCACGAAGTCATCGAAGAGCCAAGCATGGACATAACTCCTTCGGCTCATGAAATCATGGTTGTTATAGCCACCTAGACAGAGCCTTTCCTAGCTTACCTTAATAGGTAGGAACTCCCCGATGACCAGAATGAGGCCCGTCGCATAGTCCGGCACTCAAAAGCCTACAAAGTTCACGAAGGTGAACTATACAAGCATCCGGTATTCTCCAAAGGTGCATCTCAGAAGAAGAGGGAAGGCGAATTCTCACGGAAATACATGCTGGAATGGGCGGTCACCATGTCGCAGCAAGGGCGCTCATAGGCAAAGCTTTTCACGCTGGCTTTTACTGGCCTACTGCCCGAGCATATGCCCAAACCTTAGTCCAACATTACGTTGGCTGCCAGCTTTTTGCAAATCAAAGTCACATGCCTCCCACTGCACTGAGATAAATTCCCATTACTTGGCCTTTTGCGGTCTGGGGGCTTGATATGGTCGGACCCCTTAAAGGGGGAGTCATAAAAGAAAATACTTACTAGTGATGGTGGACAAATTCACTAAATGGATAGAAGCCAAGCCAGTAAAAATAGCTGAAGCAGGACCTGTGATAGATTTCATATCCAGCGTAGTACACTGTTATGGTGTCCCGCATAGTATTATCACAGATAATGGCTCCAATTTCACAGCTGACGAGGTAAAAAATTGGTGCCCAAAGTTGGGTATAAAACTCGACTACTACGCTTCCATATACCATCCTCAAACAAATGGTCAAGTCGAAAGGGAAAATGGCCTGATTATGAGTGGCATTAAACTCCGACTAGTGCGCTCCCTACGGGAGTCTGATAAACACTGGGTCGAAGAGCTTGATTCCGTACTCTGGGGGCTGCGGACCACGCCCAATCGTACGACCGGATATACACCTTTTTTTCATGGTGTACGGCGCAGAGGCTGTCCTGCCCTGCGACATTATTCATGAATCACCTAGAGTGCGCATGTATGAGGAAAGAGAAGACGAGCTAGATCGGCAGGATGATCAAGATGGTCTTGAAGAGGAGCATGATACAATGCTAGCATGTTCCGCATTTTACCAACAACAGGCTAGGCGATACCAGAGCAGAGAAGTGCGGGCCAAGACATACAACATCGGCGAACTCGTTTTACGCCTACCGGAGAAGAAAAAGGCAAGCTCAAACCAAAATGGGAGGGGCCCTTAATTATTGACGAAGTACTCACCGGTGGAGCCTATCGCCTTCACAATGCACCGGACAACCGCTTTGAACTGAACCCTTGGAACGATGCCAGGCTTCGACGATTCTATGGATAGTTCGGTAGCAATTTCTTCCTCCTTATAAGTTAGGTATTGTCTTTTATTTTCTTGTTCCTCTCCCTTTTTTTCTCTTTTCATTTATTTGGCAAGTATTCGGCTCGCCCGAACTGCCACAGGGCGACTACGTCCGCACATATACATGGGGGCTTCTTTAACAAAGCCCATAATCAATAAAGCTTCTTGCTTCAAAATGTCGGCTGTTTTTACAGTTCATCCTTGCCATTATATGCACCGATATGACTTAAGTTTGGGCCAAGCTGGGTTGCCTGACTCCTATGCTTACCCCTACGTTTCTGATTGTTCGGCTAGGGTGTAAGGGGAGCACCTCTGTGATTGTTACAGTCGGGTAATCCAGATATGTACCTCAGACTGGGTGAAGCCGAAAGCTACGCTCTTAAGGGAATAATTGGTCGATGGATACACGACATATCGCATTCCAAAGCGTATTTTAAAAATCACAGGAAATGGCTTCCTATTATCCCCATCATGGGATTGAAATCCTAGGCCTGCATCTTTATGCATGCCGACCCAGGGAAAGGAACCCCTAATGGAACTATTCTCTCTGGAAGATGTTTGTTACATTAAATAGTAATATAACATAACTCCCCAAACTCAGTCCGTCTGTTGAAGCAATTATGACCGGATTGCCTGGTTTCCGAACATATCATGTGCTCGTCACAGATAAAGTATTCGGACACACTCCAGCCTTCGGGTTTATGGAGGTCAAAGCAGATGGTCGGCAATGACAAACTTTTACAAATTCGGCCGGAGATAAGTTTGATGGTAAAAGTACATTGATACATAGAATCAAACGACTATTCATTTTCTATTCCCTCTATCAGGCGGTCTAGTATATAGTCCTTTTGGGACACCTTAGCAGCTAAACCTTCTTGGTCATATACCAAATGCGGAGGAATTTCATGTCCATCAGGCCCTCGAGGTCCCACACGGGCCATGTGATTTGGATCAAGGTGAGTAAAACACGTCTTCACCATAGCCCACGCTTCTCGAGCACCCATGCGGCATGCTGAGGCTTTCCATAGTTCAAAGCGGTGCCGAGCCCCTTTGAACAGGTCCACCAAGTCCTCCATAGTTTCTGGAGGGGAGTCACCAGGCCATAGAACTCTGGCCATACTCTCCATGGCCTTCCGAGCCAGTTCGTGGACCCGGGAAAGCTCCTGCAGCACGTCGCCCTCAAATCCGGACACCCCGCCTTCAAACAGACCAGTTAATAAACCTGCAGGAAAAGTTTTTATAAGAAACTTTTAAAATTACGAGACTATAAGGAGAGCCAGGTATAAGACACATACTAAACATGCCGCTTTTTAGCCTCCGGTTCTCCTCCAAGGCGCTTGAGAGTTGGGTCTTTACGCCCTTTAGCTCCTATTCGAGCCTAATATTTGTATCCTACACTTGGTTCCTTTTTTCAATCGCATGCGTTAGTGCATGCTCGCCAGCGGCTTTTTCCTCTTCGACAAATTTCTTGTCTGCTAAGGCAGCTCTTAGCTCACTCTCCAGTTGGTCAGTCGATCTTGTTGCTGTATTACACATTAGTATGTACATCATAGTAATCAACAGAACTGTCATAGTTTCCGGACACAATTATTCTTACCAACAACATCCTTTCCGGATTCCTTCGAATTTTTCAATTCGGCAAGTCTTCTCGAGTTCCTTGGACAAAGAGTTATTCTTTTCTCGAATGACCTATAAAAATACAACGATCCTCAAATCAGATGTACCAACTGCTTTAAGTCTCGGGGGTTACTGGCAGGATAATATTCAAACAACAAAAATACTTCATATCCTTTGAAAGCTGATGAGTGGCTCCGGCGAGTCCGTCTTGAGTGGCTCGGATATAGGCATCGGCAGATCTAAGGGCGTTGAACACCTCCGCAGAAAAGCCAGGGTCACGCATGGCTGCTTTTCACCGACGATGAATCATCGTGACCTCCACTTCAGAATTGGTAGTGGATACTTCACCCGAATCCTCCTGGAGAAGACATTCTGGCACCAAATTAGCATTCACCCTTGACGGGCCTGGTGCCGGATTGGCTGGAACTTGGCCTGCGTCGCCTCCGGAGACAGTCCGGCTTGCATTGCTCCTAAAAGGAATAGACAATGCGGAAAGTTATGATAATCATTTTACCACCCAGCACATGATAGAACAAACATACCTCTTTGAAGGTCCGCTGGAGATCGTGGTCCTTTTCCTCTTCAAAACCTCGCCCGACGCGGGCGCCGCCCTCCGGGTTGGCGGCCTACGCACAGTTCGGCATGAAGAGCGTCGTCCCTGTTTAAACATAATAGAATACAGTGGGTGAATGCGCACTAGGAATCTTCTCGTTGGCGAGATGTACCCTAAATTGCTTACACTAGAAGAAGGAATGAGGCTTGGGTAATCGGCCACTATAGCCACCAAGGTGCCCCCACGACAGGCTTGATAGAAGACTCCCTCTTCTAACTCTATGCCTACATCCAGATCTTCTTCGTATCCAGGGCCCGCTTTTTGGAATGGGTCCTCCGGCTCTGGGGCGGGATTGTTAATCCCCCTTACCACCTTTCTCCAGTCATGTCGGGAGCAACCGAATACAGTTCGGTTAAAACCCCATAATTGAAAACATCTAAACAGCCAAGGAGAAAGACTTACCCAGTCGGGAAGATTGTACATGGAAAGGGCTTCCCAGCATGTTAAACGGATAAAATCCTACTTCCCTCCCTTATAGAGGCCTTCCAGGATTGCGCCTAGAATGGCAGGGTCATCTAGATCCAGGCACAGGCTGCGCGAGGCATCATTTTGACCATTATAGTGATACATTAGAAGACCTTTGTCTTGGAGCGGTTGCACACGTCGCTTCATCGAAATGGCCATCACTTCAATTATAGTTAACCCCGAACTGGCAAGCAATTTGATCTTGCCGGCCAGTCGGTTAACCTCCACACTCTCTTCCTCTGAGGGACCCCGGGGAAGCCAGTTGAAAGGCTTCTATGGAGGAGCACTGGAATATGGGGGAATTCCTTGTCGAACTGGATCCGGCAAAGCAACATCCTCGATGTAAAACAACTCCGAGGGACACTCACCGGATGCCTTCTTCGGAGTACCGATCAGGTAACTTGTCCTGGCTATACGCCATACTTCGGCGCTCCCAACTTCAAATATGGATCCTTCCTCCGATCGAGGAACGAGGCAGAAGTACCTCCTCCATAGCTCAAAGTGGGGCTCGCAGCCCAAAAATAGTTCGCATAAAGCGACAAAATCCACAATGTTCAAGATTGACTGTCAGGACCAAGATGCGATTCTATCCCGATCACGTGACACATTAATGATTGGGGCACAACCACATTTCGGCCGCTTAGCAAGATGGATATCATTACATGGTACCATTACATACATACATGGGGGATACAACAATACATACAAGCCACATGAGTACAACAACATCAATACAAGGCATCCGACTATGGATGCAAACATGAAAATCACACGACATCCATCTGCTATCCCAGGCTGCCGACCAGGAACCTAACCCAAGACTGATGACAAAGAAGAAGAAGAAATTCCAAAACAAGGTAACATCGCTCTCACGTTAAGTCATTGGAAACCTGCACCTGCAACTCGTGTTGTAGTATCTGTGAGCCACGAGGACTCCGCAATCCCATAACCATGGGTAACAAGACTAGCAAAGCTTAATGGGTATGGAGAGGTTAAGTGGTGAGGTTGCAGCAGCGGCTAACCAATATATGGTGGCTAACTTACGAGTACAAGAATAAGATGAGCATCTATGCAAACGGTCGCAAACTAGTAATGATCGCTAAAGATCATGAACTACCTACGAGTCAAACATAACCCCACCGTGTTCTCTTCTCAAAGTGAAAAGAGACAGTCACGGTTACTCACGCGTTTCGTGTATTTTACTTCAGATCCTCTGTCAAGTTTTCTACAACCGGAGATTAACAAATTCCAATCTGCCACATAACCGCGGGCACGGCTTTCGAAAGATCATAACCCTGCAGGGGTGTCCCAACTTAGCCCATAACAAGCTCTCACGATCAGCAGAAGTAATAATAATATTACCCCTTATCTTAGGGACAGTCCGATCAGGCTCAGAATCCCGGTGCACAAGACATTTCGACAATGGTAAAACAAGTCCAGCAAGACCTCTCGGCTTGCTGACACCCTGATAGTAGCCGCGCGTATCTCGTCTCAGGCCACGACCGGATGAGCGACGCGTACAGGTGCCAGATACCCCAAGTTGCCAAGGGGCGGCTCCACAAAGTGCTCTATTTGGGACCAACACCATTGACACTGGCGCCCCTGTATGTAGAAGAATCCACGGGTAGCGCTAACTCCCTATGCAATTAATTAATTAAGTTTTTATTATGTTGCAAATTAAAACCAATGTTGGGCCTTCCTGGAGGAGTTTTATTCAAAGACGAACTGTCAACGGGTCCCCATATACCCAACTGCGTTAGGAACGCAAAATCAAGGAACATAACGCCAGTTTATCGGCTCCAAAGGTGGCATGAGTGGAACAAAACACCGAGCAAAAGGCCAAGCCTTCCACCCATTGCCAAGTATATAGGTGTGTTAATATATATATAATATATTGTGATATTCCAACAACAAGTTCCAACATGGAACAATCCTCATCTTCACCTGCAACTAACAACGCAAGAAGAGGGGCTGAGCAAGCGGGTAACATGGCCAAACAAGGGTTTGCTAGGAAGGTGTCAAATGTTAGAGGTTTCATGGCAACAAGAAGAGATGCTGACAACAAATGATGGGTAGCGCGACATATAACGACAGCATCGAGACAACTAGCATGGCAATGATAGTAAAGGTATCCAAGGTGATGGTCATCTTGCCTGAGATCCCGTAAGGAAGAAGAACGAGTCCATGAAGAAGACGAAGAAGAAGCCTTGAAGACGAACCATGCGTAGTCGAACGAATCCTCACGATCGCAACGGAATAATGAACTAGCAAGAAGAAGCACATAACATGGTAAACACACCACTCAAGAACATGACAAGAAGCTCAACCAAGTATGATGCAAGACAAGTCTATATGATGCAAAACATGGCAAGGGATGAAGCACACAAGAACAATACAACCCAACAAGTTTAAATGAGGCCGGAATGAACATATGACAATTCCGGTAAGTCCTCATCTGCACATTTCTAAATTGGTCCAGCTCTGAACAAACCTTAAGTTCAAGTTGCTAAACAGCAAGTTAACATGCACCATGATGATCTACTCGAAATTCTAGTCAAGTTTCATATAAAGTTTGTTTAATTCGGAGCTATGGCCTAGAAGATATGAGCAAAACAAGTCAAGCATGTCAATTATGCAAGATGCATCCAAACAACAAGCAAACACACTCCAAACAGGTAAACAACATGATATTATTCAACTACATGCAAAATCACACAAGTTTCATATAGGACACGATCAAAACGGAGCAACGGCCTAGAAGATATGAGCAAAACAAGTTACAATGCAAAGCTGAAGTTAACAACAACATAGCAACTTTGGAGGAAGGTATATTTATGCTACAACACCCAAACATGATAAAAAAGGCATGGATGTGAAATAGACATGATACTTAACAAGCATGAACTTAGAGCACATCCAAAAACTTGCTGGAACACAATTTAACTAGCACGGCAAGATTCGATAAATTAACAGATTTCTCAGACTTTGCCAAAATCTTTGAAGGAAAAAACATCATTATGATACTGCCTTCGGAGGCACAAAACAACAAGCATATCAACTCTACTAAGTATATAAAGATCTTGGACATGTGATAGACATCGCATACATCAAACAACTCTATTGGAACAACTCCATAGGAGGCAATGATCAATAACAACAAGCTTCACCAAATTGATCATGCTGATAACAGTTTGACAGATACATTTATAACAACTTGAGAGCACGAAATAAATAAGCTACAGCAGGCTATATATGCAAACAAGGGCATGATGGATAGAGCATAACATGGTCAACAAGACATGATCATTTTCCATACTAAAACGTGCATGGATTTGAGTGAGGCATCAAGCAAACATAGCATCAGGTTTAACAGTTTCAGACTTAGCAGTTTTTCAACAAGTCTCAGGAAACAATAACAGCGAGTAGGCTACTTTACAAGCTTGTTGCAAACACCACAAGGCATATCATGAAAAGTGGATTGCACCACAGCAAAGATGGCATGATTGTGCTTCTAAAACATATTGACATGTGGCATAAAAGACAAACACATCAATAGCTATAAACAAGTCAAATCAGCATCTCATAGCAAGTTTCAGCACTTAACAGCAACATGCACTTTTGCAACAGAGATTAACATGGCAATATGGCACCTAACATGAATGCTACAGCAACCATCATGTAGAGCACTTCACAATGAACATTGTGACATATCACACACTCCATTTGGGCCAACATGCATAAAGTTATCACATCTCAAACATGCTAACATAACAACAGTTTTCAGCAGTTTTAAACATATAGCACTCTTGCAACGATGATTAGGGCATCAAGATGAACTCAAAAAAAGCATGCCACTGTGGAACAAAATGAAGAGCATATCACAACGAACATTTGGACATATCATTTTCTCAAATCGGACCACCACACAAAAAGATACAGCCACTCAAACATGCACTCATTTTTAATACGGAACTGGGGACTCAGTGGAAAAACAACCTTGGGGTCTCGGGTGGACATTGGCCGGAGGGGGTCGTACATGTCCGGCGCGAAGAGGCTGACGAGCGGGCTCGGAGGTGTTTGGATGTGTCTGTGCCTGCCCGGACGTGTCCGGACTCGCTGGGAGGCTGATGTGCGGGCCCACGGCCGTCCTCCTCTGGAACTGGCCGGCGGCGGAAAATATCGCGAGAACGGGCCGACGGTGAGCTTGCCGGCTCTAGGAAGGCGAGGGAGGCACGGACCTGGCCGGGGCGTCGCGGGGGCAGCAGCTCCTTGCGTCTCCGGGTCAGACTCGACCGGACGGCGGCGGAGCAGGCAAACGGCGCCGGCTCGTCCTCTAGTGGCGCGGCGGCGGCGGTGGGGTCCGACGGGGTGGCGTGCGAAGCAGGGCCAGGGGCGTGAGGGACCGGCTCGGCCACCAGCGGCGGCGAGGAGCAAAGGGTCGGCGAGGTGAGGCAGTCGAAGGCGAGGAGGAGGCCGGCGACGGCGGCGTTGGAGCTTTGCGGCGGCGGGGCTGGAGTGGCGAGGAGCTGCAGGACAATGTGGGACGAGCGAGGCACGGGTCTTGTGGATCCGGGCGGCGGCGCTGCTGCGGGCCCAGATCCGGCCCGGGCGGGCCTTCCGCGGGCCCAGGCGGGTCACGGTGGTCCGGCGGCGCTGGGATAGGTGGCGAGCGCGGGTAGGGCGTGGGCGGCGGCTCAGGTGGCGGCGGGGCTAAGGGAGGTGCGACAAGTGGCGGCGGGGAGCTGGTTGGGCACGAATTTTAGAGGCGAGGGGGTGGCTAGAGGTTAGGGGAGGGGCTAGACTCCCAAATTTGGAAGGGGGTTGCTTAAATAGGGTAGGATTAGGGTTTGGGGGTTTTCCATCCGTTTTCGGGCATCAGATCTCAATCCGACGGTTCGGAGCGGAGGCGGTCTAGGTGGGCTGCAAGTGGCCTGTGTAGAAGGGGCCTTGGACTGAAAAGAGAGAAGAGAAGAGTGGCCCGGCACGGCGTTTCGGAGACCGAAACGTCCAACGCTTAAACCGCCTGCTAGTGCCGCTATAGTTTAACGGTTGGGCTATCAAACGAGCTCCGAATGCGACAAAACTTGACAGGTGGTCTACCTATCCTATAATAAGACCACACGCCGAGTTTCAACCCATTCCGAGAACATTTTTCAGCCACTCATAAAATAAATATTCGAAGGTGCCGTGGGCGCGTGCGAGTGTGTCTGGACTCAGAACGGACAACGGAAAGGATGGGCGTACTTGGACGGATGCAAGTTTTGAACACAAAATGATGTGATGCACATGATGACAAGGCAAAGATGCAACACGCAAGCAGATGACATGGCAACGGAGATGAATAACTGGCTGACACGTGGCGCATCGGTCTCAGGGTGTCACAACACTCCCCTACTAACAAGAGATCTCGTCCCGAGATCTTAGGAACGATACGGAAGAGAAAAAGGAAGAAGGTGAAACCCAAGAACATTTAGATGTTGAGCCACTTCGAACGAAGGAAAACAACGTAGATGAATGAGATTGTGAAGCTCCATTACAAAAAGGAACAAGGAACACACGGGAACCTTGTAAGTTGAAAGGAATGAAACAAGAGTTGAAGGAACAAGAATAATCTGAAACCACTCCGGTTACTAAGAGATAGAAGGGAATTTGAACGAAGGAATTCGGGCAGCACTCCAGCTGAAAGTGGAAGGAATAGAACATAACCTCGAGAAGATGGAATAGTAGTTGACGAGATGAACAAGAAAATGCCTCCAGAAGAATTGAAAGAATGCAATGAAAAGAACCAAGAAGAAGATGACAGCTTACACCACGAATGAATTTGAAAGAGAATCTTGAAGAGAAAGGTTTGAATAGAGTTGTTGAGAAAATCAACAACAAAAGAATAAGCTTACCGTGGACTTATGAAAATCATCCCAAACTTGAGGTGAATTTCAGCCAGTACGAGAAGATTGAATAGTTGAGAAGAACGAAGAAATGCAAGACTCCAATTCAAAAGAATAGGGAGAATTGATTGCACTCGAGAGGCAAGAATAAGAATGCTTGAGCTGCTCTAGAAGAATTTGCAGAACACTTGAAGAATGAATTGAATCGCGATGAACCACCATGAAGAACGCCGGTAATGAAAGGATGACGAGATAGGATTGAATGATGAAATAATTAGATTAAAGCCTTTCGATGATTAGACGGGGTTCCGACGAGATAGTCAAGAAACTATGAGCTCCGGAAAGAAAAGATGTAGCACTTGGGACAAGAATTTATTCAACAAGAACAAACTCCGAAGGAAGGGATTAATCAACTTGAAGAAAAAGAATAAGAATTATGTTCCGCTTCTCCTTCATCAATTAAATTGATGAGAAATAATGGATTTGCATATCACTTATTCACGTTGAAAAGGATTAAAGAGAGATGTATCGGAAACTTTCGAAAAAATATTCATGAAACACCGGTCGGATTGGAATAAAAATGAATGGATTGATATGATAACACCGGAAAAGAACTCTTGAGCGAACCACCGTAAGAATTGAAGCCGAGTGAAGTAAAGGAACGAACCACCATGAAGAAATTGAAATCGAATGATGAAAAAGAACAAACCACCATAAAGAATTGAAATTGAGTGAATACGATGAATCGACGGGAGAATAAGGCACTTGAGGAAATTTAGATACAATAGAACGAAGAGACCGCGAACTGATTAAAGGATACTAGAACAAAGCACCGAACGAATGTGATACGAACGAAGAGGCATTAATGAAGAATATTTGGAGGATGAAGTTGAAAACTGAGAACGAAGAAATCTTCTGAAATGATGGCCTTCGGAGGAACACAATAGAAATAATTCATGTGATACTCCGGAAGAATGAAAATAGGAAAGGTTGAACAGATGATGAAAAGAATTTACAAATGATCTTGGGGAAGGCACAAGACGGATGGAATCCATACTTACGTCACAGTTTGAAAAAAAAATAGGAATACTCCGGAAAAATTAGAAGAGTCAGGTAAGATCCTGGGAATAAACATGTGGGTTAGGGCCCATCGAAGAGAAAACCATCGTTGAGAATTGATTGACAAGAGGAGATGATGCACCGGAAATTATTCAAAGACTCAAATAAGGTGACAACCTTGAATTAATTGAAGGCAAACACGAATGTCGTGAGATGTATTCAGAACTCCGGAATAATTAAATGGCGAGAGGCAAACGAGCAAGAGGAAACATCTGAGCCGGGGTAAAAGATAAGATCAACACTGAAAAATTGTATTTAAATCCATCAGAAAAGAAAAGAGATGAAGAAGGACGAACTAGACGAGAATTCACCACTTGGAATAATTAACGAAAGAAAGCAAAGACTTTACACGAGTAGGATGGATATTCAATTACGGACTCTGGCTCCGAGAAGAAAAAGGGTGGGCGGGTGGGAAAAAGAAAGACAACTTCGGAAGGGAAAACAACATCGGTTGGAATGAATCGAGGATTGAAGCAAAAGATGAGGAGGACTGAATCGGCTCGACGAGAGATGCACCAGATGAAAAGAACAGGCAACGCAACAAACGAAAACTAACCGCATGATCCTAAAACAAATTGAAGGGGAAGAAGAGTAATTCAAAACACCTACATCAAGATTCCTCACCAGAGCGACGAAGGGGCTGAGGAGTAAAAAGAATTCCTACTCTCCGATATAACTAGACTCCGAAAGAATAGTTTTTGCTAGACTCAACAACGGCCAAACTACGATCAATCAAGGGGGCTCCTATGGTCGGTCAAGGCTCTGATACCAACTTGTCAGACCCAAGATGAGAATCTATCCTGATCATGTGACACATTCGTGATTGGGGCACAACCGCATTTCGGGCGCTTAGCAAGATGGATATCATTACATCATACCATTACATACATACATGGGGGATACAACAATACATACAAGCCCCATGAATACAACAACATCAATACAAGGCATCCGACTATGGATGCAAACATGAAAATCACACGACATCCATCTGCTATCCTAGGCTGCCGACCAGGAACCTAACCCAAGACTGACGACGAAGAAGAAGAAGAAACTCCAACACAAGGTAACATCGCTCTCACGTCAAGTCATCAGAAACCTGAACCTGCAACTGGTGTTGTAGTATCTGTGAGCCACGAGGACTCAGCAATCCCATAACCATGGGTAACAAGACTAGCGAAGCTTAATGGGTATGGAGAGGTTAAGTGGTGAGGTTGCAGCAGCGGCTAAGCAATATATGGTGGCTAACTTACGAGTACAAGAATAAGATGAGCATCTATGCAAACGATCGCAAACTAGTAATGATCGCTAAAGATCCTGAACTACCTACGACTCAAACATAACCCCACCATGTTCTCTTCTCAAAGTGAAAAGAGACAGTCACGGTTACTCACGCGGTTCGTGTATTTTACTTCGATCCTCTGTCAAGTTTTCTACAACCGGACATTAACAAATTCCAATCTGCCACAAAACCACGGGCATGGCTTTCGAAAGATCATAACCCTGCGGGGGTGCCCCGATTTAGCCCATCCCAAGCTCTCATCTTAGGGAAGGCCCGATCAGACTCAGAATCCCGGTGCACAAGACATTTCGACAATGGTAAAACAATTCCAGCAAGACCTCCCGGCGTGCTGACACCCTGATAGTAGCCGCGCGTATCTCGTCTCAGGCCACGACCGGATGAGCGACGCATACAGGTGCCAGATACCCCATGTTGCCAAGGGGAGGCCCCGCACTGTGCTCTATTTGGGCCCAATACCATCGGCACTAGCCCCCCCGTATATGTAGAAGAATCCTCGGGTAGCGCTAACTCCCTATGCAATTAATTAATTAATTAAGTTTTTATTATGTTGCAAATTAAAACCAATGTTGGGCCTTGCTGGAGGAGTTTTATTCAAAGACGAACTGTCAAGGGGTCCCCATATACCCAACCGCGTTAGGAACGCAAAATCAAGGAACATAACGCCGGTTTATCGGCTCCAAAGGTGGCATGAGAGGAACAAAATACCGAGCAAAAGGCCAAGCCTTCCACCCATTGCCAAGTATATAGTTGTGTTAATATATATAAGATATATTGTGATATTCCAACAACAAGTTCCAACATGAAACAATCTTCATCTTCACCTGCAACTAACAAAGCTATAAGAGGGGCTGAGCAAGCGGCTAACATAGCCAAACAATGGTTTACTAGAAAGGTGTCAAATGTTAGAGGTTTCATGGCAACAAGGAGAGAGGCTGACAACAAATGATGGGTAGCGCGATATATAACGATAGCATCGAGACATCTAGCATGGAAATGATAGTAAAGGTATCCAAGGTGATGGTAATCTTGCCTGAGTTCCCGCAAGGAAGAAGAACGAGTCCATGAAGAAGACGAAGAAGAAGCCTTGAAGATGAACCAGTGTAGTCGAATGAATCCTCACGATCGCAACGGAATAATGAACTAGCAACAAGAAGCACACAACATGGTAAACACACCACTCAAGAACTTGATAAGAAGCTCAACCAAGTATGATGCAAGACAAGTCTATATGATGCAAAACATGGCAAGGGATGAAGCACACAAGAACAACACAACCCAACAAGTTTAAATGAGGCCGGAATCAACATATGACAATTCCAATAGGTCCTCATATGCACATTTCTAAATTGGTCCAGCTCTGAACAAACCTTAAGTACAAGTTGTTAAACAGCAAGTTAACATGCACCATGATGATCTACTCGAAATTCTAGTGAAGTTTCATATAAACTTTGTTTAATTCGGAGCTACGTCCTAGAAGATATGAGCAAAACAAGTCAAGCATGTAAACTATGCAAGATGCATCCAAACAACAAGCAAACACACTCCAAATAGGTAAACAACATGATATTAATCAACTGCATGCAAAATCACACAAGTTTCATATAGGACACGCTCAAAACGAAGCAACGGCCTAGAAGATATGAGCAAAACAAGTTACATTGCAAATCTGAAGTTAACATCAACATAGCAACTTTGGAGCTAGATATATTTATGCTACAGTACCCAAACATGATAAAAAAAGGCAAAGATGTGAAATAGACATGATACTTAACAAGCATGAATTTAGAGCACACCCAAAAACTTGCTGGAACACAATTTAACTAGCATGGCAAGATTCAATAAATTACAGATTTCTCAGACTTTGCCAAAATCTAGGAAGCCAAAAACATCAACACGATGCTGCCTTCGGAGGCACAAAACAGCAAGCATATCCACTCTACTAAGTATATAAAGATCATGGACAAGTGATAGACATAGCATACATCAAACAACTCCATTGGAACAACTCCATAGGAGGCGATGATCAATAACAACAAGCTTCACCAAATTGATCATGCTGATAACAGTCTGACAGATACATTTATAGCAACTTGAGAGCAAGAAATAAATAAGCTACAGCAGGCTATATATGCAAACAAGGGCATGGATGGATAGGGCATAACATGGTCAACAGGACATGATCATTTGAGTGAAGCATCAAGCAAACATAGCATCAGGTTTAACAGTTTCAGACTTAGCAGTTTTTCAACAAGTCTCAGGAAACAATAACAGCGAGTAGGCTACTTTACAAGCTTGTTACAAACACCACAAGGCATATCATGAAAATTAGATTGCACCACAGCAAAGATTGCATGATTGTGCTTCTAAAACATATTGACATGTTGCATAAAAGACAAACACATCAATAGCTATAAACAAGTCAAATCAGCATCTCATAACAAGTTTCAGCACTTAACAGCCACATGCAGTTTTGCAACAGATATTAACATGGCAATATGGCACCTAACATGAATGCTACAGCAACCATCATGTAGAGCACTTCACAATGAACATTTTGACATATCACACACTCCATTAGGACCAACATGCACAAAGTTATCACATCTCAAACATGCTAACATAACAACAGTTTTCAGTAGTTTTAAACATATAGCACTCTTGCAACGATGATTAGGGCATCAAGATGAACTCAAAAAACCATGCCACTGTGGAACAAAATGAAGAGCATATCACAACGAACATTCGGAAATATCATTTGCTCAAATCGGACCACCACACAAAAAGATACAGCCACACAAACATGCACTCATTTTTAATACAGAACTGGGGACTCAGTGGAAAAACAAACTCGGGGTCTCGGGTGGACATTGTCCGGAGGGGGTTGGACATGTCCGTCGCGAAGAGGCTGACGAGCGGGCCCGGGGGTGATTGGACGTGTCTGTGCTTGCCCGGACGTGTCCAGACTCGCTCGGAGGCTCGATGCCTGGGATTATTCCCTGAAAGGCTGTGTTGCTGGGTTTGATCCTTGACGGATCAATATCCATCTTCCTTATTGTATCTAGGTAGATGAGATTGAGGCTACTGCACCACAGATACTCTAGTGAGGTGATACCCATCCACAATGGGGTCGAGAACTAGGGTTGCCATTCCTCCATGATGGATACTGGTCAGGTGGTCCCGTCGATCGAAGGTGATTGGACAAGCCGGCCAAGGATTGTATTTCGGGGCCACCGGTTCTATGGCGTAAATGTCCCGTAGTGCGTGTTTTCTATCATTTTGGTTTTTACCTCGGGAGGGAACTGCTTTTGCCCTCCATCGTTTGGCCCGTGAGATTCTTCATTGTCCTCGCTGCGTGGGCCCTTGCCTTGTTCTTCAGCTGTGAAATTGCCGGCCTATTGGATCAGCCAACATTTGGGGTTGGTGTGGTTGGCGAGCTTGTCCGAGATGCCATGGATTTGGCAGGGCTTGTCTAGTATATTGTGCGGCGCGGTGGGGTGGTCCTGGTTCCCTTTAGAGGGCTTCTTCCGCAGTCCTGATTTTGAGTAGCTGAATCTGGCATTTACTGATGTGTCCATTGTCTCACCGCCGTTGTGCCAACGCTTGTCTTATTGCGCCGTGGTTTTCCTTTTCCATCCTGAAGTTCTGAGGTGCCGGGGTCTTCGGGATTGTTGCTTCGACGAGTTAACCAGCTGTCTTCGCCCGCGTAAAAGTGGGTCATAAGAGAGGTAAGTGCCAACAGGGTCTTCGGCTTGTCTTGGTCGAGCTGATGCGCGAACTATTTCTCTCGAATGCTATGTATGAAAGGAGTGGTTACCTCAGCATCCGGATAGTCGACACTTTGGTTCTTCTTGGTAAAGAACTAATTCAAAAATTGTTGGGCTATTGAACGACGTGGCTTAGGTCATCGGTGTCCGGAGGTCGCACATAGGTACCCTGGAAGGTAGTTCGAAAAGCATCTTCGACCTCCTCCCAGCTTTCGATGGAATTTTCGGGTAAGCTGTTTTACCAATATCGTGCTGGTCGTTTAAGCTTTAATGGCTGGTATTTTATGGCGTGGAGATCATCTCCTCGGGGCATATGAATGTGGAGAAGGCAGTCTTCGATCCACACAGAAGGGTCAGTTGTCCCGTCATATTGCTCAATGTTTAGGGGTTTAAACCCTTCCGAGAACTGGTGTTGCATGACCTCGTCTATGAAACACATCGAGTGAGCAGTGCCCCTAAGTCGGGCCACATCATGCCGAAGATTTGCTATCATCCGAACACGGTATTGCTACCGGGTTCTATCGTTTCTATCATGCTAGGCCTGGTATATGTCATGTTAAGCAGGAGTGTGTCCTTTGAACCCGTAGATTGATCTTGTTTGGCCTGCTTTGGCATTTAAATCGTGTCACAAGTCGTATGGGTCTTCCAGTTGTACTGGTTCTTTACCTCTTTGGCGATAGGGTGGTGGTGGGTGCTCGACTTCATCAGCCGCCCTGTCCCGTCCTTGAGGGGGTGATCGGTTTGGTTTGCCTGGGCTCGTCTGGGGGTATGGGCTCAAAAGCCTCGTCGTTGAACTATGTGAGCAGTCGTCGCTTTAGGTAACTCTTTCTTTTGTCCTGACGTTCGTTATCCAGCCCTTCTACGGCTCTGAAGATCTTTGTCCATCTGTCGTTGAGGGTATCCTGCCCGACCAATAACCATTGTTGCTTCATCCCCAGGTTTCGAGCAATGAGTATAAGCTATAGCTTGAATCGTTCTTGGTCCAGAGGGTCCTCGGGGACAATGAAATCTTCCAGTCCGAGGCTTTCTTCATCCTCGAAAGGAGGGAGGTAGTTACTATCCTCGGAGCCGTCGATGTCCTAAGGGCAACATTGTTTTCGGGGTCACCATTATTGTCGTGGCCCTCGGGAGCGGCTGGGTTTGTCCAGGGTGGCATTGTCGCCAAGCTCCTCCATGTGGTCTGGAGCGGCATCGTCCCCGGTGCCATTGGTGTTTTCATTCGTCCTTCCATGTCCCTAAATCGCTTTTGCTAGAAACGACATTTGGATGACTCCCCTGCAGGGTCCTCGCAGTCTTCTTTTGGGGGTGTTGCCATGTAGACGTCGTAGGTAGAGGTTGCGGTCCACTTTCCTGTGCGAGGAGTGGTTAGGGAGGCTGTCGTATCGGGCATGGCATCGACATCCTCGTTCTTGTCCTCGGCCTCCTCGGGGGCGTAGTCCAGCATGTCGGTTAGATCATCGATAGTGGCTGCTAAGTGTGTGGTGGGTGGGACATAAAATTCCCCATGGAGAGTCTCAAGTCCGATCTGATACGGTATCGAGGACAGACCATCCGTAATGCTCATTATCTACATCTGATCTAACGTCTTTGTCAGGACCCCGATCCTAAGTCGCACCGATCTAGCTGTAACACGTCATATCACTTTGCGGCCTCACCCACGGTAACCCCACGGGTGCCACCTTACCTGGCCCGGGACCGTTTGCGCATTTTGGCACACGTATATGACAGTGTCGCTAGCATCCATATGACAGAGAACCCGGGCCGACATGGCTAGTTATAAACCAAAAGTGGCACTAGATTACAGAGACAGGCATCCATGACCCAGCAACGAACGTGTCGGTCATCAACGTATGAACCCAAGTCGTAGCAAGCTACATGGACTTAAAGGAACAACGCGTGACATTTCCCCTAAGGGACAGACACAGGAACGAAGAAGGACACATGCCGGCCAGCCTACGTGTTCCGAGCAGTAGCAAGCTACCAAGGCTCATTGGAATCACTAGGAGGCATTTCCCTGTAAGGTAGGCTACCAAAGGAAAACAACTAGGTGTCGGATCCCACACATACCAAGCATTTCAACCATACACACAATATGCTCAATATGTGCAAATACAACATTGCATCACAACAGAACTCTATGACTCAAAGTACTTTATTTAAGAGGCTCCAAGAGCCATACATAACATATCCATACAGGTAGGGGTCACATGACCCAACACTCAAGTCATACAGTCATACAAGCACAAGCGGAAGCTACATGTCTAAGTACAGACAACTTAGAAAATAAAACAGGCTTGGTGTAGCCTGACTATCTACAAGGCCCTTCACAAGCTCCAGATCTCTGTCTGGGTGTCAAGCTACTCGTCGATGTCAACGTCTATGTAGAACCCATCAGCAGGGGCAGGGTTCTTCTCTGCAACAGTTATTAAGCAAACATGAGTACAAAGGTACTCAGCAAGTCTTACCACAGAACCTATCATACATGCAACATTATCAAAGGGGGTAGTGAAGTTCATAGCAGAAAGCCAGCTTTGACTCTTGGCTAACCTATACTACAACTCTCAACAGATTGCAAGATGTTATTACGAACACGAGTCCTCTACTCACCACAACAATACACTATCGAGGATCCTCTTCCGTCATCCTACGGAAGGGCCATCCACGGCACTCACACTTATCTTGAGGCTTTTAGTAGTATCCATCAACTTGTCTATGAACTGTAAGAGTAACCAAGTAGTCCGTACCGCGAACAACGGCTATTCGAATAGATTGATAACCCTGCAGGGGTGTACCTCTTCACACAGCTCCCACCACTTATCGTCGTTTACTCGACATGTACTCAGCAACCTTCAAGCGGAAGCCCAGCGAGGGTGTCGGCCACGACCTGACTAACTACTCAAGTCTCTCGTCCAGGTTGATCGCCTATTTGGGTTCCATCCGTGGGGAGATCCAGCCGGGGTGTCGCTCACGGCCCCAAACGATGTGTACAGGGTTCCCGAGTCACCAAACGGGCAACCGGTATACCGTGCCACGTACCTGTCGCATCACAACCCACCCCGAGGGTCAGCGCTGTGCACGACCTCCAGTAAACTATAAACACCAGAAACTAGTTGCAACTCCTGGACAGAGATTGAGGGTAATTAATAAGCCGAGAGGGTCAATTAAGGATCCCAATGTGTGGTAGTAGCTGTAACTTGAACCACACATACAGATCTCGGGTCCTATGGACGATTCCAATGAAACAACCCACCATGTACTCCTACATGGCCTTTCATCGATACCTTTACCAAGCGTATTCCACACTTCCTTCTCTTTATCGGTATGATCATTTCACTCTGATCCATTACCCAGATGAACCAGACCAGACACAACTCTAAGCATAGCAGGCAACGTAAACAAATAGCATGGTGGATCACACATCACATGGCTCAATCAACTCCTACACATGCTAGTGGGTTTCAACTATTTACTATGGCAATGACAGGTCATGCAAGGGAATAGGGTTCAACTACCGCAGCAAGTAGCAGTTCACACGCTGTTGCCTTAATGCAGTAAAAGAGAGCAGGAGCGGGAAGATGGGTTTGTATCGGAATGATCAATGATTGCTTGCCTGACAAAGTGGTTGTCGGGTACTGCTCTTCAACTGGATACGTAGGAGTATCCTCGGGAGCAGGACCTAACACAGAGAATACCGGCGATACAATCATTAAACAAACAAATGCAACAATATGATGCATGCTCATGACATGGCAAGATGCATGTGTTTTGGCTAATGCAACTAAAACCAGAAGGGTTGGAGCCTATTTGAATCAAAGATTCAAATTGGCACTTTAGCTATTATTTAAATAAGTGCATTATCATGTTTTAATGTATACAGCAAGGTTAACTTGCTCAAACATGCATGAAACCAGTGCCATTGGAAAGATTGGATTTTTCTGATCATTTTTCATATATAAAATATTTCCATCTGAGCTACGGTTGATTTTATATGATTTTTAGAAGTTTTGGGTATTTTCTGGAATTTCCTGAATTATTTTTAAATCTAAAAATCCCAGAAAATCCTTTACTGCGTCAGCATGACATCATGCTGACGTCTGTCAGTCAACAGATGCTAGTCCAAGTCAAACATGACATGTGGGCCCGGCATGTCAGTGTCATAGCTAATTAACAAAGTTAATTAGTATTAAGCTAGGATCTAATTAGCTGTCAGTGGGGTCTGGGCCCACGGGTCAGTGACTAAACTAACAACTAATTTAATTAACATTTACTTAATTAAACTAGCTAATTAGGGGAGAGGTGGCCCACACGTCAGCGACCCAGGGGTGGTCAACCCCCCGTTCAAACGAGTCAAACTCGCCGGCGAAGTGACGCCGGCGAGGCCAAAGACGGTGGCGTGCTTCGGAAAACGCCCACAGGGCACGGTTCGAGCCGCGGTTGGGCGCGTTGGAGATCCCTTGCCGAAGCGCGTCGAACGGTGGTGGTTGCCGGACCTGTGGTGGCCGGAGACGACTGCAAAGAGCTCGACAGCGGCGGCCGGCGTTCGGGCGTATGTGGAGACGCAGCTACGGTGGCCTAGGCGATGCGTGCGTGGTACCTAGCTCGTCTACGTGCTGCGGCGAGTGAGATGGACATGTGTCCGAGACCAAATGGTCACCGGAGCATCGCCAGCGGCAAGCACGGCGGCGGTGGGTTTCGGTGATCAACGGAGCAGCAGCTACACGGCGCAAACGAAGCGGAGGAAGGAGGGATTCGGCGTAGGAGCTCACAGCGGTGCTAGCGAGCTCGACGGAGAGGTCGGGGACGCTCTGCCGCTTCTTAATCGACGGCGAGGTGCTCCGGCGATCCGACGTTGGGGACGACGGCGTGAAGGCGTTGCAGGGCTCCCGGCGATCCGTGGCTCAGCGAGGAGGTAGAGGGCGTCGCGGCGAACCTTCTGGACACGGTCACGGAACGAGGGGGAGGCTCTAGGTGCGGCAACGGCGAGCGGCGGCGACGGGCGGCTCGGTGGTGAGAGGGAGAGAGCCAGGGGAAGGCGATGGGGACGAGGGGAAAGTGAGAGAGGGGTCGGGGCAGCTGCGTGGCGACGCATGGAGGCTTCCAGGCCATCGGGGAGGCAGGCAAGCAGGGTGGAGGTGGCCGGGCGCGTGCCGGCGCGCGGTGGCCACGCGCGCTGCCTTCTCGCGCGAGGAGGAAGGCGACAGAAGAGGGGCTGGTGGGCTGGGCCGGCCTGCAACAGTGCTGGGCTCAGGTAAGTTCCTACTCTCTTTTCTTTTTCCTATTTCTTTTCTGTTTCATTTCTTTTGCAACTTTGTTTAATTAATAAAAATGCCAGAACATTTTTATAACTCATAAACTTGTCATGCCCACTGTATATAATATGAACAGTATGGAACATTTTAGTTTATGATTATTTGAGCATTTAAAATATTTTATAGCATTTAAATGCCCAAATACAAATATCATATGATTTAATCCAAAGACCTTAGAGGTCCTAGAAAATTGTGCACCATTTTTGGCAGAGGTTTAAGACCAAGGCAGAAATGATGAACATTTTTGAAGGGCATTTTGGGTACATTGGAATAGATTTTATCAAACCCTAGTTGTTAGGAGAGGGGTGCTGGGATTTCTGTCATTCCCATTTCAAGTTTCTTTGATAAGTAAACATGATGCACACTCTAGCTAGTCCTAATGCAAGTGCTAACTAGGGATGTGACAACTCACCCCCACTTAAAAGAATCGTGTCCCGAGATTCGGGTTCCTCCGGAAAGAGGGTGGGGTTCTCAAGTCGAAGACGATCCTCCCTTTCCCAAGTAGCTTCACTCTCAGAATGATGTGAATTGAACCTTGAGAAACTTGATATTGTGGCGTCGAGTGGTGCGCTCGGTTTGATCAAGAATACGAACGGGGTATTCTCGATATGTGAGATTGTTCTGGAGATCAAGCGTTTCGTGGTCCACTCTGCGGATAGGATCCGAGAAGCAACACCTGAGTTGAGAAACGTGGAACACATCATGAACTCTGGATAGGTGCGGAGGTAGTTCCAATTGGTAGGAAACTTCTCCTCGTTTGGCAAGAATGCGAAAAGGACCGATGTAACGAGGGGCCAATTTGCCTTTGATACCGATGCGATGGGTTCCCTTAAGAGGAGTAACCCGAAGGTAAGCCTTACCGCCGACTTCAAAAGTCA
Organism: Secale cereale; assembly: GCA_902687465.1. Classification (NCBI taxonomy): domain Eukaryota; kingdom Viridiplantae; phylum Streptophyta; class Magnoliopsida; order Poales; family Poaceae; genus Secale; species Secale cereale. The sequence continues at coordinate 555,597,514 of LR738710.1, forward strand.
CAGCCTTATGATGACTATCATATTGGCTCTTCTGGCGAGACTGGGCTGTTTTCAATTTCTCACGAACGATGCGAACTTGCTCTTCTGCTTCCTGAATCATATCCGGGCCAAAGAATTGTCTTTCCCCGGTTTCTGACCAGTTAAGAGGTGTTCGACACCTTCGTCCATATAGAACTTCGAAGGGAGCTTTGCCCAAGCTGGCTTGATAACTATTGTTATAAGCGAATTCGGCAAATGGAAGACACTTCTCCTAATCCATACCGATAGAGATGACAAAGGCTCGAAGCATGTCTTCCAGAATTTGATTGACTCGTTCCACTTGACCACTTGACTGGGGATGGAAGGCAGTACTGAAAGAGAGATGAGTTCCCATAGCATTCTGGAAACTTTCCCAAAATCGTGAAGTGAAAAGACTTCCACGGTCTGAGTTAATCTCCAACGGCACACCATGAAGTGATACTATCCGAGAGACATACAAGTCTGCTAGCTGGCTAGCGGTAATACTCTCTCGAACAGGCAGGAAATGAGCTACTTTAGAGAGGCGGTCGATAACGATGAAGGTAGCATTATTCCCTTTCCTGGTCCTGGGAAACCCGGTAATGAAGTCCATACCAACTTTGTCCCATTTCCATTCAGGAATAGCTAAAGGTTGAAGGGTGCTAGCAGGTCGTTGATGCTCTGCTTTGACTCGACGACAAACATCGCAGTTAGCAATGAATTGAGCGATTTCTCTCTTCATCCTAGTCCACCAGAATCTCTGACGTAGGTCCTGATACATTTTGGTACTACCGGGATGAATCGTGAGAGGAGATTCATGAGCCTCCTTAAGAATCATTTGTCGTAGTTGTTGTTTCTTGGGTACCACCAAGCGGTTCTCGAAGTACACAACACCTCGATCATCCATAGAGAAACTTCTAGCAACTCCGCTAGCAATGTTCTCCTTGATCCGAGATATGCCTTTGTCATACCGCTGGGCAACTATGACTTGATCCATAAGGGTAGGTTTCGCCACCAAGGTGGAAAGGAATCCTCGAGGAACAATGTGAAGGTTAAGCTTACGGAATTCCTCGTGGAGAAGTGGTTGACCTTGTTGTAACATTAAGTTGTTACAATAAGACTTACGACTTAGTGCATCAGCCATGACATTGGCCTTCCCAGGGGTGTAAGTGATTCCTAAGTCGTAGTCTGTGAGCAACTCAACCCAACGTCTTTGCCTGAGATTCAGATCCGGTTGGGTGAAGATATACTTCAAACTTTGATGATCAGTGAAGATTTCACAGCGATTACCAAGGAGGTAATGTCGCCATGTTTTGAGTGCATGGACTACAGCTGCAAGCTCTAGATCATGAGTAGGATAGTTATCCTCATGTGGACGCAACTGTCGAGATGCGTATGCAATCACTTGACAATCTTTCATGAGTATGCAACCTAGTCCTTGTCGCGAGGCGTCGCAATAGATTATAAAATCCTTGGAAAAGTCTGGTGGTACCAGTACAGGTGCAGATGTCAGGCGTCTTTTCAGTTCCTGAAAACTGGACTCGCACTGTGGGGTCCACTCAAACTTTTTATCTTTCTTGAGGAGCTCAGATAGAGGTTTAGCAACCTTGGAGAAATTCTCGACGAAGCGTCGGCAATAGCTCGCTAAGCCAAGAAAACTCCTAACTTGCTTGACCGATTCAGGGGGAGTCCAATCAAGGACGGCTTGAACTCGCTCGGGATTGACAGCAATACCCTTGCCAGAGATCACATGACCTAGATAGGTTACTTCCGGCAACCAAAATTCACATTTAGAGAATTTGGCATAAAGGCGGTGCTCTCGAAGTTTCGTCAATACCAGCCTTAAATGCTCGGCATGATCTTCCTTGTTCTTGGAGTAAATGAGTATATCATCGAGGTATACCACGACGAATTTATCCAAGTACTCCATGAATATAGAATTCATTAGCCGGGAAAAGGTGGCTGGGGCATTGGTTAATCCGAAGGACATGACGGTGTACTCATATTGGCCATAACAAGTAACAAAAGCCGTTTTAGGAATGTCCCCGTTCCTAATTTTGATTTGATGGTAACCCAACCTCAAACCCATCTTAGAGAAGACTGACGATCCAGCGAGCTAATCATACAGGTCGTTGATCCTGGGAAGCAGATACTTGTTCTTTATGGTGACCAGATTGACAGGTCGGTAATCTACAACCATCCGCTCCGTTCCATCCTTCTTCTTGACGAAGAGGACGGGACAAGCCCAAGGGGAAGAACTAGGACGGATGAAACCTTTTTGCAAGGACACATCGAGTTGTTTCTTTAGCTCAGCTAATCCTAGTGGTGCCATCTTATAAGGTCTCCTAGAGATTGGGACAGTTCCAGGGATAAGATCTATCACGAACTCGACATCTCTGTCAGGTGGAATTCCTGGCAGTTCTTCTGGAAAAACATCCGGAAAGTCACGGACTACCGGGATATCTTCGAGTTCTGGTAGAGGGTTGGCATTAAGAGAGTAGAGCTAATGCTCAGCCATTCGGGTCAAGACATTGACTATCTTGCCGGATGGGTGTGTAAGTTGAACGGTCCTAGCATAGCAATCAATCTTGGCATAATGAGTTGTCATCCAATCCATACCCAAAATGATGTTTATGTCCGAGGACTTGAGAGCGATTAGAGATGCTAGGAAAACAAGTCTATCGACAAGGATTTCATTTCCATGGCTTACCCTAGAGGTTTGCACTTTGAACCAGGAGTTTGAATAACCATGGAAGTAGGCATGTCACAAATAGTCATGTTGTGCAATCGAGCATAGCTCTCAGATATGAACGAATGGGATGCTCCAGTATCGAAAAGAACAGATGTCGGATGGCAGTTAACAAGAAGCGTACCAAGGACGACGTTAGGATCCTCATAAGCTTCCTCATCAGAGACATAGTTGACATGACCACGTGCAGTGGGGATTGGCTTGACATAATTCACCTTGCCGGTTGGCTTACCACGGCCAACGGGTTTTCCTGGTTGGTTCTGAGGACACTCACGCATGTAGTGCCCTGGTTCTCCACACTTGAAGCAAGTTACAGTGCTAGTGCGTGGAGCAAAGTTGGAAGGTGGTCCTCCATAGGTCTTAGCAGGTGCATACTGTTGAGTTGGGCAAGGCGCCTCATAGGATGGCCTCGGTGTGTACTTGGGTGGCAGAGCAGTGTTAGGAACCACACACGGCGCTTGTGAGAGCCAGAGCCGGATGAGGAACCAAAGTCTCGAGGATGCTTGCGTGTGGCCTCGAAGTCGGTCTGGCCCGTTTCAGCACTGATAGCCTTGTTTACCAACTTCTGGAAGGAAGTGCACTCGTGCAGACGTAGATCTCGGCGGAGTTCAGGGCTGAGTCCCTTGCGGAACCTCGCCTGCTTCTTGGCATCGGTGGATACTTCCTCAGGTGCATAGCGTGCCAAGTTGCCAAACTCGCGACTATAGCCATCCACAGTTAACCGGCCCTGGGTGAAATTGTAGAATTCCTCCCGCTTGCGATCCATGAGACCTTCCGGAATGTGATGTTCACGGAATGCCTCACTGAACTCAACCCAAGTAGTGATTTGGCCAGCAGGACGCATAGCTTCAAAGTTTTCCCACCAAAGACTGGCAGGGCCCTCAAGATGGTGGGCAGCGTAGGTAACCTTGTCAGCTTCGGCCACACGGGCAGAGTGTAGCTTGTGGGTGATACTACGTAGCCAGTCATCCGCATCCAGAGGTTCAGTGGAGTGATGGAACTTCGGTGGGCACATCTTGATAAAGTCATTGATTGACACCACGTCATTCCTCTGGTGGAACCCAGTGTTCTGCTCTATGCGTTCCAGCAGACGGTTGGTCTCTCTCTTGTTCCGTTCTGCCTCGAGCATAACTTCCGCCAAGGAGGGTGGCTGGGGCAGATTCCCATCTCTAGCCCCACTAGCCTCACCCTGCTCCTGAGCAGCAGGAGTGTTACGAGTGTTGACCATCCTAGGAAAACAAAACAACGGTTTAGACAAGGATGGCAAAAATTTGACATAGAAGTGCAGAATGTAATGGATGACACGGAATGCAGAAATGTTCATCCGTACGACATGGTAATATAGAAACTGCTATATATACACCAGTGGTCATACACACCATACATAGTTTAGTACAAGCCAAGGCTAAAGTACAACTGCGGTGAAAGACGATACATCCCATCAGAGGCATTCCAAGCTCCTATACATTATTTAACTATACCTCCGGAACTCAATACACACTAAGTCATATTCCACAAGACGCGCATGACTGTGGGAATACAACTACTACAGTACTACTACTGCCACGGTCTAGCTCAGACATTCCCGTAGTAATCTTCGTAAAGATTACCACCGTAGCCTGGAAGGGGAATAGACGGATCTTGAAACTCGCGAGCACTCAAAGACTGTGGACCATAGGGACATGGATGTGGCCTCGGTCCCGATGCTGGTGGTAACCGACGCCCACGTGGAGGTGTAATACCCCCAACGTCACGCCAATCCATGCGATCAGGCAGACGAGTCCGCACGGGGTACAAATCCCGCATGTCCAGATATCCGGCGTGCACAGCAGGTGCAAGCCGTGTCAAAGTAGTCCAGTGGGCGGCTCGAGTGTTATACAGCTCCATTCGGAGGGCACGGACCTCACGGTCCCTATCCTCCAGCATCTGAACAGTAGTCTGAAGCAGTGGCTCTTCATGAGCAGCATCAGTATACAGACCAGTGTAGTAGCCTTCCTCTCCGGGAAGTGAGGCTGGCATGTAACAGAACTCAGTGTTCAGCAACAGGGCATGCCTAGCCCGGAGAATGGTCATCATCGAATAGGCGGCATCCTGCACTGCCATCTCGATTGTAACCCAGAGTCCATAAGACCAATGGATGGGGTCGTTAGCTCCGGGATATGAGGGGTATATCCGGAGTGTGCAAAAATACTGACTCTGATTGAAATCCCGGTACTGTTCCTCCACGGTGTACTCAGGATACCAGCGATAACCGGTCTCAGTCAGCACACGGACTAGCATGGCCGTGTGATCGGGCACATTAATGCACCGAGTCAAACGAACCACTTGGTGAGGGGTGCGGCCAGACATCTGAAACACGAAGTAATGCAAAGGCATTAGTGTTTCTGGAAGAAATCGGGCAGCATAACAACTGTAAATGCTCAAACAAAGATTTGAGACATCATACAAATGATAGCATAGCCACTCAACAATTCCATATCAAGGTTCCGGGTCCAACAATCATCATACTAAAAAGGATAGAAACTGAACTGAGGCTTAAAACCAACAATCCTAAGAGTCTACGGATTAGTAACACGTGAACCTAGTAAGGATAAGAGGCCTAGTCCTAAATCCCCGTAGAAAGAATAGACTGACTCAGATCAGAAGGGCATAAGGTAAAGGAGTAAAAAGAGCCTTACGTTCCCTTCCACAATCAATTCCCCTACATATAACTAAGAATTTTTCTAGACTCAACATTGACCAGTTTGGCTTGAGAAACCTATAGGCAGTCCAGCTCTGATACCAACGCTGTCAGGACCCCGATCCTAAGTCACACCGATCTAGCTATAACACGTCATATCACTTTGCGGCCTCACGCAGGGTAACCCCACGGGTGCCACCTTACCTGGCCCGGGACCGTTTGCGCATTTTGGCACACGTATATGACAGTGTCGCTATCATCCATATTACAGAGAACCCGGGCCGACATGGCTAGTTATAAACCAAAAGTGGCACTATATTACAGAGACAGGCATCCATGACCCAGCAACGAACGTGTCGGTCATCAACGTATGAACCCAAGTCGTAGCAAGCTACATGGACTTAAAGGAACAACGCGTGACATTTCCCCTAAGGGACAGACACAGGAACGAAGAAGGACACATGCCGGCCAGCCTACGTGTTCCGAGCAGTAGCAAGCTACCAAGGCTCATTGGAATCACTAGGAGGCATTTCCCTGTAAGGTAGGCTACCAAAGGAAAACAACTAGGTGTCGGATCCCACACATACCAAGCATTTCAACCATACACACAATATGCTCAATATGTGCAAATACAACATTGCATCACAACAGAACTCTATGACTCAAAGTACTTTATTTAAGAGGCTCCAAGAGCCATACATAACATATCCATACAGGTAGGGGTCACATGACCCAACACTCAAGTCATACAGTCATACAAGCACAAGCGGAAGATACATGTCTGAGTACAGACAACTTAGAAAATGAAACAGGCTTGGTGTAGCCTGACTATCTACAAGGCCCTTCACAAGCTCCAGATCTCCGTCTGGGTGTCAAGCTACTCGTCGACGTCACCGTCTATGTAGAACCCATCAGCAGGGGCAGGGTTCTTCTCTGCAACAGTTATTAAGCAAACATGAGTACAAAGGTACACAGCAAGTCTTACCACAGAACCTATCATACATGCAACATTATCAAAGGGGGTAGTGGAGTTCATAGCAGAAAGCCAGCTTTGACTCTTGGCTAACATATACTACAACTCTCAACAGATTGCAAGATGTTATTACGAACACGAGTCCTCTACTCACCACAACAATACACTACCGAGGATCCTCTTCCGTCATCCTATGGAAGGGCCATCCACGGCACTCACACTTATCTTGAGGCTTTTAGTAGTATCCATCAACTTGTCTATGAACTGTAAGAGTAACCAAGTAGTCCGTACCGCGAACAATGGCTATTCGAATAGATTGATAACCCTGCAGGGGTGTACCTCTTCACACATGCTCCCATCACTTATCGCCGTTTACTCGACATGTACTCGGCAATCTTCAAGCGGAAGCCCAGCGAGGGTGTCGGCCACGACCTGACTAACTACTCAAGTCTCTTGTCCAGGTTTATCGCCTATTTGGGTTCCATCCGTGGGGAGATCCGACCGGGGTGTCGCTCACGGCCCCAAACGATGTGTACAGGGTTCCCGAGTCACCAAATGGGCAACTGGTACACCGTGCCACGTACCTGTCGCATCACAACCCACCCTGAGGGTCAGTGCTGTGCACGACCTCTAGTAAACTATAAACACCAGAAACTAGTTGCAACTCCTAGACAGAGATCGAGGGTAATTAATAAGCCGAGAGGGTCAATTAAGGATCCCAATGTGTGGTAGTAGCTGTAACTTGAACCACACATACAGATCTCGGGTCCTATGGACGATTCCAATGAAACAACCCACCATGTACTCCTACATGGTCTTTCATCGATACCTTTACCAAGCGTATTCCACACTTCCTTCTCTTTATCGGTATTGATCATTTCACTCTGATCCATTACCCAGATGAACCAGACCAGACACAACTGTAAGCATAGCAGGCAACGTAAACAAATAGCATGGTGGATCACACATCACATGGATCAATCAACTCTTACACATGCTAGTGGGTTTCAACTATTTACTGTGGCAATGACAGGTCATGCAAGGGAATAGGGTTCAACTACCGCAGCAAGTAGCAGTTCACACGATGTTGCCTTAATGCAGTAAAAGAGAGCAGGAGCGGGAAGATAGGTTTGTATCGGAATGATCAATGATTGCTTGCCTGACAAAGTGGTTGTCGGGTACTGCTCTTCAACTGGATACGCAGGAGTATCCTCGGGAGCAGGACCTAACACAGAGAATACCGGCGATACAATCATTAAACAAACAAATGCAACAATATGATGCATGCTCATGACATGGCAAGATGCATGTGTTTTGGCTAATGCAACTAAAACCAGAAGGGTTGGAGCCTATTTGAATCAAAGATTCAAATTGGCACTTTAACTATTATTTAAATAAGTGCATTATCATGTTTTAATGTATACAGCAAGGTTAACTTGCTCAAACATGCATGAAACCAGTGCCATTTGAAAGATTGGATTTTTCTGATCATTTTTCATATATAAAATATTTCCGTCTGAGCTACGGTTGATTTTATATGATTTTTAGAAGTTTTGGGTATTTTCTGGAATTTCCTGAATTATTTTTAAATCTAAAAATCCCAGAAAATCCTTTACTGCGTCAGCATGACATCATGCTGACGTCAGTCAGTCAACAGGAGCTAGTCCAAGTCAAACATGACATGTGGGCCCGGCATGTCAGTGTCATAGCTAATTAACAAAGTTAATTAGTATTAAGCTAGGATCTAATTAGCTGTCAGTGGGGTCTAGGCCCACGGGTCAGTGACTAAACTAACTAACTAATTTAATTAACATTTACTTAATTAAACTAGCAAATTAGGGGAGGGGTGGCCCACACGTCAGCGACCCAGGGGTGGTCAACCCCCCGGTCAAACGAGTCAAACTCGCCGGCGAAGTGACGCCGGCGAGGCCAAACACGGCGGCGTGCTTCGGAAAACGCCCACAGGGAACGGTTCGAGCCGCGGTTGGGCGCGTTGGAGAGCCCTTGCCGAAGCGCGTCAAACGGTGGTGATTGCCGGATCTGTGGTGGCCGGAAACAACGGCAACGAGCTCGACAGCGGCGGCCGGCGTTCGGGCGTGTGTGGAGACGCAGCTACGGTGGCCTAGGCGATGCGTGTGTGGTACCTAGCTCGTCTACGTGCTGCGGCGAGCGAGATGGACATGTGTCCGTGACCAAATGGTCACCGGATCATCGCCGGCGGCAAGCACGGCGGCGGTGGGTTTCGGTGATCAACGGAACAGCAGCTACACGGCCAAACGAAGCGGAGGAAGGAGGGATTCGGTGTAGGAGCTCACAGCGGTGCTAGCGAGCTCGACGGAGAGGTCGGGGACGCTCTGCCGCTTCTTAATCGACGGCGAGGTGCTCCGGCGATCCGAGGTTGGGGACGACGGCGTGAAGGCATTGCAGGGCTCCCGGCGATCCGTGGCTCAGCGAGGAGGTAGAGGGCGTCGCGGCGAACCTTCTGGACACGGTCACGGAACGAGGGGGAGGCTCTAGGTGCGGCAACGGCGAGCGGCGGCGACGAGTGGCTCGGTGGTGAGAGGGAGAGAGCCAGGGGAAGGCGATGGGAACGAGGGGAAATTGAGAAAGGGGTCGGGGCAGCTGCGTGGCGACGCATGGAGGCTTCCAGGCCATCGGCGAGGCAGGCAAGCAGGGTGGAGGTGGCCGGGCGCGTGCCGGCGCGCGGTGGCCACGCGCGCTGCCTTCTGGCGCGAGGAGGAAGGCGACAGAAGAGGGGCTGGTGGGCTGGGCCGGCCTGCAACAGTGCTGGGCTCAGGTAAGTTCCTACTCTCTTTTCTTTTTCCTATATCTTTTCTGTTTCATTTCTTTTGCAACTTTGTTTAATTAATAAAAATGCCAGAACATTTTTATAACTCATAAAACTTGTCATGCCCACTGTATATAATATGAACAGTATGGAACATTATAGTTTATGATTATTTGAGCATTTAAAATATTTTATAGCATTTAAATGCCCAAATACAAATACCATATGATTTAATCCAAAGACCTTAGAGGTCCTAGAAAATTGTGCACCATTTTTGGCAAAGGTTTAAGACCAAGGCAGAAATGATGAACATTTTTGAAGGAAATTTTGGGTACATTGGAAAAGATTTTGTCAAACCCTAGTTGTTAGGAGAGGGGTGCTGGGGTTTCTGTCATTCCCATTTCAAGTTTCTTTGATAAGTAAACATGATGCACACTCTAGCTAGTCCTAATGCAAGTGCTAACTAGGGATGTGACAGTCTTGTTCAACTTTGAGAGGTCGACCAGATTTGTCCTCTAGCGTCCTTCGGAGTTAACCTCCGGCATGCCAGCACAGGGGGAGCGTTCGGCCAAGGCTGACCCTTGGTTTCTGAACGATGAGATCGGATCTGAGCTCAAGGCAAGATAAGAGGCAGGGGCTGACCCGTAGATGGGGTTATGAGGAAGGTCTGAAGTTGAAGCTCGGGGATATCTCGGCTCCTCTGGTAAGGCTGAGAACCTAGTGAAGGTCAGATCGCCCGAGGCATTGGCAACATGCTCGAGGCTGCCAAACTTGATTTTCTGCTCGGGGGTGAAACTATCCACTTGGTCAAGATGACCAGCCGAATTGGTGTGCAACCCGATGTCGCCGAACATGAAGAGCTGGCCGGGGATGAAGATGTCTCTAGACCTGATGCTGTCACTGATGACTAAATGATACATCGATCTATTGGTGATCACACAGTGGAGCTCTCAATTAAAGCACCAATTTCAATCTCAAAACCGATGGATCTTGGGTAGGGGGTTCCGAACTATGCATCTAGGATTGATGGGTAATAGGAGGTGAGGGACACGATGTTTACCCCGGCTCGGACCCTCTCAAAGAGGTAAAACCCTATGTCCTTCTTGATTGTATTAATGGGTGTATGATGATTACAGGGTTGATCTACCAAGAGATCAGATGAAATAAACCCTAGATGAGTCGGATGATTCTTCTTCCAGCCTCTACAGACTAAACCCTCTAGTTTATATAGGCACCAGGGGTACCTAGGGTTACACATAGTCAGTTGCTAACAAGGGATAGAAATGCAAACGCCATTAATCTTGTCTTGAAGTGCACGCCAAGTCTTCGGAGCTTTCCTTTTAGGACACAGGGTAATACGAAGCCTGGCCTTCCTCAACAACATCGGAATAGTCCACTAGTCCGGCCCATGAGAGATAGGCCGACAGGTCAAAGACCCCCTATCAAGGATACCCTCAGCAGGCGACTCATCATGACAGCTCCGACTATGGCTTGGCAATGGGGTAGAGTGCATACGGTGCCGGCTGTACGAGTAGTTCACCTGCAACCACTATTTGCAACAACCCGATAGCATTTCAGGCCTCGGCCTCAATTGGCGAGTTACCCGTCATTGGGAGCGCAACAAGCCAGGTAGTTGTTGCTAGTATATTATCAACTAGATTGGAGAAGTGACTTGTCTTCGTCAAAAAATGCTGAGGCGGCATCTGGGTCGGAGGAAGGCTCAGGACTGACACGTTTCACTACGCGAGCTCTGACTGATGGGGTTGAGTTGCCGCCCTCTTCATAGGGGCATCTCGAGTCAACTGGGGTATGAATGGTTCTTCTAGGGCGCTTGTCCCTACCCTCGGGGGCGAGTGTGTTGAACAAACGTAAAGACTCGTAATTTGGGGGCAGACAGCTCTGGTGCCTTCTGCAATGAACCGCGTTTGAAGCATTCTAGTCAAGGTTTCTACTCTAGGCCTCAGCCTTCAAGCACTCCATCTCTACGTCGAGCTAGGCTTGTGACGTGGCCATCTAGGCGTTTTCATCATCGATGTCCTCTTAGACCATGGTCATCAGTTCTCAAAGCTTTGCCACATTCGCGTTACGTTCCGCCTGATTCTCTGCAGTTACCTCCATCTCCAGAGGCGTTGTTAAAGCAGGCATCAGATCCGGCAGAACCTGAGCTGGTGTCCTATTTGAGCCGCACGTGACACGTGCCGGTGTTGACGATCGGTCGCCACCATCACTCCGACCGCCATTGAATTGTGAGCCAGCGCCGTCCCTGCCATATATATGGCGGCTCGGCACGATGGCTTGTAGGGGTCCGAAATAGTGTCGCCATTGGAACAGCCCCCAGCCTGCCGTCATAAACCGGGAAAATCGACTCAGTGTCCCCAACCGAGGACACATCATCTGAGTAGACAAGAGTCACTCCACCAGACGTAGAGTTCTCCACAAGGTTGACTCTCCAAATGAAGCCAACGAAGACATAGTTCCAGTCGGGTTGATCCCAGAGGGGGTTGCGTGCATCAAGATGGCTCGATGAAGTCAGTGCAGATGTCCGTCTCGGGCTTGGTTTCGCCGATCTTTCCGATGAAAGCATGGACTTTGCCTAAGGGGACCCGGTACCCGTACTCGACTGAGTCAACCTTGATGCCCCAGCCAACGTCATCGATGTAGAGTTTGCCACGACGACTCTTCGTCATCTTGCCGACAACATATCCCTTGATTCCAGAGAGATCTCCCGCCAAGAACTCAACACCTTCGTGCGACAGCCCCATGGTGGGCGCCAACTAATGTGGTTTTGTCATGGCGGATGCCCTTGTGAAATTACTTAGTCATGAGACCATCGTAACTATGTGGTAGCTTGAACAGGGTTGATTGGAACCGAGAGACAGGAGTTTACCTAGGTTCGGCCCTCGCGGCACAGGTAAAAGCCTACTCCTGCTTGATTGATATTGCTTGGGTACCAATTACAAGGGAGTGATTCCCTTGACCTAGCTATCGATTGAGTGTAACTTAGTATTTCTCCCTCAAGCTCCCCCCATTATATATAGGTGAAGACTCTAAGTTTAGAACAGAGTCCGGGTCATACAATGACCCATAACCAATTCTTATTCCTACTGATCTTCCCTTCCAAGTAAGAGAGATTCCTTTCTAGCCATCTTCAGGAGTCGGCCGAAGGCCAAGCATGAAGCGGCCTCCTCAATAAGCCGCTTTTAGGCCTCGAGCATGCTCGATCAGTAGCGCTCATGGCCAAGCCCACTTAAGCCTGCAATAGCAGTCGGGTCACACATGGGCGGACTTACAGCATGGGGAATATCCCCAACATGAGGGCTAATGGTAAAGAAATTTATCTAAAAATTTCCAAAGTAAAAATTATGATTACACAATCAGAGAGGTTCTTGATGATCACCTTAATTAGATTTAGTTTAGAATTGAAATTAATATAAAGGTGAAAAGGAATTATGCTAAAATAAACTCAATTTGTGATGTTGAAGCCAAAATAGGAAGTAGTCATGGTTAGAAAAATATGTAACGAGTTGTAACACAAAGGTAAGGTCCTAGGGAGGAATTTTGCTAAAAGAAACATTTTCATATGAATCATAGATTAATAGATATAGCAAAAATACTCATTTAACATGTCAAATTATAGTCAAATTTTAAATTACCCAAAGTGAAATATTTTAATTCTAAAATTACGTACATATTCTTGCGAATCCAGGAATATAAATTTATTGAATTCGAACATGCATTTTTTGGATAAGTTTTTTTGAAATTTGGATATTTTTCTAAAATGGCAATATGGGAATTACATGTTGCTGCCATTTATACATGTTCGTTTTTTAACAGAGTACATGGATCGATCTATTGCCTATTGGATTAAGAGATGGAAGAAAGGATGCTCAACGGGGCCGAAGAGATGGTCCGGTCGCTCAAGTTGGTCAGGGCGGTGGCCCGCGGCTCGGTCTTGCATGGGGTGGTTCACGTCGCCATTCCTGACGGGTTCATGGGTTTCACTGGAGGCGATGGAATCGTGAATGGACGTTCGCGATAAAGCTCGAGTTTGGTGACAAATCCCCTTGATTTGAGGCGAGGGGAGAGGGCGTTAGGGTTTGAGACTTAGCAGGGTTGAGTGTTTCGCTCGCGTTCTATTTACAGTGGTAGAGGGAGTTGGTTTAAAGAGATCCGAGGTAAGATTAGAGCAAGTATAATAAGGTGACAAAAGTGGGCGGTAAGACTTTAAATATTATATAATTGATGAGTTGGACGAGAGAGAGGAGGGGAGAGAAGACAAGCGGGCCATAGGTTTATAGTTAGCTGTAGCACAGGCTCCAAGAAGCTATGTGAGAGTGTATGGTGGGCCATGTGATAAAAAAAGTAGTACTTCCTTGTAGCCCACTACTATACTTGTTGGCTATTACATTCGCTATAAATGACATGGCAACATATTATGGCCATCAGTCAGCTATATTATTCACCATGCTCTTTGTGGAGGCCATTAATGGCGTGGTGGAGGTATTTCCGGAAATTAAGGCATTAAAGTGGGATTTGAATTCTCTGAATGGGTTCCTCTTAATGTTCTCCACAAATTCCGTGTAGAATCCGGAGTGATTCGGTCAAGGCATTGAGAAGGAGGAGGGAAGAAAGAGGTGGGGCATCCATGGTTGGGTGCTCTTTAAGTGTTGTGTGAACATTCATGAGGAAGAAGAGCAATATGGGCCTTGGTGGGAACTAAGCCCAATGGAGAAGGAAAGGAGAGAAAAAATAAAATAAAAGAATAGAAGATAGTTGGGCTCGACCCAATTAGGCTTGGGATAGAAATTCAATTACGTACTTACGTACGTCCATAAAAAGTTTACATAAAAGACCCCAAAAAAGTGTTTATGCTAACCTAAATATTATTTGGAGTCTATGAAAAATAGTTTCCGAATTTAATAAAGTAAAATTTTCACAAAATTCTATTAATGCTTTATGTACTTAATTGAATTACTAAAAAATCAAATTAGAGTTTGGGCAAATTGCCAAAATGATAATTTTGTAGTATTAAATATTTCTAAATATATTTTTGGAGATGCCACTGTTTCTCCTCTCATTTAATTTATTCGAATAATTTGGAAATATTTAAATGGCTTGAAAATCAAAATAAGATCCAATTTCTAATGAAGCTCCAAAATTCAAGGAGCTCCAAATGAAAGACTCATTATCCACATTTGAGAAAGTCATTTTATTCACACTCCATAAGTTTCAAGGTGGTTCCAAATATTTTGAAGGAATCAAAAAGAATTGGATGCCCTTTGAATTTTGAGTAAACTCTAGGACCATACTCCCTCTTTCCGCTTTTACGTTTCCCGTTTTATAAGTCCCAATTCGATTGTTCACCATCACATGGTCAGATTTATGCTGCATTAAATCATTGCATTCAAAGATTAAGAGAATATTGACCAATGCATGTACATTATGCATGCATGCATTGCAATTAATGCGTTGGTAAACATAACTTTTTGAGGAAAATGAGTGCATTAATTGTGTGCTTTTGCAATCTACAAAAAATATTTCACCACTCACACTACAAAAAAAAGACACATATGTGACATTTTGGCCCGAACAAAAAAATTATGTAATGCTTATGACAGTTCTATAATGATATTTGTGACAAAACTCGGTATCTATACCTATTCTAATTTGTGACTCCCAAAAAATTACCATGTTAATTAGAAATTATGAGTCGTTAATCTGGTGGGACCAGGTTATAACGGTGTAGAATGACGCATATAGTTCACCATTAATATTTTGCTCCATTGTCAAAAAATAACTTTGGAATGGCCACAATCTTTCACGTCGGTTGTAAAAATCAATTCACGTAAGACACGTTCGTATTGTTACTACCCACAGTTTCTTCCTCCCTAAACTAAAGCAATCTTGATCTATTTCCTGAAAAAAAACTAAAGCAATCTTTATCTTTACTAGTAAATGTGCTCGTGTGTTGCAATGGGAAAACTAAACCTAAAGGTTTGTATCACTCTTGTTCCATTGTTGCCCCTGGCTTTTGCACTTTGTTGTGCCAATGTTGCTATTCTTAGATACATGAAGGTTTGTATTAATATGTAGTTATTGTGCATCCCGAAGGGCGAAGTATAGTGAAAAATTCAGCCGACTTCCTGCATAAGTGTGTCAATACCCTCATGAGTCACAACGGATACACCTCAGATCAGAGAGTGGACCTGAAATGTAAGCAAAACATACAATGTCGGTCGGCAGTTCAGCTAGGGAGGCCAGATCCATTGGTAGCACCGGAATCAAAGAATATGAACCCTCGTCAGATCATGGCAAAGCCACCCGCACATGCCATGCAAAGTCGCAAAGTAACAAACATGGGAGGTCAATGTGCATTTGAACAGCCTCACATACTCAATTCTTTTCCCTTTCTATAGAAAATCAGAAACCAACGGCAAGCAAAGATACTTACATGGTTGAGAATTATATATGGCAAAGTCATATATAGAATAAAGAAAGTTGAAGTATCTTTGCCTCTATGAGAATGAATAAAAAAAGTAGTGCCACCATATGTTACTGCTTTCATAATATATATCTCAAGCTTAACCTGCAAAATAAAGGATTACATGCAATTGCAATTCAAAGAGCACAACTGTAATAATTGAAGAAGTGTAGAAATACCTTTACCGCCAAATTCTCTGTAGATATTCAAAAATAACTATGCAGCAAACAAAGAAAACAAAAGTTAGATTAGAGATTAATGAGATTTGTTAATCTGCTTATAGAAATATAGAAATAGAAAGACATGAGAATATTACCATCTGCTTATAGCAGAGACCATTTGTGAAATGAACATGGTATGCCTGTTGCTTTAGGAGAGCATCATAAAAGAACCAACCATATATAAGATAAGAACAGAAAGATTGGTTTCTAGCATGTAATGATTAACACACAAATGCAGATGCTTACCCCAAAGCAGTTCCGTAAACAAAAATTACAAAGATGAATGATTTTACAAACGATACAAAATTTTCTGTTTAGTCAGATAGAAACATAATAATGCTAAAAATGTGACATTTGAGAAGAAAAACCACCAAACTCATACCTAAAAGCAGTACAAGATTATTAACTAAGAACATATGACATACATCATTCGTTCCGCCAGCATGGCTTGCAGCATCAAAGAAAATATCCTCAAGAGGATTTCTTGATCACACAATCCTCCTTCCTTATTTCTTGATCACACAATCCTCCTTCCTTTTAACTATTATTATTTCGGCCAAATTTCGACCATTTTGGAATGGGGCGAAAAGTACCTTTCAGCCGAAAAATACCATTTTGGAATGGGGCGGGGCGGGCGCGTGCGCTCAGGGGCGTGGTGGATGAAATCAAGACCCCCAGAAGGAGTAGTCTCACCAGGCTTGCTCCCAAAAGGCAGAGATGTCTATGCAAGCCGCCACGTCGTGAGGTTCGGATGAAGCAAGCCATGGCGACCAAGGCCAGGTGTGCTCCAGTGGGTGCAGGATGACAGGTTTCCTCTTTGGTGTTAAAGAGGCGAGCGCAGGCACGGAGTCCCGAGGAATCAGCCAAAGGTTTCCATTTGCGTGCAACAAGACTAGTGTCCCCAGGACGGCAGGATGGAGGTCATCTCCGAGCCCACCGTGGCATCAGGTTCAGAGGCTTTGCAGGCGAAGACCACCTTTAGTCGGGATAGGATGTACTAGTTGTCTCCCTTCAAATTTGGCCGTTGTGGGATCCCTTCCGCCTACATTTTGGGGGAAGAGGACCAAGGACACTATATATATATAGCTTAGCCACCACATAGAGGAGGGGGGTCATTGAGACCTCCCTAACCACCACAAGCAAGAACACAACTCGCGAGGTTGTTCATCCACTGTGCTAATTCTTCCGCATCCCAACTCGAGGCAACGCACCACATTGCAGGAGTAGGGCCACTCACCGATAGGTGGCCCGAACCTAGGTAAACTGCCCTGTGTCATTTCCTTTCCTGTTCCTCGAGCTAGATCATAGAGACAGTGAGTAGGCTAATAGGGGAAGTTGAGTTCTTTGCACGCACCCAAGTGTTCAAACTTACAAGGGTTTTGCGGAGCCCCGAATCCAACATTTGCGCACCAGGTAGGGGTGCGTATCGAGGAACCACCTTCCCCGTCGTTGCGCCCTACCCTCGCCGCCCGGCCAAAGACCATGGCAGGCGTTGCACCACCCGCTAGCCCATGGGCCGCGCTCGGATGTGGCGCGAGCCCCCGGGCCCTCTCCCCTCTCCTACGACAAGTGCGGTGGCCGCTAAGGTTTAGGCCGGCACTGCCACCATGGTACAACGGTGTGGCCGACCCTGCGGCGTTCGTCCAGGCCTACGCAGAGGCCTTCTGGGCAGCTGGTGGCGACGACAAGGTGATGGCGAACTGGCTGCCCATGGCCCTGGTAGGGGAGCCACGCGCCTGGTTCCTCAACTGGCCACATTCTTTGATGACCTCTTGGGAAGACCTCTGTGACTTGTTCATCGCGCGCTTCATGGCACCGGCACCCAATGCGGTCGCGACACTCCTTGGTGGCTCGCGGGCGCCGGCATCAGGGTGCTACATCAAGCAATTCATGTGGCAGAGAGGGGTCGCGCAGTCGCCCCTAGGCTGGGTGGCCCCCGAGTCCGACTGTACCTTCGACTCGAGTGACCACCCTGCATCCACAACGGGCGTGGGCGCGCTCCCTACACTCTGCGCCCCCACCATTTGCAACGTAGCTGTTACCAAGACCCTCATAGATGACGGTGCAGGCCTAAATGTCCTCTCTGTTGAGGTGTTCGACCTCCTCCATGTGCCCTACGGCCGACTCCTCCCCACCAAGCCCTTCTCCGGGGTCATCGACGGCTCTACCTGCCCCCTGGGGCAGATCCGCCTTCCCGTCACCTTTGGCACACGCGACAATTACTGCATCGAGCTCATCACTTCAACATCGCCCACATCAACCTGCCATACGACGCCATCCTCAACTACCCAGCGCTGTCCAAGTTCATGGCGGCAACTCATCCTGCTTATAACCTCATGAAGATGCCGGGGAGCAGTGGAGTCCTCATCGTGGCAGGCGATACCAAGAGTGCGCTCTTGGCCCTAAAGCTAGCTGTCAATTATGCGGCTGCCGTGCAATCAGGCAAGGAAGGAGCTCCAGAGACCCTGGGGACTGCACCAAGAAAGAAAAATCAGTTGTTCTCTCAAGATCGGCCGGAAACAAAACATGTTCCGGTGGACGAAGACGGGAGGTCGGGCTCTACCTTTACCATAGGCGCCGGCCTCCCATAGACCAAGAAGATCCTTTGTTATGTTTCCCGCATGCTAACAAGGAGGTATTCACATGGGAGGCGGCGGACCTGGTCGGAGACCTGCGAGGAGTGATCGAGCATCACTTGATGGTGTGCCTGAACGCGCGCCCAGTAAAACAGAAAGCACGATGGCAAGCCCCGGAGAAGAAGTCGTTCATCACTCAGAAAACCCGCAAGTTGCTGGAGGCAGGCGTCATTAGAGATGTGTGGCACCCAGAATGGCTCGCGAACCAAGTCATTGTCCCCAAGAAAGGCGGGAAAGAGCGCATGTGCGTCGACTTCACCAACCTGAACAAGGCCTGCCCTCAGGACCCCTTCCCTCTCCCGCGCATTGACCAAATTGTCGATTCCACCTCAAATCAAGAAGGCAGTGCAGGATATTGAAAAAAAAACCTTCCTAACCCCATGTGGGGTATACTGCCACACTTGTATGCCCTTCGGGCTACACAACGCGGGAGCAACCTTCCAGCGGTTGATGCACATTGCCCTGGGAGAGCAGCTCGGGAGGAATGCAGGAGCATATGTCGATGACATAGTGCTAAAATCTCAGGAGGCCAGGGTCTCATTGATGATTTGGAGGAGACCTTCGCCAGCTTGCGCAAGTGATGGGCCTCGAACCCCTCGTTGGATTACCCCAAGTGGAAGGTGTAAGATGCAGTAAGTAGAAGTGTTTTCCCTTAGCAAAGATGCCAAGGATTGAATCCCCAGAGACTCCTAGGTTCAACAGGTAGGTGTCAACCGCTAACGGCGCAATTAGCAATCAACGTGGACCTGCACACAGATACAAATAACTTTGCTCCCAACGAGTACAGAGAGGTTGTCAATCTCTCTGGCCTTGCAGTTCACAAAGGGTTAAAAGCAATATGATAGTAGTGATAGATAGTGTTTTGCAATAGTAAATAAAATAGCTAAAAGTAAAATAGTGTATGTGATCAATGATGGTAATAAGGACCGGAGTCACATGATGTTCACTAGTGATGTCTCTCTCCCAAAAGACGATAAAACGGCTATGTGAGGTAACAAATTACAGCTGGGCAATTGACAGGACCACGAACGCAAACCAATGCTGATTACATTGCAAGAAAGGTTGAGGTTCAAAGCATGGGCGGTACGCCAAAGTAAGTAGACCGAAATCCATCAATATCTACTACTAATCATCAACCTTGAGATATCTATCCAGAACATCTCGCTAGTATTAAGTTGCGAGTCCCACCCATAGTGTAAACTCAATGCAACAGACAACTGCATTAAAAGAACTTTGCGTAAAGTAAACAATCCTTGCACCCGCGGGCACAAGCACCGTTGTTTTCCCCCTTGTGGCAACAGCACATCCCCTAGACTCATGTTTCTATCACTCAAGCTAGTCATCGAGGGGCATGAACCCACAATCGAGCATAACGTTCCCTCTTGGAGTCACTACCTACTACTTGGCCAAAGCAATAAATAACAACGGAGAACATGCAAGAATTACTTATGAACTAAAATATAAAAGAGGTGAATCAAATATATTACTCAAGATCAATCTGAACATAATCTCATAATCCATCGGATCCCAGCAAACTCAACATAGCAACAGCATAAGGATTACATAGGTGCCTCGATCATGTAGGGCAGCTCACGAGGACTAATTAGTGAAGCACAAGAACGGGAGGAGAACATCACATAGCTACTGGTCATGGACTCATGGTCCAAGGGAGACTACTCACGAGTCATCCGGGAGGCGTCCATGGTGGTGGAGAAGCTCCCGATGGTGATCCTCCCCTCCGGCAGGGTGCCGGGAAGAGTTCTCCTGGTGCTCCCGATCTTGGAAGCGGCGGCGGCGGCAGAACAGAGATGGGATCGCGAAAAGAAGTCTTGTTTCAAGGGTTAAGGGGGACCCTTTAAATATCTGCCAAAGTAGGGCATCGGGGGGCTCTCGGGGGGCCGAGGCGCCCCCCCGGCGCGGCCCGGGGGGGGAGGGGGGGCGCGCCCACAGGGCGCCTGGGGCCCCTGTGCCCCCCCCCCAGGCTCCCCTTCGGAAGCAGTGTCATTCCCGTAACGCTGATTTTTTATATATTTTTTCTGTATTTTTCTGGGCAGTTCTCGAAACGTGAAAACCTGAAATACAAAAACAGCCGAAAACAAAAACTGGCACTGGGGTGCACTGGATTAGTAAGTTAGTCCAAATATGATCAAAAGTGTATGGAAGTGTATGAATATCATAGCAATATCACCCAAAAGTGGCATGGAGCAAGCAGAAATTATAGATACGTTTTGGACGTATCAACATCCCCAAGCTTAATTCCTGCTCGTCCTCGAGTAGGTAAATGATAACAAGAATAATTTCTGTGGTGACATGCTATTAACCATATAAGACTTTCTCATAGTCATATGACAAAAGCTTACTGAGACAATGATTCTAAAGTAACTAAGTTGTCTCAAGAGAAAATCACAAATGACTGAAAGTTTTACAATATGAAACTGAAACATCAAAAAGATTTGCAATGAACATGATGTGCAAATATGATCAAGTGATATCTAGCTTGCCCCTTTTAGTGATGCAAAACATAAATGCAAGGGCACCTTCAAGGTTTAAGTGATGACTAGATACAATCATTTCAGAATAAACGATATCACAATCATGCAAAAGACAATGCTACTTTGGGACAATGCACATTACACTTAGAATGACAATCATGCTCTCAGTAGTTGATGCTTGAAGTGCTAGAGCTTTTTATTATGAAACATGGAAGCAATTGTGTCAACGGTAGTAGTACTTCATATGTGTCATGTATAAAACATCTTATAAGTTGCAAGCCTCATGCATCGAATACCAATAGTGCTCGCTCCTTGTCCTAATTAGCTCGGATCCCCATGGGTTATCATTGCATTGCATATGTTTTTACCAAGTGTCACAAAGGGGTACCTCTATGCCACCTGTACAAAGGTCCAAGGAGATAGATCGCATTTGATTTCTCGTTTTTGATAAATCTCAACTTGAGGACATCCATACCGGGACAACATAGAAAATAGATGATGGACTCCTCTTTAATGCATAAGCATATTCTCATGAGAGATTGAGGATTAAGGTCCAAGCTAAAACTTCCACCATGAGGCATGGCTTTGGTTGGCGGCCCAATGTTCTTCTCTAACAATATGCATATTAATTCAACCCACGGTAAATCACCCTTACTTCAGACAAGACAAACATGCATAGCAACTCACATGATATTCAACAAAAGTGTGACAGTTGATGGCGTCCCCAGAAACATGGTTACAGCTCAGCAAGCAACTCATAAGAAATAAGATACATAAGCAACATATTCTTTACTACAATAGTTTTTAGGCTACTTTCCCATGAGCTATGTATTGCATGATTAATTTTCTTAGTGCAGGTGGAGGTTAGCAAAAGACTGGGAGCGACCAACTAAGAGAGCAATGACGGTCATAATCATGCAGAGCGACAAAGCAATATTGAATCAGGCATGGTAGTTATATCGCTACTTTGAAACAAAAGATCATCAAGGCTTGACAAACTTTCTTTACAGTCTTGAATATGCGTGAGCATACGCCAAGTCAATCAAAATAAATTCTCGAAGGAAGATATTACTAAACCATACCACATCATAGGCAAACAAACCAAGTTGGTACTCCAATGACACATTGGGAACCCCCCAGCTATCTGAGATTAACCATAAGAAAACCTGAACTACTAAGCACCATCATGAAAGTAGCATCTTTATCATAGACACATTAACCCATGCAACGGAAGCAAACTCTCTTAATAAGGTGAGCATGGTAATTAAAAAGAGTTCAAGCAACCAACTAAATAGAAGCTCTTGAAAAGATAAGCATGAATGCTAAGAGCAAAGCACGATAGTAGCTATTAAAAGATAAAGAACACACACAGCATAGATAGACATGAAAATTCTATGTAATGTTCTAGGTAGAGGTGGAGCGTGTTTCTCTCCCACATAAAGGAATGCTGGGTTCCGACTCGTTATGAAAAACTAAAAAGAAAACTAAAAGCAAGACGCTCCAAGCATAGCACATAACACATGAAGTGATAAAAATATAGCGGAACGAAAGACAAACTGATAATGTTGATGGAGAAGGGGATGCACGGGGGCATCCCCAAGCTTAGACGCTCGAGTCTCCTTGAATATTTCTTGGGGGTGCACGGGGGCATCCCCAAGCTTGAGCGCTTGACACTCCTGAATCTTTTTATCATCTTCCCTCGCACACTTGAAAACTCCCTTCATACATAACTCATTCATAATCTGATTAGCGAGGTTAGTACCCTTAATAAAATAATTATACCTTGCTGGAAATAAGGGTATTCTTGAAGTTCTACTGTTTCTCAAAATTGCCAAAAGGTTTTCGCAAAGAAAAAACAATTTCTTAATTTGCAAAGTGAAGGTAAGGCAAAACAGGACAGAATCTGTGAAAAACAGAACAGCAGGCAGTAATTGACCTGTTCGCGATACTTCTGCAACTCAAATCAAAAAACTCAGAACTGACGCACGAAAGACAATTATATATAGAACGCTGTCGAAAAAGTTCAGATCAAAAAGATGATCTGGTGATTTTATACGAATTTTTCTATCCAAGGATAGAATCTGTTTCCTGGACAGCACCTCACAACTTTTGAACTTTCTAGCAATCAGAGGCTATACTTGGCACAAATATGAAAAGCAAAGATACAATGATGATGCTACAGCAGTAAACAACATCAAGACACAACAAAAGCAAAAAATTTATTCATGTGGGCTGCCTCCCAAAAGCGCTTTCTTTTATGCCTTTAAGCTAGGCATAATGCAAAGATCAAGTTTTATCAAGAGTAAAAGAATAGCTAGCCCGTACAACGGACTCAAAAGGTAACTTGACCTTCTTACGAGGGAAGTGTTCCATCCCTTTCTTGAGAGGAAACTGAAATTTTATATTACCCTTTTTCATGTCAATGACAGCACCAACGGTGCGCAAAAAGGGACGTCCCAAAATAATTGGACATGAAGGATCACATTCAATATCCATAATAGTGAAATCAACGGGCACATAATTATCATTGACAACAATAAGAACATCGTCAATCCACCCCAAAGGTTTCTTTATGGAAGAATCAACGAGACGAACACCAAAAGAACAAGAATCATAAGGTTTCAATTTAAGCATATCATATATCCTTTTGGGCATAACAGAGGTACTAGCACCAACATCACATAATGCATAACAAGAGATGTCATTCAAATAAATTTTTATCATAGGATCCCAACCATCCTCTAGCTTTCTAGGTATGGAGGCTTCTACTCTAAGTTTCTCCTCCCTAGCTTTGATGAGAGCATTAGTGATATGTTCTGTGAAGGCAAGGTTAAGCGTGCTAGTGCGGGGATCTCTAGACATTTTGTGAAGGAAATCAATAACTTGTGTAAGAGTACAATTATCAAAATCAAGGTCACGAGCATCAAGTAAAGTGGTAGAGGTGTCCTTAAGGCTCACCTGTTTGGTAGTTGACATAGCATCACCATTAATAGGTCCATTGGGACCAGGAGTACATTGGGTGCTAAGAGTGTGAACATTCTCAATAACTTGGATAGTAGCAACAGTGTGGTGGGTAGGAAGGCTCTTAATTCTTTCCTCTTCCTCCCTTTCTCTAGCCCATCTCTCTTTAAGCTTAGCCATCATCCTAATATTTTCATTGATTTGCACTTGAGTAGCATTAATAGGGATGACTTCCTTCTCCTTAAGAGAAGAAGTTTCAATTTTTAGCAATTTTAACTCATTGGCTAAGTGGTCTACCTTGAAAGAAAGATCATCTAGTTTATGTAGTTTCTCTTCTACATTCTTATTAAAGGCTTTTTGGGTAGTGATGAAATATCTAAGCATGATCTCTAGTTCAGTATTGGAGTTCTTGGTACTAGGATAAGCATTGTTGTTCCCATAAGAGTTAGAGGGGAACGGTCTAGAATTGTTACCAAAGTTACTCCTATAAGCATTGTTGTTGAAATTGTTTCTAGAGATAAAGTTAACATCTACTTGTTCTTGAGCAATCAAAGAATTTAAATGAACGTCGTGAGGATCAATATGAGATTGCTTCGAAAGTAGAGACATGATCAAGTCAACTTTTTCATTGAGGGAGGAAATCTCCTCGACAGAGTTTACCTTCCTACCTGTTGGAGCGCGTTCGGTGTGCCATTGGGAATAGTTGGTCATCATCTCATCGAGAAGCTTTGTGGCAGCACCAAGTTTAGTTGACATAAAAGTTCCTCCCGCGGCCGAGTCTAACAAGTTCCGCGAGGTAAAGTTCAAGCCTGCATAAAAAATTTGGATAACCATCCAAGTAGTCAAATCGTGAGTAGGGCAGTTTTTGATAAGAGATTTCATACGTTCCCAAGCCTGCGCAACGTGTTCATTATCCAATTGTTTAAAATTCATGATGTTACTTCTAAGTTGGATAATTTTAGCAGGTGGATAGTATTTTCCAATAAAAGCATCTTTGCACTTGTCCCATGAATCTATGCTATTTCTAGGCAAAGACCGAAACCAAATTTTAGCTCCTCCTCTCAAAGAGAAAGGAAAAAGCTTAAGCTTAACAATATTACCATCTATTTCTTGGTACTTTTGCATATCACAAAGTTCTACAAAGTTGTTTAAGTGTAAAGCAGCATCATCTCCAGCACCGGAGAATTGGTCTTTCATGACTAAGTTAAGTAAAGCAGGTTTAATATCATATGAAGGTGCTGAAGTGGCAGGTGTAGTGATAGGTGTGCTGATAAAGTCATCGTTGTTATGACTAGTGAAGTCACACAACTTGGTGTTCTCGGTGGAACCCATAGTAGCAAGCAAGCAAGATAACTATTTTTGTGATTTTCGATAAAAGGAACTAAAGCAAAAAATGAAAGGTAAACTAACAAGACTAATAAGCAAAGGTAAAAGATAGCATGCAACTCCCCTATCCTGAAGAGTGGAGTCCCCGGCAACGGCGCCAGAAAATACTCCTTGATGGGCGTCGAACCCCTCGTTGGATTACCCCAAGTGGAAGGTGTAAGATGCAGTAAGTAGAAGTGTTTTCCCTTAGCAAAGATGCCAAGGATCGTATTCCCAGAGACTCCTAGGTTCAACAGGTAGGTGTCAACCGCTAACGGCGCAATTAGCAATCAACGTGGACCTGCACACAGATACAAATAACTTTGCTCCCGACGAGTACAGAGAGGTTGTCAATCTCTCCGGCCTTGCAGTTCACAAAGGGTTAAAAGCAATATGATAGTAGTGATAGATAGTGTTTTGCAATAGTAAATAAAATAGCGAAAAGTAAAATAGTGTATGTGATCAATGATGGTAATAAGGACCGGAGTCACATGATGTTCACTAGTGATGTCTCTCTCCCAAAAGACGATAAAACGGCTATGTGAGGTAACAAATTACAGCTGGGCAATTGACAGGACCACGAACGCAAACCAATGCTGATTACATTGCAAGAAAGGTTGAGGTTCAAAGCATGGGCGGTACGCCAAAGTAAGTAGACCGAAATCCATCAATATCTACTACTAATCATCCACCTTGAGATATCTATCCAGAACATCTCGCTGGTATTAAGTTGCGAGTCCCACCCATAGTGTAAACTCAATGCAACAGACAACTGCATTAAAAGAACTTTGCGTAAAGTAAACAATCCTTGCACCCGCGGGCACAAGCACCGTTGTTTTCCCCCTTGTGGCAACAGCACATCCCCTAGACTCATGTTTCTGTCACTCAAGCTAGTCATCGAGGGGTATGAACCCACAATCGAGCATAACGTTCCCTCTTGGAGTCACTACCTACTAGTTGGCCAAAGCAATAAATAACAACGGAGAACATGCAAGAATTACTTATGAACTAAAATATAAAAGAGGTGAATCAAATATATTACTCAAGATCAATCTGAACATAATCTCATAATCCATCGGATCCCAGCAAACTCAACATAGCAACAGCATAAGGATTACATAGGTGCCTCGATCATGTAGGGCAGCTCACGAGGACTAATTAGTGAAGCACAAGAACGGGAGGAGAACATCACATAGCTACTGGTCATGGACTCATAGTCGAAGGGAGACTACTCACGAGTCATCCGGGAGGCGTCCATGGTGGTGGAGAAGCTCCCGGTGGTGATCCTCCCCTCCGGCAGGGTGTCGGGAAGAGTTCTCCTGGTGCTCCCGATCTTGGAAGCGGCGGCGGCGGCGGAACAGAGATGGGATCGCGAAAAGAAGTCTTGTTTCAAGGGTTACGGGGGACCCTTTAAATATCTGCCAAAGTAGGGCATCGGGGGGCTCTCGGGGGGCCGAGGCGCCCCCCGGCGCGGCCCAGGGGGGGCGCGCCCACAG
>LR738710.1:555624516-555641625 GCA_902687465.1 Secale cereale
CCCCCCAGGCTCCCCTTCGGAAGCAGTGTCGTTCCCGGAACGCTGATTTTTTATATATATTTTCTGTATTTTTCTGGGCAGTTCTCGAAACGTGAAAACCTGAAATACAAAAACAGCCGAAAACAGAAACTGGCACTGGGGTGCACTGGATTAGTAAGTTAGTCCAAATATGATCAAAAGTGTATGGAAGTGTATGAATATCATAGCAATATCACCCAAAAGTGGCATGGAGCAAGCAGAAATTATAGATACGTTTTGGACGTATCAGCAAGGTAGACCTGTAGCTCATCCCGGAAATGTGTGTGTTCGGCATCCCATCAAGCAAGTTGTTGGGTTTCCTGTTGTCGCACAGAGGAATCGAAGCTAACCGCGAGAAGGTCAAGGCCATAGAGAAGATGAGTCCGCCAAAGACCCTCAAAGAGATGCATAAGCTAGCGAGGTGCGTGATGTCACTGGGGCGTTTCATCTCCAAGCTGGGAGAGCGCGCCCTCCCCTTCTTCCAGCTGATGAAAAGGAAAGGCTCGTTTGTGTAGACTCCAGAGGCTGATGCAGCTTTCGAAGACCTCAAGAGATACCTTACCAGCCCTCCGGTGATGGTAGTGCCGCGCCTTCACAAACCTTTGGTGCTCTATCTGGCCGCCACACCGCACTCTGCCAGTGTGGCACTGGTCGCGGTCTGGGAGGAGCGCCCAGCCAAGGGCCTGCCGATACGTGGCACCCCACGCCTGACCAAGGCACCACCCGCCCTGGATAGTGCTCCAGAAGCCATGGCCCTCTCACCAGCTAACAGCGCTCCCGGCGCCCTGGCCAACCTTCAAGATACCAAGGCTCCTGAGGCCTCGGCCGCTTTGGCGGGCGACAAGGGTCCCGAGGACCTTATGCCTCAGGAACTGCAAGACTCCACCAACGCCTCCACCCTCGTCGAGCACCTGGTGTACTTCGTCAGCACAGTGGCGTGACGCGTGAGCATGCTACCCAATGCCCCAGAAGCTCCTGCTGGCACTCCTCGTCACCTCTCAGAAGCTATGCCACTACTTCCAAGGTCACCCTATCAAGGTCGTCTCAACTTACCATGTGGAAAGGGTTCTCCGGAGCCCCAATGCGGTAGGAAGATTCGCCGAATGGAACATCGAGCAACAACCATTCGAGTTGGAATTCAACACGGCCCGAATCATCAAAGGAGCACCCCTCGCCAATTTGATGGTAGAACGGACTGATGTCCCGGATCAAAGAGTGAGCGAGGACCGCACGTTAGGGCTTGGGGGCGGGATCCGTGCTCATCTCACCCACCAAGGACAAGTTGTACTACGCCGTGCAATTATGCTTCCAGAATGGCGAAAAGGTCTCCAACGACATTGCGGAGTACAAAGGCCTGATCGCTGGCCTCAAGGCCGCGGCGGCACTGGGGGTGAGGCGCCTTACTATCAAAGGCGACTCCCAGCTCCTCGTTAACTTCTCCAACAAGGCGTACACACCGAACGACAAGCATATGGAGGCATACCTCGAGGAGGTACACAAGATTGAGAAACGATTCCTGGGTTTGGAATTGCAGCACGTGCCGCGTGGCACGAACAAGGAGGCGGACGACATTGCCAAGAGAGTGTCTCAGTGACTGCCCCAAGAGCCTGGCGTCTTTGAAGAGCGGCTTTTCAAGCCATCGGCAGTCCCCCTAGGCATCGAGCCAATTTCGCCTCAGGAGGAACTTCCCTCAGCACCAACCTCAGGCGCCCCAGCTTATGGCCTCACCTCCGAGGCTAGCCTACTTCGCGCACTAGAACCTTAGGAGGGGTGTTGGACTGAAGAGTTCAGGGCATACCTACTCTAGGGAACCCTGCCGGAGGAGGAAGAAGATGTGGAGCATGTGGCCTGCCAGCCCACCGCGTACTGCATTCAGGATTGTGAGCTCTACCAGAGAAGGCCAAACGATGTTTCTCTGCGATGCATCTCCAAGAAGTAGGGGAGTGAGCTGTTGGCCGACATACAAGGCGGAGACTGCGGGCATCACTCCTCCTCGCGCACCCTCGTAGGCAAGGTGTTCCGCAACGGATTCTACTGTCCCACAGCACTCAACAACGCACCAAACTGGTAAGGTCCTGTGAAGCCTGTCAATTTCATGCGAAGCAGATTCACTAGCCCACTCAAGGCCTCCAAACCATCCCGTTGTCCTGGCCATTTGCGGTCTGGGTGCTAGACATCTTTGGCCCGTTTCCCCGAGTGCCTGGGGGATACCGATACCTCTACATCGCCATCGAAAAGTTGACCAAGTGAGTAGAGGTGGAGGCCGTCCACATCATCCCGACCGGCTCGACAATGAAGGTCATCAAGGGCCTCGTGAGCCATTTTAGAGTCCTGAATCGCATCATCACCGACAACGGTTCGCAGTTCACCAACAATCTCTTCAAAACATACTGTGCTAACCTTCAAACGCAGATGTGCTACACTTCGGTAGCGCACCCGCAAAGCAATGGCCAGGCCGAGCGCGCTAACCTGGAGGTGCTGAGAGGCCTCAAGACAAGGACCTTCATGAAGAAGCTCGAAGCTTGAGGGAGGCTGGTTGGACGAGCTCCAGTCCGTGTTGTGGTCAATCCGCACCACCGCGACCAAGCCAACGGGCGAGACTCCATTCTTCCTCGTCTACAGAGCTGAAGCGGTCCTCCCCCACGAGGTGAAGCATCACTCCCCGTGGGTCTTGGCATTTGACGAGGCACGCTAGGATGCCCCGCGGGGCATGGACCTTGTGCTGGGGGAGAAGCGATGTCGACAAGCCTCACTCCGAGCAGCAAGGTACCAACAGGCACTGCGGTGGTACCACTACAGCAACATCTGCTCCAGGACGCTCGAGGTGGGAGATCTCACACTGAGGCGGGTGCTCTCCAGGTAGGGGCTGCATAAGCTCTCGCCCTTGTGGGAGGACCCATTCAGGATTTCCCGTGTCTCGTGGCCAAGCGCCGCATGAATGGAGACGCAGGACGGGATCCCCATCCAGAATGCCTGGAACATCCAGCATCTCCGAAGGTTCTACCCATGAAGCAAGGCCCCGTGCCTATGAAGGTCTCAGCTCGTGACACTACTCTCACGTAATAATGAGTGGGGCTGTACATGTCCCAGAATCTCCTAAGTGCCGCCCTCGAGCCTCATGGGGGCTCGCTCCCATGTCTCAGTGGCAGCACTTACCTCCGTGCTGGTGAGAAGATGAAGACTAGTTTAGGTGCCAAACGCGGCTATTCCTTTGCTTGCTTTCTGTATTTGGTTTTCTTTTCTTGGAATGAAATTTGATGTTTTGAACTTTTTCGTTTTCAAAAGTCAGAGTTCCCCCTCTTTATTATTCTCTTATTCTCCCTCACCCCAAAAAGAGCGGCAGCTGCCCATCGCTCTTCCTCACGCGTCTCGCGCGCGGGGTCTAGGCGGGTGTGTACATTTGGGTTATCCCGCAACCACACATCACCGAAGCTTGGGTGACCCAGGGCTTCGATGTCTTTGATCCTCGTGAGGCACGCTTTAACAAGCTCGTGGGCATGCGTACTCTCCTCAAATCCGTGCCTCCGGGTATCGCGATGAAGTGCACTAGCCACAGCAAACCTATGCTCGGGGGAGTGTGCGAAGAGGGATAGGGCGCCTCATGGGGCCACCTAATTATGCGGTTACATAACACCTCCGGAGGCTCAATAGCTCCGGAGCCGTTAGGAAGGAAACCTCGGGAAGGCACCCCGAGGAGATGAAGCCTCACGACATGAGAATCTACCACGAGCATGACAAGCTAAGCTATCTTACCCACACTTAGTAGCAATACAAATACCATGGCATAGTATGAATGACAAAGCATAGCGTATTGATGCAAGCACCATAGTTCATTACACGCCCCAATGGGGCCGTCTACCTTTTTTTGAAAATGCAAGAAAAAGATAAAATAGGACGAGTGGTTGTCGCGGCTCCTGAGGCCTTGGCTCCACCGGCATGGGGGCTCAGTCCGAGCCCCCCTCTCGCTTCACCGAGGCGCAGCAGCAAGGCTCCTCCTCGTCGTCTCCGAACCGAGCCCAGCGACGTGGTGGCTCACCATAGCCGCCATCACCGACGCTCCCCCGGAAGAGGAGTTGTTGCTTATGGAAAAAGTATGGATGCGTCAAGGGCAAGCTTTTCGTCGTCGCTGCTATCCTCCGGGTAGCACCCTGTCCGCCAGCCGTCTTCTCCGAACACCCTCACGTAGAGGGTAGCGAGGCCATCATATTTGAAGTGAAGGGTGCATCTTCCGCTCAGGCCCCGCACGCGAGCGAACATCTGCCAACCGCGGTCCAAGGACATGCTGCCCATGGTAGAATTCTAGACTCCCACCCATGAGGCCTTGCTGCAGCAGCCGTAGGCTTGAAGCGAGAGGCAATCAAGTCCTGATGGCAACGCCCTCGCACAGAAGCACAGGACAAGGAGCCAGAGGCCAGTGGGTCCCTCCAACCACTCAATAATCTTCGGGAAGGCATATGCCAAGCGAGACCGCGGCCGTGATGGCCGAACGACCGCGGTGCACCTCTCCTCATCGCAGTAGCGACTCGGCCGTGGTGACCCCCGCCGCAACAAAGAAGCGCCACCGTGGATCCCAGAGGCGGTGCCCGCCCTCGAAGGAACATGCCTGCGCCCCTGGGTGGTTACCACCGGGGTCACAGCGTGCTTACGAGGGTGTCCGTGACCTCTCTTGGGTGATGGTGCACTCGGCCCCTCCTTGGGGGTTTTCCATTTCTCCTTGACAGAGAACTTCCTCGGCGGCGCCATGGATACCTTAGCAAGCTGGCAAGGCAAGAAGGAGTAAGAAGGGGGAACGAGAAGCGTGGAGATGGATGCGAGTAGGGGGCTCCCCCCTCATTTAAAGCAAGAAGGAGGTGAATCGCCGGCCTCCACGACCGAAGGAAATGATGATCCTTTGCATGCAGCAGGCTCCTTTCAAGTCGAAACGGTTGCTGAGGCAGCATGGGGAAGTGGAGATGCCCACATCCCATCCAGGCTCCACGCATCAATTAGGTCCGCACGCGGTTGGGTCCCACGACACTTCACCCTTGCTCTCTTGCTTCGCCTCGAAGCCAAGTCCGAGCGTGCCTTGGGCCCAGGGTCTACTGTCGGCGTTGTAGGAACTAGGGTACCCAGACTTGCCTGCATGCGGCCCATGACGTGGCTCCTTCACCGGCCTGGTACGGCCCATCTTCAGCATCGATACTGAAGACCCTCGCGAGGGGCCAAGCCTCGCGAGGTGGACGACATCAAGACCCCCAGAAGGAGTAGTCTCACCAGGCTGGCTCCCGAGGGGCGGATACCTCTATGCAAGACCCCACCTCATGAGATTTGGATAACGCAAGCCATGACGACCAAGGCTAGGCGGGTGCCAGCAGGCGCATGAGACAGGTTTCCTCTTTGGTGTGAAAGAGGTGAGCGCAGGCGCGGAGTCCCGAGGAATCAGCCAAAGGTTTCGATTTCTGTGCAACCAGACCAGGGTCGTTAGGACGGCAGGATGGAGGTCATTACCGAGCCCACCGTGGCATCAGGATCAGAGGCTTTGCAGGCGAAGACCACCTTTATTCAGGATAGGATGTACTAGTTGTCTCCCTTCAAATTTGGTCGTTGTCGGATCTCTATTCTCATAACATTATGAGAATAATATTCTCATAACACTTCTGAACTGCATTGAAAAACTGCATTGGAAAGCTATGCGCACTGCTTCCTTCTTCTGTTGCGAACCACATAGAGGTGCAGCAGGAAACCTTCATGGAGCAGCGTTTCTGGCTAGTTTGATCGATTTCTATTGGTTTATTTGTGTGTGCGCTGATTTAATATGTGTTTAAGCACTGAATTCAGCGAGAAAACGACAGAAATCCTTTGATTTGGCGGATCTGCGTCCGTTCTTCCGCTGGTGGAGGAGTTTCGCATCCTGCTGCTCGCTGTTCGTATTCGATTTTATAGCGTGGTCCTAGTGTGTTACCATTATCGCGTTGATGTTTGTGTTATTCCGCGACAGATTAATCTGCTAATAGGATTGAAATTTCAGTATAATTTGTCGAGTATCTCTCTGTTCTAGTGGAAAAACATCTGTTCTCTGTTCTTCCCCGTCCGGATCGAAATTGTTGCGTTTTGTATATAATATTCTGTTGTTTTCGGCAATTACGGACTGCCTTTGATCTATCCGTATGAATTGGAGCGGATTAAGTTGTTAATTTTGAAGAATTTAAGTTTTTTGTCCATGTTTTTTGCGGCGCCACTGGCTCTGGTCGTTTCTCAAAGATGTTTTTTGAGATTTTTTTGCATTATATAGTTGTTAGAACTGCATTGCAGGCTGTGTTTTTCGTCTGTGAATCGTGGTCAAGAGCGGTCGACTGCAGTAATATGCAATGCGCGGTGAACTGTAGTAATATGCAATGCGCGGTGAATTTTTGTAGTGAGGCGAACTGCATTAATATGCAATGTGAGCCTGTATGAACTGCATTACAGCCACGGGGGTGTGGGGGGACTAGTTTGATAAGTTTTTTTGCTTGGTCAAGCGCGGTGGACTGCAGTAATACGCAATGCGAAATGCACATTGTTATGTAACCGCACTGCTTTATTAACATAGTACATCATCAAGCAAACTAACGCAACATAAGCAAACATTGTCCCAAAGCAAACTAAAATGAAAGCAAACTAATCTACATACGTAGAGGGAAACTAATCGAGCACTTTGCGACAGGAATCCTTGGCTTTCAGCATCTGGCCTGTTTCACTAGTTCCACCCGTTGGAGTTGGAGGTGGAAGTTGATGCCCCCTTGCCCCACCCCCTCCAGGATGACCTCGGGCGCTTTCTGGTCTTCTCTGTTTCAGCGCGCGCGAGGCCTTTCTTCATTGTGGTGATTCGGTTCCATACCTCGAACGCAGTGTAGGCGTCCTTGGCAGCATACTCGATGTGCCTGGTGCTGAGAATCGAAGTCCACAGGCTGTGGTCGTGGTCTGACATCTTCATCTTCATGTCTGCATACTCGTCGTCGATGATGGCAGCAGCTACATCGCCAAGCGAGTCCAGTGGCTTTGTTCCATCAGGCACCCTCCAGTTCGTCTGGATGTCGACGAAGTTGGGGATGTGGAGGTTGCAGCGTGCGAGCTTCTCCTTGTCCTGCTTGATGGCGAAGCCAGCGAACTCGAACCTAAGGAAAGTGAACCGCAAGTTATACCTTTCGGAACTGCATACATAGGCATATAGAACTGCAACACGTACTCGGCAGAGAGAATTGCTTACCTTGGGTCGCCGAGGAACCTGTCGAAGGGGATGCATCTCTCGCCCAATGTACCACATACCTGGAAAAGAAGCATTGGGTGGTACTTGCCGATGAATAGTTGAACCAGGGCCGCCCTGCTGTGGTCGGGTGTGTACTCCACGTCGATGCCGACGATCTTCTGGCGGCGCCGCTGGAGAACTGTCTTGAACTCTTCGACGTACGTCGCCATGGCGGTGACGTCGGTGGTGTAGATCACCTTCAGCTTCGTGTTCCCGTGCGCATGCACGTCGTCGTAGGTCCTGCTGAACCCCATGGCTGCAAAGAGGAGGAAGAGGAGGAGGAAGGGGCAGCGTCGTGTGTTTGTGCGGACGGTCTGGTTGATGGAGCGCGGGATTTAAATGGGAGCGGCAGCAACTTCTGCCGAGGCCACGATCTCTTCTCCCAACCGTGTTGGCGATCGTGGGTTCGTGATGATCGTGGCGTTCGTGCGGCGTGCAACCGGCGGGATAGAGGAGGGGGGGCGCGGCGCTTCGGGCGATAGTGGGCGCATTTATTTTAGGGCAGGCGAACCGAATCGTCCCCCGTAAGCGAACTGCATCGCTTGAGAAGCAGAATCGTTTCCCGTAAACGAACTGCAACGCTTCAGAAGCCGAGGCGGTTTTCCGTAAGCGAACTGCATCGTGTTACAACACCGAGACATTTTTTAATTTTTTGTCTATGACCTGTGGGCCTGTCGGTCGGCCTTTTATTCATTAAGTCTCTCTTGCAGCCCCCTTGCCCGCTTCCGCTTCCCTCTCCCTCGTGCCCGCACAGAAATCCCCCCCGCCCTCGTCCTCTCGTGGTGGAGAGCGACGACGCCCGCAGCCGCCGCCGTCCGTAGGGGCTCTCTCGTGGTGGAGGGCGACGACGCCCGCAGCCGCCGCCGTCTGTAGGGCGCTTCCTCCACCGTTGCCGTCCGCACCCGCCTCGTCCGGCCGTCACTTCGTCCCACGGTGAGCCCCAAATCGCCCCTAATCCGTTCCAGATCTTGTGCTAGGGTTATTTTTCGTGCCAGCATTCTCTTCTTAAGGTTGTTTTGTATGCTTGAAATTGCGACGCCCTATGGATTGAAAGTTTTTCTCTGCCTGAATTTGGGGTTTGCTGTCTAGGGTTTAATTATTATCCCTTGCTGATTGGAGGCACAGCATGGCTTCTTCCTCCCCAATTGATGCGTCACCAGTTAGAACGGCTTCTCCATCTGGTAACTACATCAAAGTGAACTGCATTTTTCATTCAGGGTCAATTTACTTCTTTTGTTGAACGAAATAGTGCACTGCATCTTAGATTCCTTTTTAGTAAGGCCCATTTTTTAAGACACGTGTGGCAAACTGATATGAACTACGTCAAGTTAATTGTTTTTACTTTTTTGGAAGGACATTAAGTTAGTTGTTATGTTTTTTTTTTGTTAAACATAAACTGCTAAAAGAGCACTGCATTTTGGGCACTGCTTTGTTTTTTTTTGTCTATCCACTATGCGGTTTGCGAAATTGATATGAGGTGCATTAAGTTTTAGTTTTTGCCTCTCACAGAACTGCATGAATTTGTTTTGTTTTGCATATCTAAGCGCACTTCTTTTTTTATATGCGGTCAATTGGTCACTTGAACGAATTAGTGCACTGCATCATATATCCCTTTACCAATGTCCACTTTTCAGACACGCGTGAATATGATTTTCAAGCGACATGAACTGCATTTTTTAGGTTTACTGTTATGTTTTTAATTGTTAAACATAAACTGCAGGAAAAGTGCACTGCATTTCTACATTTTTTGTGTTTTCCAAGTGGATATGAGCTGCATTAAGTTTAGGTCTTTCTCACACACACACACACATCTTTTCTTATATTTTTTCTCACCCATAGTTTTATCTCCTGGTGGGTCAGGGGGTGGTGGCGTTAACTATTTGATTACACGTTATTTCACAGCCGATGTTGTCGGTGGCGGTACATCTGATCAGGGCAACATTCCACCTGAATTGAGTGAAACCCAGTCGCAATCTGTTGATGGCACAGAGCCAGTTACACAGGATTGGATGGTCCCTGATCATATTGCAGCCGATGTTGAGAGGAGAAGGCAGAAAGCTATTGCGCTCGGTAATACTTTCGTGAAGGCTCATAGGGCGAAGCAAGTAAATTTACGGGAGGGTAAGGAGATAGGAAGGAGGATTGCAGATTCAAAGAAGTCTGCTAAATTTGCCCCCGCAAAGAATCCTGTGAAGAGGAAACTCAACACTGTCGCCGAGCAAGGTTTAAGTTCTCCACGCCGGAGCCCGCGTGTTGACTACTCAAAGAGACCTAATTACGCCGAGGTTGATGTGGGTGGGATTCAAGGAAAGCAGAGACGCGCGGACGATCACTCTGGTGTTGATTCTGAGCATCGATCTAAGCTTGCGCGGGAAAATGCAGCTGAAGAAGCTCTGGACAGTGGTTCTGATGAGGAGGATGTTGATGTTAGTAAGGTATACGCTGTTTATTTACTTTTTCTTCTGTTTTTTTAAGTTGTTTTGGCATGAGTTTGCTGATGTGAACTGCATTGTTTATCCTTTTTTTGTAGACTGCTAAGAGTACGAAGAGGAAGAGGTATGAAGATGATGTTTCGCATGAATGGCGTTTCAACAAGACTGTTCGGCTGTCCATTCCAAACGTAATCAATCTATCGCTTTGCTGGGTGAGCCGCACAGAACTTTGGTGCGGCAAGCAGGTTTTGGCATTGTCTTTGACCTGAAATTAGAGAAGAATGTTTCTCGTGTCTTGATGTGCAAGCTGATGGGAAAGATCGACCCCGACACGATGAGATTGGACTACGGGCCAAACAAGGTTCTGGAAATCAATCGTGAGGCTGTCCATCACATTTTTGACTTCCCTGTGGGTTCTCACACTGCTCCCAGGCCTGCTGCCAGCGGCCATGATGATTCGCTGACTAATCTGAAGGATGAACTTGGTTTCAACCGTTCTCGTAGTATAGATGCGAAGGACCTGCTTATCTTACTTCGCACGCTGGCTGCGGACCCTGCGAAGGTTGATAAGACGGTGAAGGTTTTTTTTCTCATTGTCTTCCAGTGCTTGCTTTGTCCTAGCCCCGCAACTCGGTTGTCCAGGGTAGCTGCTATGGTTGAAAACTTGGATATTGCATCTATGGCTAGCATGGACTTTTGTCAGCTTGTTGTCGACGAGCTGCAGGCCGCTGTGTACAAGTGGAATTCTAAAGGGAGCAAGCAGAACTGCGCTGAGGGTTGCACCATTGTTCCTCTGTTCATGTACCTGGATTCGTTGAATCTTCGAAAAGTATCGGTGATGGATAAACGCACTCCACGCGCTGCAATACTGTCCCATGTGTAGTTGAAGAAGATTCACAACGCCGACATTGTTGTCAGGGGAAAGATACACCTGGACTCTTACAAGTTTGGCAAGCTGCCGGTGAGTGCATAGCCATCCTTTGTTTTTGTTTTTATTCCTTTTTTTCGCGCATGCTAAATGTGAACATGTTATGTATTTTTTTTTTTGTGAACTGCATCTCTTTTTTTTGTTAATTTTTTTAGTGGAAGGCGGAAGCGGACATTGTGTACAAGCGGACTGCAGTTGCCGAAGCGCCTGAAATGTTTTGTGAGCCTCTTGCTATGGCGGCTCCAATTCGACGGGGTCGTGGTTTTGCTAGGGCGGCTGCTGGAGGTTTTTCTGGCCATGCTTCTGCTGATCGTAATAAATTTGTTCAGGTCGATGAGCTTCTC
Source organism: Secale cereale (assembly GCA_902687465.1). Classification (NCBI taxonomy): domain Eukaryota; kingdom Viridiplantae; phylum Streptophyta; class Magnoliopsida; order Poales; family Poaceae; genus Secale; species Secale cereale. Next base: position 555,635,503 of record LR738710.1, read on the forward strand.
GATAGGGTCATCAATATAACTAGTGATTTCCCAACATCCGGTTCCAGGATGAGGAATATTGCCGGGTCGTTTCCTGAAGGCAAAGGCCCTTCTGAAGCAAAAAATCGAGGCTACTCATAACTTTGACCGTGGGCAGCTTGAATTCCTTAAGCAGGCTATAACGAATATCAGATCTTCATTCGTTCAGTTTAAGCAGTCTCAGGATGACAGGTGTGCTACGTATGAGCAGGAAGCGGATGCAATCGTGAAGGAAATGAACAGACATGAAGATGTTGTCCGGCCTTCTTTGCCCGACCCCGCACATGTGGATGTATGTCTTTTTTCCATATGTGAACTGTTTTTTTACCCATATTTTGTTATCTATTTTCTCTGTGTGTTTGTGGGATTGACTATTTGTTTTTTGCATCCTTTTGTTCTTTTCGCAGTGTGTAGGAGAATCTTCCAAGGCTAACGCTTGTCGTGATGATGACCACCAGGACCACGACGGTGTTGATTCTGATTACTTGTTTGACATGCCATTATCCCCTGTTGACGAAGCTACCAAAGACAATCCTATTGACGAAGTCGTCATCGACAAGGTTTGATTTGTTCCTATTTCTTTTTTGTTACAGTGAACTTCATTGTTTGATTTTTTTGTAGTGTCCAAAACAAACAATCATATTTTTTTTGCACCAGCAGTGGCAGCGAACTGCAGTTTTTAACTTTTTTTGTATTTTTGTGCACCAGAAGTGGTAGTGCACTGCAGTTGTTGTTTAGAGAAGAAGCATCATCTCTTTTTGAGCAGTGGACTGCATGATCTGGTGTTGTTTTTTTAGTTGTAGAACTGCAGATTTTGGATAATAGTTTTATTTATGTTTTAATGTTTTTTAGGTTGCCGAATCAAACGTGGAGATACATGGGAAGGAGGCAGATGGTGACGACGCTGGGAAGGATGAGGAGGCTGACAAGTGTAAAGAGATGGAAGGCGACGACGCTCCCCTGGTGAGTACAGAGAATTTTTGCATTTTTGTGTTTTATTTTTTATTTTTCGTGGGAGCTTCATGGTCCGTTTTATTAGTGAACTGCATTCTAGCTTTTTGTGTAATGTGTTTTATTTTTTAACTCATCAGAACTGCGGATTAAATGTTGAAATCCAAGCGGAGCGCAACATTGGGGATAATAATGTGGAAGGGAGAGGAGGGGAGGAGCCTGATGTGGAGGTTGATAAGGCAGAAGGTAGAGAAGGAGGGGAGTGTCCTGTTGAGGCTGATAAGGCACAAGAGAGAGAAGGAAGGGAGGATATCCTGGATTGTGATAAGCATGAAGAGAAAGAAGGAGCTCCTGGTGTTACAGTTGAAGTTGCAGAAGAGACAGAAGGAACTCGTAGAGTCGGATTTGACGATGCCGGGACATCCGCTGGCATTGATGGTGTTGTTGGGCCTACTATTTTGTTGGTTGGTGACGAGGTGCCTGGGAAATTTTGTGTCGTCCCTCGCGCCCCCGAGCAATCTGTCGGCAATCTAGCTTTCCCAGCCGATACAACCAAAGTCCCAGCTGAGACAGTTTCGATTGATTCTGAAGAGGAACAGCCAAGACTCTCTCAGGACATGAGCAATCAAGTGCCGCTTGACGATGATATTACCGGGCTGGAGCACTTGACGCTCACCGAAGATGTATATGAGCAGCAGAAGGAAGTTTATTCTGAAACCGAAGGTAAGCGAACTGCATTATTTTTGTTCTTTTTCCCGGGGGCGAAATGGACCGTGTGTGTTTTATTATCTGATATCGTTCCCACTCTGTATGCAGATGAGGAATTACCTGTTGTTACTCCTTCAAGGATTGATCCAGCTCTTATGAGAAGATACAATGAGTTGTGTGACGCTCTTACGAGGGCTAGGAGGGACAAGAAGAAGCAGTATGACATTTTTTGTCTTACGCCCCGGTTAATTAATATGTTATTTTTTCAGGGGCACTCCCATCTTATCACTTTTTGCTGTGCTTTTTTCTTCTTGTCTGAAGGCATCTAGTTGCGTTCAAGGGCGAGTTTGGTGATATTACTATCGGTCATGTTGGCGAGTCTTTTTGGTCGTATGGAACGCTGAGCACGCGCCTCGCAAACATTGGCGTCTCTATGCTAGCTGAAAGGTTCAAAGGATCTCAAACTATGATTGTCCCGTACAACCTATGTGTAAGCATTTTCATTAATTTATATTTTATCCCCTCGTCCAATTTTTATTTGTGCTATAACCATTTTTCATTAACTCTCTGGTTTTGTCTTTTTTGCAGAATTCCATTTGGAACGGCGGTGCCACAAATAGGGCTTTGAAAAAGATGTTTTCTTCAAGCGCAGAGGAACGTGTGGACAAGAAAAACTTGGTAACGCATCTTGACCATTTTTCGTCATCTTGAAAATAAGTTTTCTGTTTTTTCTATTTTTTTTCTCATCTGGTTTGTTTTATTCTTTTTTTATTTCAGATTATGTTTGCAACATTTGACCCTCCTCCCGCAACAATGAAGGACGCGATAGGCCACTACTGCTTGGTCACTTTGAACCTGTGAGAGAAGTGTTTTGAGCTTCTCGACTCATTGAACGAAGGAGACAGCGCTGCTGCAAATGTTGTCTTCAGGAAAATGGTTAGGAACATCAAAAAAGTCTGGAAAGATGGCAGCGCAAGCTGCGACGAGCCGTTGAACCCTCCCACCCTGGACGGCTTTGCGCTGACTCATATTAATGTCCCGCAACAGGGAAACGGGTTTGTACTTGTTCTCCTTTTTTTCTTTTTCCTCCTTCATTTTTTTTGTGTAAGTGAGCTGCATTGTTTTTACTAAATTAGAAGCACCTTTTCCCTTGAGCGAACTGCATTACTAATGTGTTATTGGTTGTTCTCCCTCGGACTCTTGTGTGTATGGAGCTGCATTGTTTTACTAACATCAGTAGCACTTTCATTACTGAGTGAACTGCATTATTAATGTGTTTTGTGTTGGTTTTCTTTGCAGGCATGATTGTGGATTTTACATGTTCCAATTCATGCAGACCTGGGATGGTGAAACGATTGCCAAGTTTGGGAAGGAGCACATTGGCTACATCAGGAAGGCTATGCTCTATAGTTGGCTGACCTCGTCGCATTGCTGTCTGGACCTGACATCACTTTTAATTTTTAAAGAAGGTTATTACATTTTTTTTCAGTCACACACCTTTTTTATTAAGTGAACTTCATTGGTACAGAGAGGGGAGGTCCACTACTTATGTTAAGCTTTTTAGTAGAACCCCATTTGTGTGTTTAAAATGACTTTTCCTTAGGGAACTTGATGATTCTTTTTCATTTTGCTCATTATCCATTTTTTTGTGCAGGCTTTGATGAAGGCGCACAGCAAGGTGGTATTTCCTTGTTTGAAACTCAGGTTCATACTCCAACTATTCAGAAAGTTGTCCTTGATGAACCCCCCGTTAAGGTTGTGAAAGAACCTGTGTGTAAGATGTTGAGGAGTGGCGCCGGCACTTCGAATGAAAAAGCTCTTGAGAAATCTCCTGTCAATGTCAAGCATGGGAAGAAAGCTGCGAGCCATCCTAATGCTGAAGATAGCGATGATGATTTTGAGAGGCCACCACCAGTGCCTAGGAGGACCAGGAGCGCAGCTGTGGAACGCCCGACGGACAGCGAGGCACTAATTCTATCAAATAGGAGGCCTGTGCAGAAGCCATCAAAGTTTCGATCTCCTGTACAGAAGTTGAATCCTGCGAGATTCAGCCATCTTGTGGAGATGAGGAAAGTCTTGCAACTCATCACGAGCACACAATTCAGGCAGAAATACAGCGAGTCAGTTCTTTTTTCGTTAGTTTTTTATATTTTTTTGATTTTTAATATGTGTAATGTTCTTTCTGTGTTTTTGCTTTTGTGCTACTAACCCCCCCCTACCTTCGCCGTTTCTTTTGTGCAGGTGCGCGCTTTTCATGCACAGGAATCCTATCGAAGTCTACACTGTGACTGTGGACTACATGTTCTTAACTTTCACCAAAGGTGGTTTTATGGACTCGGAATTAATGGATCATATCATCAGGTTCTGGAAGAATGACGAGAGTATGAATGTGGTTTATCGATCTGGCGAACGCGTTCTGCTGTCCCCTTTGTTTATCACGGTATTTATCTTTTTTCTTTTTTTTTCTGCTCGAGTGAACTACAATAAATAGTGTATAATAATTTGTTTTTAGAATGTACTGAACTGCATACATTTTTTTTGTGTCTTAACCCATGCATCTTAAAACGAAACAAATTATGGTGAGAATTTGTGAACTGCATACTGTTTTTAGAGAAGCGTGATCCGTTTTTTTATTAAGCGTCGGAGCGAACATCTTAAGGTGAACTGCATTAACTTTCTTTTGTGAATTACCCACACGCAGTATGTGCTTCAAATGAATGATCACGCGGATAGAAATGAAGATGGAAATTTTGTGTTGCCTTTTGTCCACGGCATGTTTAACGTCGAAGATGCAGCACAGCAGTTCGAACTTTATGTACGTGATGACGAGAACCTTCTTGATTGCAAATTAGTAAGTTATCAGATTTGCTTTTGTTCAGCCTTTTTGTATTTATTTTCTCTCCCAATTTTTTCCAGTAATCCTTTTTCACTCATCAAACCCATAACAAATTTGATGAAACAAAATCAGATTCTGTTACCACAGATGAAAGACCAGCATTATTCGCTATACACGATGAATAGGCACCGCGAGACCCTTGACATTCATGACACTAGGAGGTACAGCGGACCGGTTGATCAAACGACGAGGTGGCATAAGTCTGAATACCACAGCGACCGCACTGAAATGGTAAAAATTTTCCTTTTTTCACCTTTCTTGTTTTTTTTCATGCGTGTGCGTGTTGAACAATATTTGTTGTGATGTGTATTTTTGTTTTTTTTATTTTCCACCAGATGATCAGGATGACTGCATTGTTGAAGAAGGTTTGTGGAGAAAAGGAGTCAGTAGACTGGGTCGATGTTTCAAAGAAAGATAGCTATTTGGGCACCCCTGAGCAGGGCCCCAATGAGTGCGGCTTTTATGTTCTGAAGATGGCTCGGTATTACGACGGCAAAACCTTTGTTGTGAAATTCGCAAAGCGTAGTGTAAGTATCTTCTTTTTAACCCAACAATAACTCCTCATTCCTTGATATTTTTTTTGTCAGTTTCTTTTTTTGTAGATGATGTTGTATATTTGTTTATTTTATTTTTTCTTCATCGCAGGAAGCTGTTATTCAGGATTGGAAGGCTGAGTTTTTGTTCCAGATTCTGTTCCACCCAGAAAACATGGTCGTTGTCACCGAGTTCCCGGAGGATCTAAGAAATCTCTGCATTTCTCTTGGCTTTTCTCCAAGACTGCATTCGCAGGAGCAGGATGAGGCATAAATGATAGCAGATCTTTTTCTATGTGTGTTGATGTCTTTTTCGTGTGTGCTCCAGAACTTTATGTAAACAGTAATGTATGGTCGCTGTGTGTAGTTCTCGATGTGCAAAACTGTTAACACCATGTTGTGTGCTTTTGTATATACCGGTCTAGTTAGTTTTTGTGTTTTTTTTTTGTGGCAGATGGTGACAATGTCAAATATGTACATAATGGAGCTTTCAGCCAACTCCTCCTTGTGAGTTGTAACATGTTCGCAGCGCACTGCATTCTCTCATATGAGTAGCAGCCAAGTTTTTTTTAAATATATGCATCCGCACTGCATCTCACGTTATCACATGGGGACTGCAAAGACGAATTCAACGTGTTTTGTCGTCGAGTTTCAAAATTCTGGAAAGATTGTATTAGAAGACAGAAAATCAACCGTATCTGCTAAGGGAGAGCTCAATATTTTACATTTTTTTGCACTAAGCGCACTGCAATGTGTACTCGAAGCGTACTGCACTGTAAGCTTTAAACGCACCACGCATGCACTGCACTGTACGTGAAGCCTAGTCTGACTCTACATTTTTTTTTCTTTTCTAACTGCATCCTGTATTGATTCACGGTCATGTCAGATCCTATACGACGAAGAGAACTGCATTCTCAAAATGACATTCCGATCTCAGGTTTTTCATACAAAAGAGAACCGCATTCTAAGAGTGGCATTCTCATCTTATTTTCTTTTCATATAGAAGAGAACTGCATT
>LR738710.1:555646830-555730319 GCA_902687465.1 Secale cereale
AGGGGTGGGGGAGGAGGCCGGCCGCCGGGGCGCTGGCGCGCTAGGAGGCGGGGAGGGGAGGGGGAGGACGCTGGCCGTCGGCCGCCGGGGCGCTCCCACGCTAGGAGGCGGGGAGGGCTGGGGGAGGACGCCGGCGTCGGGGCGCTGGCGCTAGGAGGCGGGGAGTGGAGGGGGAGGGGTGTTAGGAGAATAAGCTTTTTGTTAGGAGAATAAGGTCTTAAGGGGTGTTATGAGAATAGACCCACCCTATATATATATATATATATATATATATATATATATATATATATATATATATATATATATATATCGATACTATTCATCACCCAGGGCGTAGAATAAGTTATTCTTCACCCGGGGTAATTTTACGATCACTTCATATTTAATTTACATCTAGAATTCAAATAGTTACATTCATATTGATTCAGTACGTGAAATTTGGCACAATAAAATAAAAATATAGGTCATAAGACAAGAAAACGTTGCAATTTAGGTATATTTTACACTATATTTTTAAGTTTATAATTTTACATAATATAAAATATTTTTTACGGCGATTATATATTTTCTTACGGTCTCTTTTTATGTCATAAATAAGACAAAACTTACGAAACGTAAAATTACGGTGCGTTGATGGTAATAGAAGAATAACTATTCCTCACCCAGGGTGACGAATAGTCAATCCCTATATATTATATATATATATATATATATATATATATATATATATATATATATATATATATATATATATATATATATATAGGGTGGGTCTATTCTCATAACACCCCTTAAGACCTTATTCTCCTAACAAAAAAGCTTATTCTCCTAACAACCAACTCGTCCACTCCCCGCCTCCTAGCGCCCGACGCCGGCATCCTCCCCAACCCCTCCCCGCCTCCTAGCGCGGGAGCGCCCAGGCGGCCGGCGGCCAGCGTCCTCCCCAACCCCTCCCCCGCCTTCTAGCGCGGGAGCGCACGGCGGCCGGCGGGCAGCGTCCTCCCCCACCCCTCCCCGCCTCCTAGCGCGGGGGCGCGCGGCGGACGGCGGCGGGCGTCCTCTCCCCACCCCTCCCCGCCTCCTAGCGCCGGAGCGCACGGCGGCCGGCGGCCGGCGTCCTGCACCTCACCTCCACCCCTCCCCCCGCCTCGTAGCGGCAGCGGAGCGCCCGCCAAAGAGGCCGGCGATGCAGTCCGTCGGGGACGAAATTTCCGCGGCGGCGTTTAGGAAGCGACGCCGCACCTCACCTTCGCCCCAACAACACCTGGAGGATCCGCCCCTGAAGCATCCAGCCTCAGCCATGCATGACAGGGGGAAGCGAACTGCAACGTTGACTACTACATCGCATTCGTCGTGGATGCGAACTACAATGGTGCACGTCCAGCCTTCTCCCGCAACAATGGCCAAGGTGGAAAAAGCGCATGAGTTCCTGCAGTGGAGGTGGACTGCACGACAACAACAGCAAGAGCTGCATCTGCAGAAGGAGGGAACTGCATATAAGGTAAGAAAATCAACATACCAAACCCCACATCCAGTTTGCAGTGCCGTTTTTATACACATGCAGTCCCCCATCTTGCGTCGACTACAGCCACATGTGTCTCCAAAGTACAAAATCAGAAAAGGATAGTTCGAAAAAATAAAAAATGTTGTATGGATCAAAATTGCAGTCCACATTGACTAAAAAAGTAGAGCGCTGTTCCTAGAGCTGAAGTGCATTGTTTCTTCACGTTAACTAACAGTGCCCCTGCTGTAGAATGACAAATTGAAAGTGCAAATTCTTACCGTTTGCAAAAATATAATGATATATAGAACGAAAGATGCAGTTCATTTCATTGTTGACGTGCATAAAAAAAGCTTTGGCTTAATAACCTGCAGGAATTCACTATGCCTCAAAAACAGAAGATGCCTCGAATCATTTACGACCCTGAGCCCCTGAACTGCATTGGAAGAGAAGAGTGGGAGATGCCTGGATGGATAACACCTGAATTACCTAGGGGGTTCTTTAACACAACAAACAGAACTGCCTACTCCGTGGAGGAATATGTAGAGGATAAAGATGAAAACAGTGAACCAAACATCATTCGAGATGGAGAAGGCAGTGAAACAAAAAACCCGCAGGATGACGAGGAGGAGGACGACGATCTGGTCTTCATGGGGGAACACGCGCAGAAAAATGATGATGAGGAGGATGATGACGAAGAGCAAATCATAACAGTTATGCAGCTAAGGTACACGCGTGTCTTTGAAACATTTGGTCAGCAGATCAGAACGGATGATATAGCACCTCCAGAAGCCGATGTTGAAACCCAGCAAGTTCGGCAGGTCCATGTGCAAACGATTCGTCGACAAAGGGACAGTGGAATTCCACCAAGGCCGCCTACTGCCCAACAAAAGAATCGGAAACAGAATCAAGGAGGGCCGCAAGCAACGAAAAAAGTAAAGTTCTCCACACTCCTGCCTCCTCGCGATCCTCAATTACACAGGTCTGTTGTCACCCCTCCATGCCCAATAAACATCGGTGAGCTGCAAACACCGTTAGAAGAAAAACAGTACACGCACGTAAGCATCCTTGCCTGACTACTGCAGTTCAGTTATTACGCATAGTTTCAGCTTGTGCATTCTCATTTACAAAAAAAAAGAAACATTCCATGTTGTGTGTGTGCAGGATGAGAACATGCTCCAAGAACTTGTGCCTATGAAATGTATGCAGTTCACAGAAGATGTGGCGCAAGAATTCTACAACACGTATGCGAGGCATGCAGGCTTCGGCACACGCAAAAACGGCGGATACAGAACAAACAGATACATCGTGTGCTCAAAGGAAGGCAAAAGCAAACAAACTGTCACTGATTATGACAGAAAGCGAGAAAAAACATCAAAGAGGACTGGCTGCAAGGCGGGGATGAGATTGAAAAAAATAAAGGATGTGTTTGTGATAGCAGAGATTGAGCTCAATCACAACCACAGGATGATTGACAGCCCGGCTATGCTTCTGCACATGCGCTCGCACAAGACGGATGACCCGTTGCTCGATAAACTAGTGAAGGACATGCAGAGCGACAACCTTACGCACACGCAGATGATGTCAACCCTGTCTAGGATGCCAGGAGGACTGCACTTTATGGGGCGCACCAGCCGTGACTGGGTGAACAGGTACGTTTACTAAAAACAAAAAAACAATATATCGTCTATTTCATGCAGTCCGCTTTATGCATTTTCTGTAAGTCCATAATGCTGAAAGTATATTGTTAATTCGAACTGCAGGAAGCATCAATTCGCGAGGGAGGAAACAGAGGACGATGTGAAGAAACTCCTGGCTTTCTTTGAGAAGATGCAGCAAATAAACCCGGAGTTCTTCTATGATTACGACAAAGATGTCGATAACCGTGTGCGCAACATATTCTGGGCGAACGCCAGCTGCAGGGGATCGTACGAAGATTTTGGAGATTGTGTCACATTTGACACGACCTACAAGACCAACAAGTTCCACATGCCTCTGGGCGTCTTCGTTGGAGTCAACCACCACCTCCAAAGTACAATATTCGCTGTGGCTCTCATCAGAGACGAAACAATACCGACTTTCGAGTGGGTGTTTCGGACGTTCTTGCGTTGCATGAACAACAAGCGGCCAATCTGCATACTCACAGGTATGTTGAAAAAAAAAGAGTGAACTTAAATAACAATGCAGTTCACTGCCAAGTTTTGTAGTACATTTCTTACATCCAATGAAAAAAAGAAGCAGAAAAGCATATGCAGTTCTCTCAATAACTCGATGCTTGTTTTTTTTCTTTCAAAAACATGCAGATCAATGCCCCTCCATGGATGCCGCGATAAAAAGTACGCTCGTAGGCACGCTGCACAAGTTATGCCGTTGGCATATACTGAAAAAATACAAGGATCACCTGTCCTTGCTGTACAAAGCCTATGAGAAATTCAAGGATGAGCTGACCTCCGTTCTCAACCACCCACTGATGCCATCAGAGTTTGAACGCGCTTGGCGTGAGCTCATGGAAAAGTATAACCTGCAAAATGATGAGATTATGAAGGCGCTGTGGGCAGACAGAAAAGAATGGATATCGGCTTACTACAAGGAGGTGTTCTGTGCACGGATGACGTCGACACAGAGAAGTGAAAGCATGAACCGGATCTTGAAGAGGAACTTTGTCAAGGAAAGACACGACCTGCACATCTTTGCGTCCCAGGTGGACAGGTGCATCCAGACAAGGAAGGGCGTCGAGCACGCGGAGACCATAGCTAACGAGGTATATAAAACAGAACAATTTTTTTAGAGATGGATCAGCAATTAATAAAAACAAATACTCGCGTTCTTGATTTTTGCTGCAAAAAAGACAACTACTTAACTGGTTTTCTTTGTTTCACAGACGGAGATAAAGACTACTACTCAGTTTGGATTCGAGGTTCAGCTCTCCAAGATTTACACCAGGGCGGTCTTTGCTGACTTCAAGCAAACGCACTACCGTAGCACAGCCTTCAGATCAGAGCAGTCCACTGACAACCCAACGAAATATTTTGTGCGCCACTACAACCGGTCTGATGATTTTGATTGGGCAAGACACGAGTTCCAGGTGGTTGCTGATGTGACGAACGGTATCTACAAATGCGAATGCAAGCTGTGGACACACAGAGGTAAGTGATACAGGAAAACAAAAAAAATAAGCACACGTAAAACAAAATGAAGTTCACTTATTGCTCGTAGAAAAAAAAAAGAGATTAAAAACAAAAAAATATATAGTGAGGTTCAATATAGCAGCAGACACAGGACCTATTTATAATGCAGTTCACAAAACCAAAAAAATTAAAAAATGTTGCCTATTTATGTGAAGTTTGCTGGCACGAGTAACCCAAAAAAATTCTTTTGTTGCGGGCATGTTCTGCGTGCACATCATTTGCATGTTGGATCAGCTGCGGGTGGACAAGATACCTGAACAGTACATATTGAAGAGATACACACGGAACGCACGCCAAAATCCAACTTTTGACCGTAGAGACTATGAGCAAACTGCTCCGGATGGGAGTTCGATGTTCTGCCATAGGAGACTACTTGCAGAAACTGCAATGGACCTGGCGAACAGAGGTGTCAAATCGGATAGAGGGTACAACAGAGCTTTAGCTGGGATGAGAAAACTCATACAAGAAGTGAACGTAATAAATGAAGAAGAAGAAGAGGCAGAGAAGATAATGGATGTGCGGGGTGAAGTCCAAGGAAAGGAGCACGAACATGCTGCTGATGGTGCAGTTCATAATATGGATGACACAATTCTTCCCCCGCCTGTTTCAAACACAAAAGGGAGAAAGAAAGAGAGCAAGTTAGCCAATAAAAAAGCTGCAGCAAATGAAAAAAGCCCTAGAAAAAATAGCAGGCCTGAGCTGGAACTGGACACCGAAGGAAGACCACTGGGCGTAAGGATGTGTAAATCATGCAATAAGATTGCGGGACACAACTCAAGAACATGTGAGGAGAGGCTGAAACAAATCCAGGCTGAAAATGCCACCACAAATCACCATGCTGACCAACAAGATGATACGCCAAAGAGAAGACTATGTAGCGTCTGCAACAAGAGAGAGAAGCATAACGCGAGAACTTGTCCAAATAGAACAGAGGAAAAAGATGAAGAAGAGGACGAAGAAGATGCTGACAGAGAAGAGAGTGAGGAAGCGATCGAAGCTGATGAAACCGAGGAGGAAGATGAGGAAGAAGAAGAAGAAGACGAGGAAGAAGAAGAAGCAGATGAAGAAATCGAAGAACCATCATCAAAAACGAGGGGGAGAGACAGAACGCATAACCCAGCGCGTAGGCAAGCATCGCGGTCGCACGGTCCCGTTACGAGGGGTAACGCGAACAACAAGAGCAAGACAGAAGCAGCAACAACCGTTGAAACAAATGCAGTGCACAATCTGCGAAGAAGCACCAGGAAAAGGATGTAGATCAAACACATATGCAGTTTTGCATTTTAAAAAAACATATTAACTTCATCATTTATATATATATCGTATCGTGTAATAATATGCAGTTCTCTTCTATATGAAAAAAGAAAATAAGATGAGAATTCCACTCTCAGAATGCGGTTCTCTTCTGTATGAAAAACCCGACATCGGAATGTCATTTTGAGAATGCAGTTCTCTTGCTCGTATAGAATCTGACCATGAACATGAATCAGTACAGAAAAGCAGATAGAAAAGAAAAAAATGTAGAGTCAGGCTAGGATTCACATACACTGCAGTGCGTGCGTGGTGCGTTTAAAAGCTTCAGTGCAGTAACCTTCGAGTACACAGTGCAGTGCGCTTAGTGCAAAAAAATGTAAACAAAAACGATTCCGCTTCTGAAGCGATGCAGTTCGCTTACGGCTGACGATTCGGTTCGCCTGCCCTAAAATAAATGCGCCCACTATCGCCCGAAGCGCCCACGCCCCGCCCCTCCTCTATCCCGACGGTTGCACGCCGCACGAACGCCACGATCATCACGAACCCACGATCACCAACACGGTTGGGAGAAGAGATCGTGGCCTCGACAGAAGTTGCTGCCGCTCACATTTAAATCCGGCTCTCCATCGAACAGGCCGTCCGCACAAAACACACGACGCTGCGCCTTCCTCCTCCTCTACCTCCTCTTTGCAGCAATGGGGTTCAGCAGAACCTACGACGCCGTGCATGCGCACGGGAACACGAAGCTGAAGGTGATCTACACCACCGACGTCGCCGCCATGGCGACGTACGTCGAAGAGTTCAAGACAGTTCTCCAGCGGCGCCGCCAGAAGATCGTCGGCATCGACGTGGAGTACACACCCGACCACGACAGGGCGGCCCTGGTTCAACTATCCATCGGCAAGTATCACCCAGTGCTTCTTTTCCAGGTATGTGGTACATTGGGCAAGAGATGCAACACCTTCGACAGGTTCCTCGGCGACCCAAGGTAAGCAATTCTCTTTGCCGAGTACGCGTTGCAGTTCTATATGCCCGTGTATGCAATTCTGAAAGGTATAACTTGCGGTTCACTTTCCTTAGGTTCGAGTTCGCTGGCTTCGCCATCGAGCAGGACAAGCAGAAGCTCGCAGCCTGCAACCTCCACGTCCCCAACTTCGTCGACATCCAGACGAACTGGAGGGTGCCTGATGGAACGAAGCCACTGGACTCGCTGGGCGATGTAGCTGCTGCCATCATCGACGACGAGTATGCGGACATGAAGATGAAGATGACAGACCACGACCACAGCCTGTGGACTTCCATTCTCAGCACCAAGCACGTCGAGTATGCTGCCAAGGACGCCTACGCTGCGTTCGAGATATGGAACAGAATCAGCACCATGAAGAAAGGCCTCGCGCGCGCTGAAACAGAGAAGACAAGGAAGCGCCCGAGGTCATCCAAGAGGGGGTGGGCAAGGGGGCATCAACTTCCACCTCCAACTCCAACGGGTGGAACTGGTGAAGCAGGACAGATGCTGAAACCCAAGGATTCCTGTCGCAAGTGCTCGATTTAGTTTCCCTCTGCGTATGTAGATTAGTTTGCTTTCGTTCTAGTTTGCTTTGGGACAATGTTTGCTTATGTTGCGTTAGTTTGCTTGATGATGTACTATGTTAATTATGACCGCAGAACCGTGGTTTCTAACTATCAAAATATATGCAGTTCTCCGTAGTCTGTTTTCAGTATGTATATTGCTTCAAAACTGCTGATGTAGCTAGGATACACATAAAAAACAAAACTATCAGAGCAGTTCGCATAGAGAACTCTTTCACAAAACTGCTCCTGTTAGAGAAGGTTGATGCAGCGCTCTTTTATTAAAAAAACTCTAGTTCCATGTGTGGGTTAAAAAGAAAGAAAAAGCTCGGTGGGGGTTTCCAGAATGCATGTTCTTCAACTGCTGCTGCTGATAGGATGCACATGAAAGACTATATGTAAAAAAGCAGTTCACTTATACTCAGAATTCTCATAAGAAAAAACAGTAGAAGCCACGCAAAAAATGTCAGATTATTACAACAAAAATGTCTCATGCTGCTGCTGCTCAAGCGAGACTGATCTAAAGCAAATTTAACTTGATTTCCAAACACTTTGCATGCCTAAAAAACATAGCCATCACAACATCCCCTGCCTGAAGACCAGCTTCCTCCACAAATTCCTTCCTGCCATCTTTGAGAACCAAACAATCATCAGAGCCAACAGAATACATAACATCAACATCATGATATCCATTCTTGCTGACCAACACCAAATTAACACAGCTTTCTGTTACCCTAACTAGACCAGAAGGGAATTTCTGCAAAGAAAAACAACAAGAACAGAAAAAATAAGAACAACTAAGAAAAAGATTACAATCTTTCATAAAAAAATATTGATGTCAACACGTAATAATATTGACTAGACAAACATTGATGCTGCTCCTACAATGTTCATAAAAAAACTACTATGGGAAAAGCAGTTCGCTTATACTTGGTAGCAAAAAAAATCTTCAGAAAACTAATACTCCTACAAAAATTCAGGTAGCGTTAACTACAAACAACACATGAAAAAGAATATCCGAGAAATACATACGCATGAAACACTGACATCATCGTCAGTCAACTGATGGACGAATGGAGCCCGAAATCCAATACCTGAAGAATATAGAATAGAACAGAGAGCGGTGTGCCGCTGCCTCTGGTTCAGAACCAAACCATCAGAAAAAACGCATGTCTCCAGCATCGGCTCCACCCTTGCCAGGCAGCCGCACGCGCAATCCATTGCCAGGCGAAAAACAGATCTGGTTGGGCGAAAAAACAGATCGAGCAGGAGTGGCGCCGCCACGGATAAGATGAGATGGGAGCCGCCAGGGATAAGGTGGGAGGGGAGCCAATTGACCCACCAGTATATATATATGTAAAACAAACAACATAATAAAACGACAAATAAAGCAGTGCGGTTACATAACAAAATGCATTCCGCATTGCATATTGCTGCAGTCCACCGCGCTTGACCAAAGCAAAAAAAACTAATCAAACTAGTCCCCCGACACCCCCGTGGCTGTAATGCAGTTCATACAGGCTCGCATTGCATATTAATGCAGTTCCCTGCACTACAAAAAATTCAACGCGCATTTGCATATTACTGCAGTCCACCGCTCTTGACCACGATTCAAAACAACTATATAATGCAAAAAAACTCAAAGAACATCTTTGAGAAATGACCAGAGCCAGTCGCGCCGCGAAAAAACATGGACAAAAAACTTAAAATTCTTCCAAAATAACAACTTAATCCGCTCCAATTCATATGGATAGATCAAAAGCAGCCCGTAATTGCCGAAAACAACAGAGTATTACATACAAAACGCAGCAATTTAGATCCGCACGGGGAAGAACAGAGAATAGAGAAACAGAGAAAAGCGGACGAGCGGACGCAGATCCGCCAAATCGAAGGATTTCCGTCGTTTTCTCGCAGAATTCAGTGCTTAACCACATATTAAATCAGCGCACGCACGAATAAACCAGTAGAAATCAGACAAACTAGCCAGAAACGATGCTAAATGAATGTTTCCTGCTGCACCTCTATGTGGTGCACAGCAGAAGAAGGAAGCAGTGCGCATAGCTCTCCAATGCAATTTTGCAATGCAGTTCGGAAGTGTTATGAGAATATTATTCTCATAATGTTATGAGAATAGACCGGCTGTATATATATATATATATATATATATATATATATATATATATATATATATACAAATAGAGGAGGGTGATCATTCAGACCTCCCTCACCACCACAAGCAAGAACACACCTCGTGAGGTTTTTCATCCACTATACTAGTTCTTCCTCAGCCCACCTCGAGGCAATCCACCACATTGCAGGAGTAGAGCCACTCACCGATAGGTGGCCTGAACCTGGGTAAACTGCCCTGTGTCATTTCCTTTCTTGTTCCTCGAGCTAGATCATAGAGACGGCGAGTTGGCTGAGAGGGGAAGTTGAGTTCTTCGCACGCACCCCAGTGTTTGAACTTACAAGGGTTTTGTGGAGCTCCGAATCCGACAGCGGTACGCCACACCCCGTTTCCACTATTCCATCCAAGCTGGTTGGCTCCCGATGAACACTATGCGTTCCGTTGCCTCCCGATGAACACAATGTTGTTTCTCCGTTCTGACCTTGCCGGTTG
The DNA here is from genome assembly GCA_902687465.1 of Secale cereale. Classification (NCBI taxonomy): domain Eukaryota; kingdom Viridiplantae; phylum Streptophyta; class Magnoliopsida; order Poales; family Poaceae; genus Secale; species Secale cereale. Next base: position 555,656,963 of record LR738710.1, read on the forward strand.
GCTGCCAATGAACACGATGTCGTTAATGCCTTCTCCAAGTACACCAGTCCTGGCTGTACGTATGTGTGAGTACGCGTTCAAGACCCCACCCGTATGTACGTACATAGCCATATCTTTTGCCCTCTGGCTATAGATATGTGTACACGGTTTAGACGGGATTGTATGTATGACACACGTCGTTTGTTACTCGGCCACATTTCATTGCTGGAGAGAGACCGATGGACTGCTATGTACGTACACGTACGCAACTAGACAAATAACGCTATGTACGCTTCCACCGGGTGGTTCCTAGCTGTCAGGGAGGACAAGGAGGCACTTCCTTGCGTGCGAAGATATAGGTAGCGTGTCCCAGCTGTCAGGGTCGGAATAATTTTTTTTGTCCGTAAAAGGAGGAACTTTCGCGTGCAAAGATGTTGTTGGTATGTCCCATGTGTAAGGGCTAGGAAGAAGGAGGCACTTCCTTCCGTGCGAAGATATACCTGGTGGGTCCCAGCTTTCAGGGGGGAGGAATAACTTTATTTTTCCGTAATGAGGAGTTGGTTGCATTTGTGCGTCCATGGACCTAGTGTGTCCCCACTGTCAGCCTCTCCACGCACAGTCTCTTCTGATGACTATCATTTGTTGACCATGTTAACCACGCCACGTCGAGTGCACCAGGGCGGTGGACTACGGCGAGGCCTAAGAAGGGAACGACACAGAGCCGGGGAAGATTACGAAGTTGCTTCCCACACGAGTAGGAGTACGAGGGTTTAATGGTTCATTTGTCATCGCCGGAGAATAACAGGAGGTTTGGTTGAGCAGAGGGATGGCACGGCTAGTGGTAGCAGCATAGCCAGCCACGGGAGGCAGGAGCAGGCGGTCTATGTAACAGCCTGGATTATGCCCTTTTCTTTTTCTGATGATTTTCTTGGATTTCTTGATTTTATTTGCTTTTCAGTGGCTAAGTGGTTCTGAAACTTGGGAAGATCATGTCTTCCTATGTTTTATAGTGGCTTGCCCTCCTCCTCATCATCCCAAGACCCTGTCACTTTCATCCTTGACCCAACCCAATATTTTTTCCAAGGAATATTCCTTTTCTATTAAATGAATAGTTCTTTTTGCCCTAGGTTGTGAAGCAACCTATATCTCTGTCATTCTAAAAATTCCCAAGTAATTCTCATAAATTGTTTGGGTCATATCTTGCTCAAATATGGCAAAACATTTCATTGCCATGTTAAAAACTAATCCTCCAATAATCATTTTCCTATTCTGCCCCAAATGGCACTTTGTGAAGCAAGTGCTTCTTTGTTTTAAATCCTCGGTGTTACCCCCTTATGGAAATTATTCCTCGACCGACACCGGATCATAAGAAGCCGTGAGCAGTACAAATATATACCAAGGCATTCAGATTTTTAGCCGACAACATTGTATTACACCCGGTCTGAATACAAGTATATTCTGCTCAGACTTTCAGTAACAAGTACCTGTCAGAGATACACTTTATTGCAGCATTGATTGAATCAGCAAGAGAACAAAAATGGATCAACAGTGCATTCCCAGTCAAAGGTATGGTCCGTACGCGATTATTGAATCCGCCATAAGCCAAATTTAAAGCATTGCGACACCCAGAAGTCAGTCCAAATGCACGGTGAATACAGTAAGGACAGTCAGAAAATTCTTGTCATACAAATAATCAGCTTTTGTACTGACAAAGGTATATATGTCAGTCCAATCACCAAGAAAATCAGTTCCATCCATCTCAAAAATTTATTGACAAAGTGTACAAAGATAAGGTTCCTAGTCTGCATCGGTAGGTAATGAATGGATTCCCATACTGCAAAAGCTTCTGGCATAAGGTACCGAGTCTTCCCTAGCAAGGTCTTTAAGGGGGGAAGCTTATGAGGTACGGTACCCCGTTTTTCCTCAAGAAGATATCCACCAAAGGCTTCGAGCATAAGCCATTTAGTCTTCCTCAACACGACACCCCGGCGGCTTCCAAACGCAAACTGCCCAGTATTCTCCTGGATGGCACTAATACTGACAGGATATGGCAGTGTTTTCCAAGTGGCAGATCTGCAACAGTTGGTCTGAAATAATAGTCGGTCAAAGGCATGCCTCGAGAATCAGATATTAATTCAATTTGTATGCTGCCAAGTCCATGCAAGTCTCACAAGGAAGAATTCGCGGTACACATCTGACAACCTCACCGGTTAATCAAGAAACAAAAACTTGTGAGTGATGCCATAATCAACAAGTCTTGAAGGAAAGACAACACTGAGACAATCATCTTGGCAGTGATTGTCAAGATCATGCCCACACATCCAGCATTATGATGTTATTAACCCTGTCACTGTCCGGCATAATCCCCAACAGTATTGAGATATGTATAACCACACGTGAGCCGGATAAATATACCAAGGCTCAAAACATGAACTAGACCAAGGTATGGTTGCTAGATATTGTACGTAACCGTATTCAGGGCCGCAAAAATAATCAAGGATCTATGTAAGGCCCCGCTCTTTCAGTTGACGATCCAGATGAAGAAAGTAATAATGAAAAAGCAAGACCAACAATACAGGTATGTCAGTGATTATGTGAAAAATGTGGATGCCCAAGACCGTCTTATTCCACGGTGAACCCAAGCAAAGATCCACCTAAAGGTATACTCCATGGTGAAAAGGACCTCATAGCAAGGCAACCAGCTCAGTCCACAGTATGCTCAGAACCGTCAGCATTAAATAACCGAGTTTGTCTGGTCAGACTCATGGACCGCTCAATATATTGACCTCAACACCCGCAATGGAGCATCACATCGACTGTTATTCCCAAGGAGATACTGGCACAATGAAGAATCAGTGTGAAAACATATACTTTAAGGACTGTTGTCTCTTGCATAGGGGAAGCAATTAAAAGAATAGCCTGTGTGGATGGGAATTCTTTGCCAAGGTCACCGACAGTCAAGACTGCAAATTTTATCATCAGAGGATGGTGCATTTTTCTGTCAGCCACGACAAGCGACAGTCGAACCTTTGGTACAACTTGGATATTCTAGACTATGAAGACAGTCAGGATAAGTCAGAAACTCCTGCAAGATGACAGCACCCGTTAGCAAAAACAGATATGATCCACATCACTGTTTTGGAACCAGAAGGCATGTCTATCCGATAGAAGAGATTGTTTGTTTCACTGGAAGATATGTTCCCGAACTCCGGGGAATATTCTCGGTACTCGATACGAAGATAACATTTCCAGCAAGGATCAATATCAAGAAGGACAAGTATGTCTGTAAAAATAATATTTGGAGTGCTAGCTCAGCCAGCTGATATGAAATAAAATTTCAGTATAAACAGGAACATATAAGGTACGTCCTGTCAGAATGTGAGACACAACAAAGCAAACCACCCCAGATCAAGACAGTCAGTCAGATCCAATTCAGTGGTAATACTATGAACAAAGGAAACCTGAGTTGGAAACGATTTCTTCAAAGTCAAACCACCCCATTTTTCTGATGATTTTCATGGATTTCTTGATTTTATTTGCTTTTCAGTGGCTAAGTGGTTCTCAAACATGGGAAGATCATGTCTTCCTAGGTTTTATTGTGGCTTGCCCTCCTCCTCATCATCCCAAGACCCTGGCACTTTCATCCTTGACCCAACCCAATATTTTTTTCCAAGGAATATTCCTTTTCTATTAAAGGAATAATTCTTTTTGCCCTAGGTTGTGAAGCAACCTATATCTCTTTCATTCTAAAAATTCCCAAGTAATTCTCATAAATTGTTTGGGTCATATCTTGACCAAATATGGCAAAACATTTCATTTCCATGTTCAAAACTAATCCTCCAATAATAATTTTCCTACTCTGCCCTAAATGGCACTTTGTGAAGCAAGTGCTATTTATCTTTGCCCAGTTGCCCCAAACTTGGTGGGCATCTTTTCATGTCCATATAAATGCCTTGTACCAATTTTCATACTCATTTGCCCAGTAATTATTTTCCAGTGATTTTACAAAGTTTCTGTCCAGAAAGGAACTTTGTGAAGGAAGTATATTCTAGGCATGTCCAAATGAGATGAAACTTGGTCACATTCTTCATTTGATCAAATAATGCATCTCCACCCAACTTGAGCTCATGGAGATCATCTATGTGAGCACAACTCCAAATCTTGGTTTCTGGTAAAATTTTCACTTTGTGAAGCAACACTATTTTACCTTGCTTCATTTGAGCTGCCAATTTACCAGGCCATTCTTACATCTACCTCGACTCACTCCACAAAGTTTTGACTCAATCCAGTTATCCATTTACCCTCAGTAAATTCTCCAAGATTCTTTCCAGAATGGAGCTTTGTGAAGCAAGTGCCACTTTCGTAAATCCAAATGGTATGAGGTTTTTGCAACAGCTCCATATGGTCAAATAATTCAACTCCACCAAATTTCAGCTCATGACAATGAAGTATGTGAGTGCAACATCTTAATCCCTAATTATGGCCAGTTTTGCACTTTCTACAACAACCCCTATCTAAACTCCTTCTTCATAGTGTGATTTTTGGTGATCTACATCATCCTGGTGTAAGATCATCGCCAGACAAACTCTTTACCATGTTACCCAACTGGTTTAATCACAGGAAGTTACAAACACTTTCCTGTTGTTTTACTTTGGGGCCATCTGCAAATCTCTTCTTTGCCCCTGGACCAATTTCTTTCTTCATCTTTACTAAGGGCGCCTAGGTCATCCTACTGGATATGGTCGGCCACGCCAAAGAGCGCCGCTTGCACCAGTGCGCGTGGTGACCGTACCTGCATCATGCACAACGCGCGGGCTGGAACGGCCGGGCCACTGTGCTCGTCGCCTCCCTCCTTGTCTCAGCCTCAAACCTTGTCTAGGAGCTCGCTCGTGCTCATCTGCACCTCCCTACATCACTGCATCGTCGTGGCTCGCCGGCAGCGCGCTGTCACAACAGTGCCACTTCGGTGCACTGCCTCTGTTCTCCATTAGAGCACTGCTCCAGCTCCCTAGCGATCGTCGAGAGCTCTCTCCTCGCCTATATAAGAGACCCCCGACCTCCCCCGCACCTCACCAGCCCCTCCCCCACTTCATTTAGTCACCAGGATCGCCTCACGTCGCCGGAGTTCTTCTCTGTTCACCATGGCCGCTTCGGTCTCGGCTTGTTTCCGACCACCTCGAGCCTCCCCCCTCTCCTCTGGTGTTGTCCAGTGGCTCCCCCTCACTTCCACAAGCCGCCCCAACCCCTTGCCCCCTCGCCGGAGCCCCTGCATCGCCGGCAAACCTCGCCATCAGAACCTTTTTGTACCTCCTCCGGCGCCACCCCTCCCCTCCATCCCAAGCCTCCCCGATGCCCGTTAACCCTCTTGATGGGTACAGCGTGATCTTGCGCACCCGCCGGTGGTCTCGCCTCAACCAACGGTGGCCGGAGCCGGCCGGGCCACCACCGGCCGCCCGCCTCTGCCTCCCCCGTCCTCCTGCCATCGCCACCCTACCCGGGCACGGAGGCGCCAGGTCCCGTCGGCCCGGCGGGTGGCCTCAGCTCGGCCAGGCCCAGCCGGAGCAGCCTGGGCCCCCATCAGCCACAGGCGTCCTCCGCTCCCTGTCAGGGCAGAGCGAGCACGAGGAAGACGACGACCCGTGCCCCCTCCCCCTGCGCCTGGGACCCACGCGCCAGTGGCCCAGGGCCTGTCCACGTGGATAAGTGGAGGCGGTTTTCCCATAGTACGTTTTCTATTTCTGAAAGCGTATTTTTATTCCACTTCGGCCCAAATTGCGCTTTCCTTTCCAGAAAGCGTATTTTCTCAAATCTGTTTCTGTCTTATCCACTCAGAGACCCGTTGGTGATAAAAATCTTCACAGATTGGTCCCTCTCCTTCAACTCTTCATAACTTTTCAACCGTATCTCCGAATCAGGTGAATCCAAAGCCCGCGTCTTTGTCTCGTCGAGCCCGGTTCTGTTGGTATCATTTTCAATATGGTTTGACATACTGGAAATGACCATTTTGCCCTTACCATAAACAGCCCCTCCGAGAGAGAACTGTTTTCGGTGATTCTTTCCGCGATCGTTCCGCACTTCTTCCTGGAGTCTCCGCTACCCCAAGCAAGCCACAATACCCACTTGCATGATAGTCATGCAGCAGCCATGGTTTTCAACTGGAATATTTATTAAATTTTTGCTTGTGAAAATATGATTATCGTTGTTTCGGTAATGATTCAGTGTTAATGTTTACTTTCTTGTTATGTTGTTATGTACCTGGTTATCATGCCCTGCTAGTTGCTAGCATTCTTTTCACATGTTTATGCTAGCTAGTAGTGCATGTTGATGTTGGTGATGGTCCTCGATGCATGACTGCCGTCTGCCCCGAGTACCGTTGTTATGCATGTTCCTTTGCATCCAGTTAATTAAATGCTTGCATGTTAGTATTGTTGATATGTTCTTGCATGATATTTATTGTTGATAGTATTCTTGCTATGGAGAAGTATGTACTTATGATGTTCATGTTAGTCAGTATGCCATGCTTATGATTCATTGTTGATATGGTGGATAGTTCTCTCATGATTATGTTGATATTCATGCTCATGCATTGTAGTTGCATAATGTATTTTATCATGACTCAGCATATTTGCATTCAAGTTTAACCGGATTAAACTGAACTTGAACAACTGTTGGCTGAGTCATGGTGCCACCATATCGAACTGACCAGTGCAACCACATTTACCTTTATGGGAAGGTCGTAACTGGGTCTAATTTCATACCTCTCGCTGGGGCCTCCAAAGAGGGAAGGTTATGGGCATGCGATACCTTGGCCGGGTAAGCAGACATAACCTTGTGTGCCCGTTGTTGTTGTTTTGGATCCGGGTCCCCGTTTGGGATCGTTTATGTTTGGCCATGACGGTGGTTGTTGTGTCTTTGGTAGACACTGGGCCACCCAGGACTAGCCCAGTGGGGCGTGAGTCGGAGTGGCCGGGAGAGTGTCATGACAGTAGATCGGTTTTGTCGGAACGCCGTTGGTCCATCCGAATGGGAGAACGAGGCCATGGGTTCCGTAGTGTGGCTACATTGCGCTACCTCTGCAGAGTGTATATTAAATATATCGATAGCCGCGCCCACGGATAAGGGCCCAGTTTGTAGTTGGTCACACTATGAGTCAACAGTAATAATAATAATGTGCTTAATAACAACCCCGGTTCGATGATGAGATAAGTTGGTTGTGATCGTCGGAAAGATCACCGTTTGAGGCCAAGTGTTGGTCATGGTTGTGATCGCCGGAATGATCACTGTGGTATCGAGGTTACCGAGTTTTTCCATATTTGCGATATTGTGCGAGAATCGTGGGTAAAGATCAAGCTCCTTGTAGTCATTTGATGATTACTACGGTATTCTTTATACCAAGCTTGATTTGATCCTGAGATGATCTTATAATGTCCGAGGTTGGTCAGTGATGCATGTGATGGTTACGAGGTAACCCGAACAGAAAAAATGGTGCATGTAGTGTCGTCATGTTGCATGCTAGTATCATCAGATTTATATGCTCATGCCATGTTGTATTATGTTCATGTTGTTCATGCTATGTTATATTGATGATCTCATGATAATTCCTGATTAACCTGTAATTGCCATGCTGTTGTTGTCTTGAATGCTGCTGGTTTATTGTGAGCTTCCAAGTACATTCAATGTACTGACCTGGCGTGTCATGCCAGCTTGTAGGTCGTGCCTGGATTGCTAGCTTTTTTGGTGTTGTTCCCGTGTTCGCGAGCTAGGATAAACGTCCCAGCCAGAGTCCCTGCAGATTGGAGTTCATCATCGTCGTTCGTTGTTCCGCTGCCAATAGTTGTTCCGCTGCTTTAAGTTGTTATGCTGCTTGTATAGAGCAACCGTGTTGCCGTAGTGTCGTCGTGCCAATGTTATTCATTGTAATATTGGAACCCTTGTAATCATATTCGTGTTGTAATATAGAGCTGGTTTGTTCTATACTAAGCAGTGTTGTATTCCATAAGACTTCACCTCGATCTCTGGGCTGGAATACGGGGCGTTCCGGTTTTCTCTGAACCGGGGTGCCACAGGTTTGGTATCAGAACCAGGTTTGGCTATAGAGCATCCTAGTTCGCTGGAACGTTAGAAAACGATAGTATAGGGTTTGGTTGTTGCCCTTGATTGCTGCATTTGGTTGTTGCATTTGTTTGCTGCATGTAGTCTTATTTTGGTTACCATTAACACATGTTTTCATGCGTAGATGGCAGTCAACTTCCATGAGTTCAGTGCCCTTTCCTTAGCTCCCGGTGTTGTTCCCATTGAGTTCAGTCCCACTCCTGCACCTCTTAGCTTTGCCGCCCTCCTTGGCGACATGTGGCGTAGTATTTATCCCCTCGGAGATCCACCTCATTATCAAGTATTCCAGTTTTCTTCTGGAGGAAGAATTCGGTAATATGTTGCTCATCTTCATCTGTCAGCCCCGATTCCTGTCGGTAAGTGCACCTACAGTTTCCACGGTGGATACGGCGCTACTCCTGAGCATGCCATTCAGCTTGCCGCAATGGCAGGAGTCATCGATCTTCGTCAGCAAGAGAGCATGGTGCAAGAGAACTGTGCTTATCGATATTATCCCACCATCGTCGAGAATCCTAGGCGAATCCAATTTCCCTCCGTCAATCCTCAAGAAGACCCGTCTATCCTCTCCATGTCTCGTTACATGACGGTCGAGTGTCTTCTTATTTCTCAGTTAGTCCGAGACGCCATTCGGGCCAGGAGATTGCTTGGTGTCGCTTTACCTCAGTCTCCGCCAGCTTCTCCAACTCCTCCACCTCGTCCATCCGGAGTTTCAGAGTCAGCGGTTCCACTTGCTACTCCCTTAGCTTCCTCGTCAGTTCGCGAACGTTTGCTCAAGCGTAGGATGTAATCCTTCGTGCAGTGTTTGTGCATCTGCGGTAGCATCATGCTTGTGTGTGCCCGTGTGGAGCAGCTTTGTAGCTTGTTTGCTGTATGATTTGTTGCAATAAATTGTTTTCTCGTGCTTCTTTGTTTTAAATCCTCGGTGTTACCCCCTTATGGAAATTATTCCTCGACGGACACCGGATCAAAAGAAGCCGTGAGCAGTACAGATATATACCAAGGCATTCAGATTTTCAGCAGACAACATTGTATTACATCCAGTCTGAATACAAGTATATTCTGCTCAGACTTTCAGCAACAAGTATCTATCAGAGATACACTTTATTGCAGCAGCGATTGAATCAGAAAGAGAACAAAAATGGATCAATAGTGCATTCCTAGTCAAAGGTATGGTCCGTACGCGATGATTGAATCTGCCATAAGCCAAATTTAAAGCATTGTGACACCCAGAAGTCAGTCCAAATGCCCGGTGAATTCAGTAAGGACAGTCAGAAAATTCTTGCCATACAAATAATTAGCTGCCGGACTGACAAAGGTATATATGTCAGTCCAATCACCAAGAAAATCAGTTCCATCCATCTCAAAAAAATTATTGACAAAGTGTACAAAGATAAGGTTCCCAGTCTGCATCGGTTGGGAATGAATGGATTCCCATACTGCAAAAGCTTCTGGCATAAGGTACCGAGTCTTCCCTAGCAAGGTCTTTAAGGGGGGAAGCTTATGAGGTACGGTACCCCATTTTTCCTCAAGAAGATATCCACCAAAGGCTTCAAGCATAAGCCATTTAGTCTTCCTCGACATGACACCCCGGCGGTTTCCAAACGCAAACTGCCCAGTATTCTCCTGGATGGCACTAATACTAACAGCATATGGCAGTGTTTTCCAAGTGGCAGATCTGCAACAGTTGGTCTGAAATAAAAGTCGTATGCCTCGAGAATCAGATATTAATTCATTCAGTATGATGCCAAGTCCATGCAAGTCTCACAAAGAAGAATTCGCGGTACACATCCGACAACCTCACCGGTTAATCAAGAAACAAAAACTAGTGAGTGATGCCATAATCAACAAGTCTTGAAGGAAAGACAACACTGAGACAATCATCTTGGAAGTGATTGTCAAGATCAGTCCCACACATCCAACATTATGATGTTATTAACCCTGTCACTTTCCGGCATAATCCCCAACAGTATTGAGATATGTATAACCACACGTGAGCTTATAAATATACCAAGGCTCAAAACATGAACTAGACCAAGGAATGATTGCCAGATATTGTACATAACCGTATTCAGGGCCGCAAAAATAATCAAGGATCTATGTAAGGCCCCTCTCTTTCAGTTGAGGATCCACATGAAGAAAGGAATAATGAAAAACCAAGACCAACAATACAGGTATGTCAGTTATTATGTGAGAAATGTGGATGCCCAAGACCGTCTTATTACACGGCGAACCCAAGCAAAGATCCACCTAAAAGGTATACTCCATGGTGGTAAGGACCTCATAGCAAGGCAACCAGCTCAGTCCACAGTATGCTTAGAACTGTCAGCATTAAATAACCGAGTCTGTCCGGTCAGACTCATGGACAGCTCAATATATTGACCTCAACACCCGCAATGGAGCATCACACCGACTTTTATTCCCAAGGAGATACTGGCACAATGAAGAATCCGTGTGAAAACATATACTTTAAGGACTGTTGTCTCTCGCATATGGGAAGCAATTAAAAGAATAGCCTGTGTGGATGGGAATTCTTTGCCAAGGTCACCGACAGTCAAGACTGAAAATTTTATCATCAGAGGATGGTGCATTTTTCTGTCAGCCACGACAAGCGATAGTCGAACATTTGGTACAACTTGGATATTCTAGACTGTGAAGACAATTAGGATAAGTCAGAAACTCCTGCAAGATGACAGCACCCGTTAGCAAAACAGATATGATCCACATTACTGTTTTGGAACCAGAAGGCATGTCTATCCGATAGAAGAGATTCTTTGTTTCACGGGAAGATATGTTCCCCAACTCCGGGGAATATTCTCGGTACTCGATACGAAGATAACATTTCCAGCAAGGATGAATATCAAGAAGGACAAGTATGTCCGTAAAAGTAATATTTCGAGTGCCAGCTCAGCCAGCTGATATGAAGTAAAATTTCAGTATAAACATGAACATATAAGGTACGTCCTGTCATAATGTGAGACACAACAAAGAGAACCACCCCATATCAAGACAGTCAGTCAGATCCAATTCAGTGGAAATATTATGAACAAAGGAAACCTGAGTTGGAAATGATTTCTTCAAAGTCAGAAAAAATATTTAACCCTGAACAACCAAATCTCGAGGACGAGATTTCTTTAAGGGGGGAAGGTTTATAACAGCCTGGATTTTGCCCTTTTCTTTTTCTGATGATTTTCTGAAACATGGGAAGATCATGTCTTCCTAGGTTTTATAGTGGCTTGCCCTCCTCCTCATCATCCCAAGACCCTGTCACTTTCATCCTCGACCCAACCCAATATTTTTTTCCAAGGAATATTCCTTTTCTATTAAAGGAATAATTCTTTTTGCCCTAGGTTGTGAAGCAACCTATATCTCTGTCATTCTAAAAATTCCCAAGTAATTCCCATAAATTGTTTGGGTCATATCTTGATCAAATATGGCAAAACATTTCATTGCCATATTAAAAAATAATCCTCCAATAATCATTTTCCTACTTTGCCCTAAATGGCACTTTGTGAAGCAAGTGCTATTTATCTTTGCCCAGTTGCCCCCAAACTTGGTGGCCATCTTTTCATGTCCATATAAATGCCTTGTACCAATTTTCATACTTATTTGCCCAGTAATTATTTTCCAGTGATTTTACAAAGTTTCTGTCCAGAAAGGAACTTTGTGAAGGAAGTATATTCTAGGCATGTCCAAATGAGATGAAACTTGGTTACATTCTTCATTTGATCAAATAATGCATCTCCACCCAACTTGAGCTCATGGAGATCATCTATGTGAGCACAACTCCAAATATTGGTTTCTGGTAAAATTTTCACTTTGTGAAGCAACACTATTTTACGTTGCTTCATTTGAGCTGCCAATTTACCAGGCCATTCTTACATCTACCTATACTCACTCCACAAAGTTTTGACTCAATCCAGTTATCCATTTACCCTCAGTAAATTCTCCAAGATTCTGTCCAGAATGGAGCTTTGTGAAGCAAGTGCCACTTTCGTAAATCCAAATGGCATGAGGTTTTTACAACAGCTCCATATGGTCAAATAATTCAACTCCACCAAATTTCAGCTCATGACACTGAAGTATGTGAGTGCAACATCTTAATACCTAATTCTGGCCAGTTTTGCACTTTCTACAACAACCCCTATCTAAACTCCTTCTTCATAGTGTGATTTTTGGTGATCTAGATCATCCTGGTGTAAGATCATCGCCACACAAACTCTTTACCATGTTACCCAACTAGTTTAACTATAGGAAGTTATAAACACCTTCCTGTTGTTTTACTTTGGGGCCATCTGCAAATCTCTTCTTTGCCCCAGGACCAATTTCTTTCTACATCTTTACTAAGGGCACCTAGGTCATCCTACTGGACATGGTCGGCCACGCCAAAGAGCGCCGCTTGTACCAGTGCGCGTGGTAACCGCACCTGCGTCATGCATAGCGCGCGCTCTGGAACGGTCGGGCCAGTGTGCTCGTCGCCTCCCTCCGGCCTCAAACCTTGTCCAAGAGCTTGCCAGTGCTCGTCTGCACCTCCCTGCATCACTGCATCGTCGTGGCTCACCGGCAGCGCGCTGTCACAACAGTGCCACTGCGGTGCACTGCCTCTGCTCTCCCTTAGAGCACTGCCCCCTCTCCTCTGGTGTTGTCCAGTGGCTCCCCCTCACTTCCACGAACCTCGCCATCAGAACCTTTATGTACCTCCTCTGGCGCCACCCCTCCCCTCCATCCCAAGCCGCCCTGGCGCCCGTTAACCCTCTGGATGGGTGCGGCGTGATCTTGCGCACCCGCCAGTGGTCTCGTGTCGGCCAACGGCGGCTGGAGCCGGCCGGGCCACCACCGGCCGCCCGCCTCTGCCTCCCCCGTCCTCCTCCCATCGCCACCCTCCCAGGCTGCCCCGGCGATCCTGCTGCCCGGGCACGGAGGTGCCAGGTCCCGCCGGCCCCGCGGGTGGCCTCAGCTCGGCCAGGCCCGGACGGAGCAGCCCGGGCCCCCGCCTGCCACGGGCGTCCTCTGCTCCCTGTCCGTGCAGAGCGGGCGCGAGGAAGACGACGACCCATGCCCCCTCCCCCTGCGCCTGGGACCCACGCGCCAGTGGCCCAGGGCCTGTCCACGTGGATAAGTGGAGGCGGTTTTCCCATAGTACGTTTTCTATTGCTGAAAGCGTATTTTTATTCTACTTCGGCCCAAAGTGCGCTTTCCTTTCCAGAAAGCGTATTTTCTCAAATCTGTTTCTGTCTTATCCACTCAGGGACCCGTTGGTGATAAAAAATCTTCACAGATTGGTCCCTCTCCTTCAACTCTTCATAACTTTTCAACCGTAACTCCGAATCAGGTGAATCCAAAGCCCACATCTTCGTCTCGTCGAGCCCTTGCCGTATTGTTAGTATTATTTTCACTATGGTTTGACATACTGGAAATGACCATTTTGCCCTTGCTGTAAACAGCCCCTCCGAGAGAGAACTGTTTCCGGCGATTCTTTCCGCGATCGTTCCGCACTTCTTCCTGGAGTCTCTGCTACCCCAGGCAAGCCACAATACCCACTTGCATGATAGTCATGCAGTAGCCATGGTTTTCAACTAGAATGTTTATTAAATGTTTGCTTGTTAAAATATGATTATCGTTGTTTCGGTAATGCTTCGGTGTTAATGTTTACTTTCTTGTTATGTTGTTATGCACCTAGTTATCATGTCCTGCTAGTTGCTAGTATTCTTTTCACATGTTTATGCTTGCTAGTAGTGCATGTTGATGTTGGTGATGGTATTCGGTGCATGACTGTCGTCTGCCACGTGTACCGTTGTTATGCATGTTCCTTTGCATCCAGTTAATTAAATGCTTGCATGTTAGTATTGTTGATATGTTCTTGCATGATATTTATTGTTGATAGTGGTCATGCTATAGAGAAGTATGTACTTATGATGTTCATGTTAGTTAGTATGCCATGCTTATGATTCATTGTTGATATGGTGGATAGTTCTCTCATGATTATGTTGATATTCATGCTCATGCATTGTAGTTGCATAATGTATTTTATCATGACTCAGCATATTTGCATTCAAGTTTAACCGGATTAAATTGAACTTGAACAACTGTTGGCTGAGTCATGGTGCCACCATATCGAACTGACCAGTGCCACCACGTTTACCTTTATGGAAAGGTCCTAACTGGGTCATACCTCTTGCCGGGGTCTCCAAAGAGGGAAGGTTATGTGTATGTGGTACCTTGGCCGGGTAAGTAGACATAACCTTGTGTGCTTGTTGCTGTTGTTTTTGATCGAGGTCCCCATTTGGGATCGTTTATGTTTGGCCACGATGGTGGTCATTGTATCTTTGGTAGACACAGGGCCACCTAGGACTAGCCCAGTGGGGCGTGAGTCGGAGTGGCCGAGAGAGTGTCATGACAGTCGATCGGTTTTGTAGGAACGCCGTTGGTCCACCCGAATGGGAGAACGAGGCCATGGGTTCCGTAGTGTGGGTACAGTGCGCTACCTCTGCAGAGTGTATATTAAATCTATCGATAGCCGCACCCGCGGAGAAGGGCCCAGTTTGTAGTTGGTCACACTATGAGTCAACAGTAATAATAATAACGTGCTAAATAAGAACCCCGGTTCGATGATGAGATAAGTTTGTTGTGATCGCTGGAAAGATCACCGTTTGAGTCCAAGTGTTGGTCATGGTTGTGATCGCCGGAATGATCACAGTGGTATCGAGGATACCGAGTTTTTGCATATTCGTGATGTTGTGCGAGAATCGTGGGTAAAGATCAAGCTCCTTGTGGTCATTTGATGATTACTACGGTATTGTTTATACCAAGCTTGATTTGATCCTGAGATGATCGTATAATCTCCGAGGTTGGTAAGTGATGCATGTGATGGTTACGAGGTAACCCGAACAGAATAATGGTGCATGTAGTGTCATCATGTTACATGCTAGTATCATCAGATTTATATGTTCATGCCATATTGTATTATGTTCATGTTGTTCATGCTATGTTATCTTGATGATCTCATGATAATTCCCTATTAACATGTAATTGCCATGTTGTTGTTGTCTTGAATGCTGCTGGTTTATTGTGAGCTTGCAAGTACATTCAATGTACTGACCTGGCGTGTCATGCCAGCTTGCAGGTTGTGCCTGGATTGCTTGCTTTTTTGGCGTTGTTCCCGTGTTCGCGAGCTAGGATAAACGTTCCAGCCAGAGTCCCTGTGGATTGGAGTTCATCATCGTTGTTCGTTGTTCCGCTGCCAGTAGTTGTCCCGCTACTTTAAGTTGTTATGCTGCTTGTATAGAGCAACCGTGTTGGCGTAGTGTCGCCGTGCCGATGTTATTCATTGTAATATCGAAACCCTTGTAATCATATCCGTGTTGTAATAGAGAGCTGGTTTGTTCTATACTAAGCAGTGTCGTATTCCATAAGACTTCACCTCGATCTCTGGTCTGGAATACGGGGCATTCCGGTTTTCTCTGAGCCGGGGTGCCACAGTCTAGCCAGCGCTGGAGCAAGAAGATCAGAGATTGAAGAAGCAACTTGGTCGTTGGATGTTAATCCAACGGTCACTCCTACTAGAATCGTTAGTTGACTAGGTTAACAAGGCTATGCGTATGTTTTAACTTAGTAGGCCAACAATCCAGCATCCGAATCTGGTAGCACTAGTACGCGTCGGTCCTAAGCAAACGGTTTTTAACTCGTTTCCGCGACGGCATTTGGAACCGTCGCCAGGTGAGTGTGGGCGATAGGGGGGTCCTTCCCACATGACCCAGAAATCATCGGGGATAGGCCCTCCTTGGACCCAAGCTGGGGCCGTGTGCGATCGGGCGAGGCACCGAAACCCAATCATGTCCATAGGTATGTACATCCCACACGGTAATCCGAGAAAAACATTTCCGTAGGTATGTACAACCCACATGGTGGATCCCAGAAAAACATTTCCGTTCGTATGTATATCACACACAGTCAATCTAAGGAATACGTTTCCGTTCTTATGTATATCCCACACAGTCAATCCACGGAAAACGTTTCCGTTCGGACGTATATCCCACACAGTTTTATGTGTAGGCTCATGTGTGAAAGGTGTAACTATCACACACAGTCTGCCTTGGTTAACTGTTTGCTTTTATCAACTATATCACACACAATTTTATGAAGAAAACTGTGTGGCATTGGGCTATCCATCGCAAGCCCTTTTACTGCTAGAACCGTTTGCAAAGGTCCATGACACATTTACCAGGTTTATTAGTTTACAATTAATAATTCCAGTATTACGCAAATTGACATTTCATATCGAACAGTTGCTTGCCAATTTCATATCAGGCACATAAATATATTATAACATCACAGTACGGTAGCTACATGAAAACAACACAGTACAACATATAGCTAGTTCAACTTCATAAGAACTATATCTTCATTTCCCTAATCGAGATCATCCAGGCTCGTCCTATCCACCTCTTCTTTCAGTTCAGCAAGAACCCATTTTGCACGGGCCAACTCGGAAAGTGCCTCCTCCTTCGCCAACACCATCTTCGCAAAGTCCGATTTAAAAAATCTGAGCTCATTCTCCAGCTTCAACTTTGTATACCGCATCTTGAAATATGCTTCAGCGTTGACAACAGTTTCTCTAAGCCTCTGTGTGTTCTCTTCCTCATACATGCTCCAGAGCTTCGCTAGCCACATCTTCAAAGACCATGGCCACTCTTGATCAATCCACTCTAAGTAAGAACACTTCTGTTCATCCTATAATATTTAAAACTAGTACAGTAACAGTTGTATGGGAAATGGGTTTATAGCAACATAGAAAATCACCAATGCTTATTTTGAAAAACTGAAGGAACATGTTAATTATGACATATCTTCTCAAAAAGATCAATGTGCAAATGAAGTAATTGGTACTGAGACAACAACTAAATTCTGGAACATCAGAAGCTATAATTAACTACAATGACGCTATAAGTTCTTACTCATGTACAATAATAACAAATTCAACATTTTATGAGGAAGGTAAATATAACGGCAACCGTGTAGCGACAATGTTTGGATGACAGTAAATTGATACTAATAGGTGTGTACATGCACAAATTTAGTAACATAGAACTAATAGCACTAAGGCCGTCCACTATGTATGCCAAAACTAGGGTAAAGACAACTGTTCCTACATCTCACACTGGTGCCCTGCACTAGCGAGCCGATGCAATGGAAAAAAGATCAGGGACCCGAACTACGGATCACGTAGTTGCTCTAATACCCAGTTCCTTCACGCCATAAAGATTTAGTGTTTTACTGCTTGGCTGCTCGGATGTGTGGACCAAAGTTGGTTGCATAAATTACTAAAGCGGTGCTAAATAATTTTCTAATGCCACCGCTGATGAGATGGCAACAATTTAAGATACTAGGTACAAACTGTGACACTGTCTTAGGATGCATTTGGTTGAAGGTGTTGTATGAATGGGTTGGGACCGTGACAATGTGTGAATCACATCTAACAAATGATTTGTAACAACGAAAGAGGGACTAACCTTATCTGCACATGCCAGAAACTTCCTCCCACTATCCACAGAATCAAACGCAACTAGCTTCACGCATGGATATTGATGGTGACAACAAGCAGATAGTTCTTCAGCCACCCCGCTCCATTCGGTGCCACTGATGGTCCTAGGGAGCTACAAGAGGAAGAAATGACTCAGATTGACCGCCGGGTAAAAAGCTTCATTCGAAGTCATAGCCTGAGAGAGAAAAGAGAGGCATACCCGGGTGGTGAAGGAGTAGTCGCCGGAGGAGGAACCGCTGGAGATGTCTTTGAAGAAGACCATGGCGACCCCGGCGGTAGGATGCGAGACGGCGAGAGCGAGGAAGTGGCTATAGCTTAGCAAGGATGGAAGGAGGAAACACGAGAAATGTGACTAGTGGTTGGGGAGAAAAGGGGGTAGGGAAGGGGGTAGATATTTTGGCGTTAGGCCAAAATTTTGGAAAGGTGGAGGGATATTTTGCGCGTGGTGCCGCCGGACCATTCACTTTGAACGATTGTTTGCATCACAAACGATTCTTTTGCTTTACGAGCATGGGATGAGTTTGATAATTCTAATTTTGGTGGAAATTTCCCCGGGTACGTCATTGCATAATTTAACATCGCTTGCTAATTTGGGCACACAAAAGAGCGTACATTAGACAGACCACACTTACTGAATCGATCAATTTTAGTAATTAAACAAAGCCAGTTGACCTAAACATTGCTTTAACAAAAGACCAGCATTAAAAACAAAGCCTAAGTACACATAATTCTAACAAATTCGCCGCCGTGCCAGTCTATGCATCGCCGTTGTGAGATGAGTCGTCGATGACTTGTCCTGGCGACATGCCGTCGTTGGTGGACTCCGCGCCCCATGCTGAAGTCGACCGCGTCCTCATCCTCGTCCTCGGTGCCACCCTCAAGGTTGTAGTACTTGTAGTAGCGGCTGCGCCAGAGCTCGTGTTGGTACTCCACCGCCGATTCCTTGACGGACAGACTCTTCTCTACCTCGACCTCGGCCACGCGCAAATCCTCCTCCCAGCGCTCCTCGATCTCCGCCGCCTCCTGCATCTCTAGCTCCCGCTCGGCGACCTCATGAGGAAGCACGTGCTCCATGGCCACCGCCAACTTTTCAGACGTGGGTTACATGCTGGAGCCCGAGGTGGCCAAGAATATCCTGGCGTGTGCATCCTCGATCTTTGTGTGGATGGCCTCGACCTGGGCCAGGGCGACATCAGCGGCACGGACAGCAACTCGAGCGCTCTCGGCGTTTGCAGCCGCCGTCGCAGGAGCAACGGCAGCCGTCTCGGCTGCTGCAGCTACCCCGTCGGGTGCTGCAGACGCCCTATCGGTGGAAGCGGTCGCGCTCAAAGCGGATGCGGCGGCACTATCGGTGTAGGCGGTCGCGCTCTCAGCACAGGAGGCAACGCTCGAGGGGGGGATGATGACCCACAAGTGTAGGGGATCTATCGTAGTCCTTTCGATAAGTAAGAGTGTCAAACCCAACGAGGAGCATAAGGAAATGATAGGCAGTTTTCAGTAAGGTATTTTCTGCAAGCACTGAAATTATAGGTAACATATAATTTTGTGATAAGGTAATTGGTAGCAAGTGACAAAAGGTAAAAGTAAATAAGGTGCAGCAAGGTGGCCCAATCCTTTTTGTAGAAAAGGACAAGCCTGGACAAACTCTTATGCAAGGTAAAGCGCTCTCGAGGACATATGGGAATTATCGTTAAGCTAGTTTTCATCACGATCGTCTGATTCGCGTTTGGTACTTTGATAATTTGGTATGTGGGTGGACTGGTGCTTGGTTGCTGCCCTTACTTGGACAAGCCTCCCACTTATGATTAACCTCTAATGCAAGCATCCGCAACTACAAAAGAAGTATTAAGGTAAACCTAACCATAGCCTGAAACATATGGATCCAAATCAGCCCCCTACGAAGAAACGCATAAAGTAGGGTTTAAGCTTCTGTCACTCTAGCAACCCATCATCTAATTATTACTTCCCAATGCCTTCCTCTAGGCCCAAATAATGGCTAAGTGTCATGTAGTCGACGTTCACATGACACCACTAGAGGAGAGACAACATACATCTCATCAAAATATCGAACGAAGACCAAATTCACATGACAACTAATAGCAAGACTTCTCCCATGTCCTCAGGAACAAAAGTAACTACTCACAAGACATAATATTGTTCATGATCAGAGGGGTATAAATATTGATAAAGGATCTGAACATATTATCTTCCACCAAATAAACCAACTAGCATCAACTACAAGGTGTAATCAACACTACTAGCAACCCACATGTACCAATCTGAGGTTTGGGTACAAAGATTGGATACAAGAGATGAACTAGGGTTTGAGAGGAGATGGTGATGGTGAAGATGTTGATGAAGATAGCCCTCCCCAAGTTGGGAGATTTGTTGGTGATGATGGCGGTGATGATTTTCCCCTCCCAAAGGGAAGTATCCCCGATAGAACAGCTCTGCCGGAGCCCTAGATTGGTTTCCGCCTCGGTTCCGCCTCGAGACGGCGGCGTCTGGTCCCAAAAGCCTCCTTCTGATTTTTTTCAGGTCAAAACGCTTCATATAGGAGAAGATGGGCACCGTGGGCCTGCCGGCTAGCCCTCGAGGCAGGGGGGACGCGCCCTGGGAAGGCGGGCGCGCCCCCCACCCTCAAGGCCAGCCGGTGGCCACTCTCGTGGGTTTCTTCCGCCAGATATTTTTTATATTTTCTGAAACGATTTTCTTTTGAGTTTCAGGGCTTTTGGAGTTGTGTAGAATAGGTTTCCAGAGTTTGCTCCTTTTTTAGCCCAGAATTCCAGCTGCCGGCATTCTCCCTCTTCATGTAAACCTTGCAAAATAAGAGAGAAAAGGCATAAGTATTGTGACAAAACATGTGTGAACAGCCCATCTTGCAATAAATATCAACTTATAAGCATGATGCAAAATGGACGTATCAACTCTACCAAGCTTAGACCTCGCTTGTCCTCAAGCGAAAGCCGATATCGAAAAATATGTCCACATGTTTAGAGATAGAGGTGTCGATAAAAATAGAATACGGACATGAGGGCATCATGATCATTCTTATAACAGCAACTTATATAAATATAGTCATATGATTATTATGCTAAAGTAAAAATTCATCCACAATATCAAGTATGCATCATAAACTTCATTGCAAATTAACAAACTTTGGTCTCGGTCATTGAAGCAATTGCAATTTATCGTAACATCGGAAAGAGTCAATATAAGAGCTTTTCAGCAAGCCTACATACTCAAATATCATATAGTCTTTCACAATTGCTCACACTCATGCAATACTTATGTTTATGGAGTTTTAATCGGACACAGAGAAAGATAGGGGCTTATAGTGTTGCTCCCAACCTTTTACCTCAAGGGTAACGTCAACAGTAATATATCATGAAAACTTACATCCAAGTGGGCATATATGTGAGGATCTTTCCAACACAATGTGCTTGCCAAAGGATAAAAGGTAAAAAGGAAAGGTGGATTTCACCTTGACACTTATAAGACAAGAATAAAAGATAGGCCCTTCGCAGAGGGAAGCAGAGGTTGTCATGTGTTTTTTATGGTTGGATGCACAAAGTCTTAGCATAGAGGAACTTCGCTTTACATTGCCACTTGTGATAAGGAACTTTATTATGAAGTCCGTCGCTTTTATTACTTCCATATCACAAGATCGTATAAAGCTAATTTCTCCCACACTAATAAATCATACATATTTTAGCGAGTTTGCAACATGACAACTTACTTGGAAGGATCTTTCTCAATCCATAGGTAGGTATGGTGGACTCTCATGGCAAAACTGGGTTTAAGGATATATGGAAGCACAAGTAGTATCTCTACTTAGTGCGAGGAGTTTTGGCTAGCATGGGGGGAGGCAAGCTCAACATGTTGGATGATCCATGACAATATACTTTATTTAAGATATAAGAAGACATAACCCATTATGTTGTCTTCCTTGTCCAACATCAACTCTTTAGCATATCATACTTTAATGAGTGCTCACAATCATAAAAGTTGTCCAAGATAGTATATTTGTATGTGAAGCCTCTCTTCTTTTATTACTTCATATTAATTGTGATGATGACCAAAACTATGTTTGTAACCTCCCAACAACTTTTATTTATCATACTCTTGTATGTGAAGTCATTACTTCCCATAAGATGGATATGATCTCTTTGATACTCTTTTTGTTTCTTTCTTTTTATCATGACCCAAGTGAGGAAATCAAGCCCTTGACTCAACACTAATCTTTATTATATAGCTCACGGACTCGATTACAAAGGATAAAGCTCACAAAGCAAAAGCTCACAACTAGATCATGCTAACTTTATTCTAATAGATCAAGATACTACCAAAAGGATCGAACTAAGTAAAACGGTAAAGATAGGAGTGATGGTGATACGATACCGGGGTCACTCCCCCAAGCTTGGCAATTGCCAAGGGGAGTGCCCATACCCATATGATTATGCCTCCTTCTTCGGGGTTGGTGATGATGGAGTTGTTGCTGATGTAGGCTTGTTGCTCATCTTCCAAATCATGGGCTCACCATCGTAGAAGGATGATCGAGTCTCCGGGATACTCAAATCTGCTGCCAAACTCATGTTCTTGAATCTATATTCATACTCACAATTTTGGTTCTGCAGGTCATAGATCTGGGCTTGGAGGTGATCGTTCTTCTCTTGAAGATTAGAGATGGCTTCCCCGAAGATCCTCGAGTCCATCTTGAGGTTGTTGCCAAGCTCCGAGATCATCATGTAGTTGGCGTCGAGTCCTCGTTCCACCATACCTTGGTACTTGAAAACTTGTTCCTCCATTGCTTCGAGTCTTGTCTCCATGCTTCTGGTCCTTCTCGGCCCCTCAACATCACAGATGTGCAGCACCCCCTCATGCAACTCCATTGTTTTGGGGTGGTGCAGCACCTCCGCAAGGTAGGGGTTGATGACCTTCTCGAAGAACTTGTCCTTGGGGGTGTTGGAGGACGCCATAATGATCTAGATCTGTCAAAAATTGCAGCTTGAAACGAAAACAGAGGATTTCTGTGTGATACAGAGGTCAAAACCTTCGGGAGTATCTATAATGATTTTTTCCCGAACGAAAGGAGTAACCCACGAGAAAATGGAGTCCAGGGGACACACGGGGTGCCCTCGAGGCAGGGGGGCGCGCCCTGGGAAGGGGGGCGCGCCCCCTACCCTCGAGGAGGCCCCGTGTCTCCTCCGGACTGCGGTTTATTTTTCTATTTTTCTAAATATTCCAAAACGGAGGAAAATTGCCTTTAGAACTGTTTTGGAGTCCGTTTACTTACCGTATCACGTACCTCTTCCTTTTCGAAGGCTGAATCATTCTGGAAAGTGTCCCTTATGTATTCCTCCGGGTTTATGGTTTCAATAATATTTGTTTCAACATTTATAGGATTACCTGAGATTTAGTGCTTGATCCTTTGACCATTCACCACCTTCGGATTTGTTCCTTCGAAGTTGTTGATTATTATGGCACCCGAACGATAGACCTCCTCGATAACGTAAGGTCTCTCCCACTTGGAGAGAAGTTTTCCTGCAAAAAATCTTAAACGAGAGTTGTATAGCAAAACATAATCACCTACGTTAAACTCACGCTTTTGTATCCTTTTGTCATGCCATCTTTTGACTTTTTCTTTAAATAACTTGGCATTCTCGTAGGCCTGGGTTCTCCATTCATCGAGACAGCTAATATCAAATAGCCTCTTTTCACCGGCAAGTTTGAAATCATAAGTGAGCTCTTTGACGGCCCAATATGCCTTATGTTCTAGCTCAAGAGGTAAGTGACAAGCTTTTCCATATACCATCTTATATGGAGACATACCCATACGATTCTTGTATGCAGTTCTATAGGCCCAAATTGCATCATCTAGTTTCTTGGACCAATTCTTTCTAGACCTATTAAATGTCTTTTGCAAGATTAATTTCAACTCCTTATTACTTAATTCAACTTGACCACTAGTCTGTGGGTGATAAGGTGATGCAATTCTATGGTTGACATCATACTTAGCAAGCATCTTACGGAAAGCACCATGAATAAATTGTGAACCACCATCAGTCATTAGATATCTAGGTACTCCAAACCTCAGAAATATAACTTCTTTAAGCATCTTAATAGAGGTGTTATGATCAACACTACTAGTTGGAATAGCTTCTACCCACTTAGTAACGTAATCAACAGCAACTAGGATATGTGTGTACCCATTAGAGAAAGGAAAAAGTCCCATATAATCAAACCCCCAAACATCAAATGGTTCAATAACAAGTGAATAATTCATAGGCATTTCTTGACCTCTACTAGTATTACCGATTCTTTGACATTCATCACATGATAAGACAAACTTACGGGCATCCTTGAAGAGAGTAGGCCAACAAAAAACGGATTGCAATACCTTGTGTGCAGTTCTGTCTCCCGCATGGTGTCCTCCATAAGCTTCGGAGTGGCACTTGCGTAGGATTTGTTCCTGTTCATGCTCAGGTACACAATGTCTAATAATACCATCTACTCCTTCTTTATAAAGATGTGGGTCATATCAGAAGTAATGCCTCAAATCATAGAAGAACTTTTTCTTTTGCTGGTATGTGAAGCTAGGAGGTATAAACTTAGCAACAATGTAATTAGCATAATCAGCATACCATGGAGCTGTACAAGAAGTATTTATGACAGCTAGTTGTTCATCAGGAAAGCTATCATCAATAGGTTATGGGTCATCAAGTATATTCTCTAACCTAGACAAGTTATCTGCTACGGGGTTCTCAGCTCCCTTTCTATCAATAATATGCAAGTCAAATTCTTGCAGCAAGAGGAGCCATCTAATAAGTCTAGATTTAGCATCTTTCTTTTCCATAAGGTATTTGATAGCAGCATGATCAGTGTGAATAGTTACTTTAGAATCAACGATATAGGGTCTAAACTTATCACAAGCAAACACAACTGCTAAAAATTCTTTCTCAGTGGTAGCATAATTTCTTTGGGCACTATCTAGAGTTTTACTAGCATACTGGATAACATTCAATTTCTTATCAACTCTTTGCCCTAGAACAGCTCCTACAGCATAATCACTAGCATCGCACATAATCTCAAAGGGTAAATTCCAGTCAGGAGGCTGGACAATGGATCCAGAGATCAATGCTTTCTTAAGTATTTCAAATGCTTCTAGACAGTCATCATCAAAGACAAAATATATATCTTTCCGTAAGAGATTAGTCAGAGGCCTGGAGATTTTGGAGAAGTCCTTAATGACCTCCTATAAAACCCGGCATGACTAAGGAAACTTCGTATACCTTTGATATCCTTAGGGCATGGCATCTTTTCAATAGCATCAACTTTAGCTTTGTCAACTTCAATACCTCTTTTAGAAATTTTATGTCCCAAGACAATGCCTTCATTAACCATAAAGTGGCACTTCTCCCAATTCAAGACCAGATTAGTGTCTTCACATCTCTGCAAAACTCGATCAAGGTTGCTTAAGCAATCATCAAAGGAAGTTCCGTAAACGGAGAAATCATCCATGAATACCTCAACAATATTTTCACAAAAGTCAGAGAATATAGACATCAGACATCTTTGAAAAGTAGCATGTGCATTACATAAACCAAAAGGCATACGTCAATAAGCAAAGGTACCGAAATGACAAGTAAAGGTGGTCTTTTCTTGATCCCCCTTTGACACTGGTATTTGAGAGAAACCGGAATAACCGTCTAGAAAGAAGAAATGTGTATGTTTGGATAACCTTTCTAGCATTTGATCAATAAATGGCAAGGGGTAATGATCTTTCTTAGTAGCTTTATTTAACTTACGGAAATCAATTACCATCCTATGCCCTGTAACTATTCTTTGCTAGATCAATTCATCTTTATCATTAGGGACAATAGTCATACCTCCTTTCTTAGGAACAGAATGGACAGGACTTACCCACTGACTATCAGCAACTAGATAGATAATACCTGCTTCCAGGAGCTTTAGTATTTCCTTCCTCACCACTTCTTTCATCTTAGGATTTAACCGCCACTGATGATCAATAACTGGTTTAGCATTTTCTTCAAATTTTATCTTGTGTTGGCATATAGTGGGACTAATGCCCTTGAGATCATCCAGAGTATATCCAATAGCAGCTCATTGCTTCTTCAGAGTTTTCAATAACCTTTCTTCTTCCTGCTCTGAAAGGTTAGCACTAATAATAACAAGATATATCTTCTTTTCATCAAGATAAACATACTTAAGATTATCAGGCAAAGGTTTAGGTTCAAACACAGGATCACCCTTGGGTGGAGGAGGATCCCCTAGGATTTCAACAGGAAAGTTGTTTTTCAATATGGGTCCCTGTGTAAGGAATATTTCATCTATCTCCCTTCTCTCATTCATATGCATATCATTTTCATGGTCTAGCAAGTATTGTTCTAAAGGATCATTAGGTGGCACGACAATAGAAGCGAGACCAATAAGTTCATCCTTATTGGGTGGTGCCTTTTCAATGGGTTGTCTACGGAATTTCGCAATGTTAAAATCATGAGACATATCCCCTAATCCGACAGTGACAATATCTTTCACGCAGTCTATCTTGGCATTAACAGTATTCAAGAAGAGTCTGCCAAATATAATGGGACATAAAGCATCTTGTGGGGAACTAAGAACAAGAAAATCAGCAGGGTATTTAACCTTCCCACACAAGACTTCAATATCTCTAACAATCCCAACTGGTGAAATAGTATCTCTATTACCAAGCTTAATAGTAACATCAATCCCTTCTAAATCAACAGGTGCAATATCATGCATAATTTCGTTGTACAGATCGAAAGGGATAATGCTCGCACTAGCACCTACGTCGCATAAACCATGATAGCAATGATCTCCTACCTTGACAGAGATAACGGGCAAGCCTACGACAGGTTTATGTTTATTCCTAGCATTGGGTTTGGCTATTCTAGCAGACTCCTCTTGGAGGTACATAACATGTCCATCTAAATTTTCTACCAAGAGATCATTAACCATAGCAACACTAGGTTCAACTTTAATTTGCTCAGAAGGTGTAGGTGTTCTAGTATTACTCTTACGAACTACAGTTGAAGCTTGAGCATGATCCTTTATCCTAACAGGGTAAGGTGGTTTCTCGATATAAGCGGTAGGCATGACAGGATCAACATTATAAGTGATAGTCTTTTCTTCAACTTTAATAGGTTCAACAACTTTTACTTCAATAGGGGGATGGTATTTAAACCACTTCTCCTTAGAGAGATCAACATGAGTTGCAAAAGATTCACAGAAAGAAGCTACTATCTCCGAGTCAAG
This sequence comes from Secale cereale, assembly GCA_902687465.1. Lineage (NCBI taxonomy): Eukaryota > Viridiplantae > Streptophyta > Magnoliopsida > Poales > Poaceae > Secale > Secale cereale. Next base: position 555,683,889 of record LR738710.1, read on the forward strand.
TCCATATTTAGTGCTAAACTCACGGAAAACATCGGTATCCATAAAAGCTTTAGCATAATCAAACTTAGGGGTCATACCTGACTCCTTACCTTCGTCGAGATCCCAATCTTCGGAGTTGCGTTTAATTCTTTCCAGTAAATCCCATTTGAATTCAATTGTCTTCATCATAAAAGAGCCAGAACAAGAATTATGGAGCATGGTGCGATTATTGAGAGAAAGCTGAGCATTAAAATTTTGGATGATCATTTTTCTTGAAAGCTCATGATTGGGGTATGAATATAACATTGACTTAAGGCACCCCAAGCTTGAGCGATGCTTTCTCCTTTGCGAGGCCAGAAATTCTAAATATAATTGCGATCACGATGAACCTGGTGCATAGGGTAGAACTTCTAATGAAATTCCAACTTTAGACGATTATAGTTCCAAGATCCCATATCATCGAATAGCCTAAACCATGTCAATGCATCTCCCTTCAAAGATAAAGGGAAGACCTTCTTCTTGATAACATCCTCGGGCATAACTGCAAGCTTAAAGAATCCACAAACCTCATCCACATAGATTAGGTGTAAATCAGGGTGAAGTGTTTCGTCTCCTGTATAGGGATTTTCAAGTAGTTTCCCTATCATACCCGAAGGAATCTCAAAGCAAACATTTTCATTTGGTGTAGTAGGTTGAGAAGAACTCTTTGATCTTCTTCTCGGGGTGAAGATACCCCGAACAAGCCCCTCAAAGGATTTTGAGCCATAGTAACAAGTGACAATAAATTTCAGCACACTATATAAATTTTTCCTTACCAAAGGCGCTTCACTTCCCTGGCAACGGTGCCAGAAAAGAGTCTTGATGACCCACAAGTGTAGGGGATCTATCGTAGTCCTTTCGATAATTAAGAGTGTCGAACCCAACGAGGAGCAGAAGGAAATGATAAGCAGTTTTCAGTAAGGTATTTTCTGCAAGCACTAAAATGATAGGTAACAGATAGTTTTGTGATAAGGTAATTGGTAGCAAGTGACAAAAGGTAAAAGTAAATAAGGTGCAGCAACGTGGCCCAATCCTTTTTGTAGCAAAGTACAAGCCTGGACAAACTCTTATGCAAGGTAAATCACTCCCGAGGACATATGGGAATTATCGTCAAGCTAGTTTTCATCACGATCGTCTGATTCGCGTTCGGTACTTTGATAATTTGGTATGTGGGTGGACCGGTTCTTGGGTGCTGCCCTTACTTGGACAAGCCTCCCACTTATGATTAACCTCTAATGCAAGCATCGGCAACTACAAAAGAATTATTAAGGTAAACCTAACCATGGCCTGAAATATATGGATCCAAATCAGCCACTTACGAAGCAACGCATAAACTAGGGTTTAAGCTTATGTCACTCTAGCAACCCATCATCTACTTATTACTTCCCAATGCCTTCCTCTAGGCCCAAATAATGGTTAAGTGTCATGTAGTCGATGTTCACATGACACCACTAGAGGAGAGACAACATACATCTCATCAAAATATCGAACGAAGACCAAATTCACTTGACTACTAATAGCAAGACTTCTCCCATGTCCTCGGGAACAAAAGTAACTACTCACAAGACATAATATTGCTCATGATTAGAGGGGTATTAATATGCATAATGGATCTGAATATTATGATCTTCCACCAAATAAACCAACTAGCATCAACTACAAGGAGTAATCAACACTACTAGCAACCCACAGGTACCAATCTGAGGTTTGGGTACAAAGATTGGATACAAGAGATGAACTAGCGTTTGAGAGGAGATGGTGTTGGTCAAGATGTTGATGAAGATAGCCCTCCCCAAGATGGGAGAGTTGTTGGTGATGACGGCGGTGATGATTTCCCCCTCCCGGAGGGAAGTATCCCCGGCTAAACAGCTCTGCCGGAGCCCTAGATTGGTTTCCACCTCAGTTCCGCCTCGAGATGGCGGCGTCTGGTCCCGAAAGCCTCCTTCTGATTTGTTCCAGGTCAAAGCGCTTCATATAGGAGAAGATGGGCACCGTGGGTCTGCCGGCTGGCCCTCAAGGCACGGGGGCGCGCCCTGGGAAGGGGGCGTGCCCCCCACCCTCGAGGCAAGCCGGTGGCCCCTCTCGTGGGTTTCTTCCGCCAGATATTTTTTATATTTTCCGAAACTATGTTCTGTGGAGTTTCAGGGCTTTTGGAGTTGTGCAGAATAGGTTTCCAGAGTTTGCTCCTTTTTCAGCCCAGAATTCCAGCTGCCGGCATTCTCCCTCTTCATGTAAACCTTGCAAAATAAGAGAGAAAAGGCATAAGTATTGTGACAAAACATGTATGAACAACCCATCTTGCAATAAATATCAACTTATAAGCATGATGCAAAATGGATGTATCAGGGGACGCGACCATCGTACGAGTCTTCACGAAGCGTTTCCACAGTGTCATCTTTGCAAGAACGGTGTGCGGGCATGGGGATCCGGATTTGTGGATTCGGGGGTTGCCGACACTAGAGCAAATGAGCCGGCAAACTTAAGGAGGGATACTTAAATAGACCCAGATATTTTCATCGCAAATGGTTCCTAGAAAAGAACGGTTCCTAGAAAACGAATTTAGTGTAAAGTGCCAACGGATGGTGTTTTAAATAAACGAGAAATTTTATAGTACTAATACAACTGTCATGTCAAATTTTGGAAAATTTGAGGGGTCATTTCACCTTTTAAGACATTTAAGTGATTTTCTAGCCATTTGATGACCGTAACTAAAATTTGAACTACATGTACATGCAACAGCTAACCATAACGGTTCGAAAACTGATATTTCGTGTACAAGTGTGCGATTTAGTTCCATGTGCATTAAATTGGAAGGAATTTTCAAACATATTGGTATAACGGCCATGACATAATTAAGCATGGAGAGAGATGGCATTTTAATTCCCCAAAAATAAATAAATCAGAAACACATGAAACCTTGGTTGATGTAATGTCATGCCACTAAGATGATGTGGTAAAAAATAGTCATGTTTGACGAAAGTTTGGACACACACCCCTCACAAACCGGAGCAACTCGTGGTTCCGAGAGGGAACAATGCATGTTTGATGACGAACGGGAAATAGCTTCCTCTTACGGCCTTCAATTTTTTTCTACGTCTAACGTGCACTACTACAACTATAATGGGATTTTTTTTAAATTTCTAGGGGCCATTTGACCTTTTAAAGACATATAATTGATTTTCTAGCCATTTATGACCGTAATTCAAATTTGAACTACATCTACATGCAACGCCTAACCAAAACGGTTTGAAAAATCATATATGTGTACTTGTGTGCGAGTTAATTCCATGTGCAGTAAATTAGAAGGAATTTTCAAACATATCAGTCTCACAACATGGACACATGCATACATATGCATGGAGTGACATGGCATTTTAATTCCAGACATGGCATTTTAATTCCAAAAAATAAAAAAAAATGATCAGAAAAACATGAAACCTTGGTTGATGTAATGTCATGCCACCAGATAATGTGGTAAAGAAATTGGCATGTTTGACGAACGTTTGGACACACACCCCTCACGAAACGGAGCAACTCGCTAGAAGGTATGTGGTTCCGAGAGGGAACAATGCATGTTTGATGACGAACGGGAGATAGCTTCCTCTTACGGCCTTCAATTTTTTCCTACGTTTAACGTGCACTAATACAACTGTCATCTGAAAATTTGGAAAATTTTAGGGGTCATTTGACCTTTTAAAGACATTGAATTTATCTTCTAACCATTTAATGACCGTAATTGAAATTTGAACTACATCTACATGCAACGCCTAACCATAACGGTTTGAAAAATCATATTTTTATGTACTTTTGCGTGAGTGAATTCCATGTACAGTAAATTAGAAGGAAATTTCAGACATATTGGTCTCAAGGCATGTGCACATGCATGGAGTGCCATTGCATTTTAATTGCAAAAAATAAAAAAATGATCAGAAAAACATGAAACCTTGCTTGATTTAATGTCATGCTAGCAAGATGATGTGGTAAATAAATTGGCATGTTTGACGAACATTTGGACACACACCCCTTAGAAACCAGAGCAACTCGCTAGAAGGTTTGTGGTTCCAAGAGGGAACAACACATGTTTGATGACGAACGGGAGATAATTTCCTCTTACGGCCTTCAATATTTTTCCAACGTTTAACGTGCACTAATACAACTGTCATGTGAAAAATTAGAAAATTTCAAGGGTCATTTGACCTTTTGAAGACAATTAGGTGATTTATTTAATGACCCTAATTCAAATTTGAACTACATCTACATGCAACGCCTAACCATAACGGTTTAAAAAATCATGTTTTTGTGTACTTGTGTGCGAGTTAATTCCATGTGAAGTAAATTAGAAGGAATTTTCAAACATATTGATCTCAAGGCATGGGCACATGCATGGAGTGCATGCCATGGCATTTTAATTCCAAAAAATTAAAAAATGATCAGAAAAACAGGAAACCTTGCTTGATTTAATGTCATGCCACCAAGATGATGTGGTAAAAAAATTGTCCAGTTTGACGAAAGTTGGGACACACACCCCTCACAAACCGGAGCAACTCGCTAGAAGGTTCGTGGTTCCGAGAGGGAACAATGCATGTTTGATGATGGACGGGAGATAGCTTCCTCTTACGGCCTTCAATTTTTTTCCTATCTTTAACATGCACTAATACAACTGTCATGTGAAAATTTGGAAAATTTCAAGGCTCATTTGACCTGTTAAAGACATTTAAGTGATTTTCTAACCATTTAATGACGGTAATTCAAATTTGAACTACATCTACATGCAACGCCTAACCATAATGGTTTGAGAAATCATATTTTTGTGTACTTGTATGCGAGTTAATTCCGTGTGCAGTAAATTAGAAGGAAATTTCAAACATATTGGTCCCAAGGCATGGCCACATGCATGGATTGCCATGGCATTTTAATTCCAAAAAATAAAAAAATGATCAGAAAAACATGAAACTGTGCTTGATTTAATGTCATGCCACCAAGATGATGTGGTAAAGAAATTGGCATGTTTGATGAACGTTTGGACACACACCCCTCACAAACCGGAGCAACTCACTAGAAGGTTCGTGGTTCCGAGAGGGAACAATGCATGCTTGATGACGAACGGGAGATAGTTTCCTCTTACGGCCTTCAAATTTTTTCCTACATTTAACGTGCACTACTACAATTTTCATGAGAAAATTTCAAAAATTTCAGGGGTCATTTGACCTTTTAAAGACATTTAAGTGATTTTCTAACCATTTAATGACCGTAATTCAAATTTGAACTATATCTACATGCAACGCCTAACCATAACGGTTTGAATAATCATATTTTTTTGTACTTGTGTGCGAGTTAATTCCATGTGCAATAAATTAGAAGGAATTTTCAAACATATTGGTCACAAGGCATGGGCACATGCATAGAGTGCATGCCATGGCCTTTTAATTACAAAAAAAATAAAAAATCATAAGAAAAACATGCATTATACTCCGTGGTCAATATGTTTCGAAGTGTTATTTGCAGTCGATGAAGACACCCGTGGTCAATATCTCCGACAGTAGTCCTCGAAGATAGTGGGTGCAGATTGCTGTTTTTTGCTTATTTCAGGGTTTTGCATAAAAAGACTACCAAGCGGAATGAAACCTTTGTGAGAGATATTTTTGGAGAAAATCAAGCTCGGGAAACTTCAGGACCAAGTCAGGGGACAGAAGGGCTGCCCTCGAGGGTGGGGGCGTGCCCCCCTTCCCAGGGCGCGCCCCCCTGCCTCGAGGCTGGCCCGTGTGGCCCCCGGTGCCCTCCTTCTTCCTATATATATCCATGTACCCCAGAAACTCCATACGGAGAGAGAAAACCCTAATTCCAGCGTCGTAGCTTCTGTTCCCGTGGAGATCCCATCTTGGAGCCTGTTCTGGGAGGGGGATCCATCACGGAGGCCTTCATCATCATCATCATCATCGCCCTCACCATGAGTTGTGAGTAGTTTACCACAGACCTTCGGGTCCATAGCTAGTATCTAGATGGCTTCTTCTCTCTCTCTAGATCTCAATACAAAGTTCTCCTCGGTCTTCGAGGAGATCTATTCGATGTAATCTCTTTTTGAAGTGTGTTTGTCGAGATCCGATGAATTGTGAGTTTATGATCAAGGTTATTTATGAAAGATATTTGGTTCTTCTCTCAACTTTTTATGTGTGCTCATAATATCCTTGCAAGTCTCTTCGAATTATTGGTTTGCTTTGGCCTACTAGATCTATAGTTATTGCAAAGGAGAAGTGCTTGGCTTTGGTTTCAATCTTGCGGTGTCCTTTCCCAATGATAGTAGGGGCAGCAAGGCACGTATTGTATTGTTGCCATCGAGGATAAAAAGATGGGGTTTACATTATATTGCTTGAGTTTATCCCTCTACATCATGTCATCTTGCTTAAGGCGTTACTCTGTTCGTATGAACTCAATGCACTAGAGGCATGCTGGATAGTGGTCGATGTGTGGAGTAATAGTAGTAGATGCAGAATCGTTTCGGTTTACTTATCTTGGACGTGATGCCTATATACAATGATCATGCCTAGATAGTCTCATAATTATTCGCTTTTCTATCAACTGCTCGACAGTAATTTGTTTACCCGCCGTAGAATATCGCTATCATGAGAGAAGCCACTAGAGAAAACTATGGCCCCCGGGTCTATTCTCAACCTATCAATCTACATCTACTTTATTTACTGCTTTTATTTGTTGTTTTATTAAACCAAAAGTACCAAAAATATAAACTATCATCTCTATCAGATATCACTCTCGTAAGTGACCGTAAAGGGATTTACAACCCCTTATCGCGTTGGCTGCGAAGTTCTTATTTGTTTGTGCAGGTGCGAGGGACTCGCGCATGGTCTCCTACTGGATTTATACCTTGGTTCTCAAAAACTGAGGGAAATACTTACGCTACTGTGCTGCATCTCCCTTTCCTCTTCGAGGGAATACAACGCAAGCTCTAGAGGTAGCAAGAAGAATTTATGGCGCCGTTGCGGGGAGGCTTACGCAAAAGTCATATACTAAGTACCTATCACAAACCCTTATCCTTCACATTACATTTATTTGCCTCTTGTTTTCCTCTCCCCCACTTCACCCTTGCCGTTTTAATTACCCTTCTTCTGCCGTGTGTTTATCGTTCGCTTGCTTCTTGTCCACTTGTGTGTGTTGCTTGCTTGCTTGTCATCATGTCTAGCACACCTATCATTATCACCACTCCCGAGAGTGAGGTCCTCAACTTTAAACAAAGGGGGGAAGAAAACTTAAAAGATGCCTGGTATAGAATTTGCAATGCTCAAAATAGATCTAATCGGAAGCTTTCCACTTCCGTGCTTCTTCGCAATTTTTATGTTGGCACAACTTCATGGAATAGATTTATCTTAGATACCATTACCGGAGGGAATTTCTTGGGTAGCCACACCGTTGATTCTTACAAAGCTATGACTGAATTATTTGGCTCACCACCTCTTATGGTTAATGGGACCGTTTTAACTTTGGAGTATGTTTTGCAAAGGTTAGAAATTATTGAAAACAAAGTGGCTACCATAGAACTGGTAGAGAACTTGGATAGAAGAATTCATAATGAAATCGCACAATATGGATCCAAGGTACGAGTTGTTCTAAAAAATCTTAAGGAAAAAGAGCCCATAGTTAAAGAAAAGCTAGATCAGGATTCTACTAGAATCAATAAGCTTGAGGATGTTATCACTAATGTGGGTTCTGCTCTTTCTGCTGTAAAAACTACTCCAAATACCTCCACTAAATTATCTAAGTTCATGTATGTCCCTAAAGACAAGGGTGAAACATCTAGACTTGCGGATCTCAAATCCATAAGTGTTCACCCTAATTTTCTTACTTTTGCAAGAGACCCTTTTGACACTTTAGAATTTCTTGATTTCTTGCCCAAAAGTTTGATTATTCATAGGGACAAAGAAGCGCCCAAAAGTCATAAGTGCTTAATCAAAGAATTGCCTTTCAGAGATGGCAATACCTAGATCTATCTTGTATCGTGCCTAACTAGGGGCGTAAAACGATAGCGCTTGTTGGGAGGCAACCAAATTTTATGTTTTTTGTTTTTGTTGCTGTTAGGGAATAAATATTGCATCTAGCCTCTGATTAGATGTGGTTTCATGTTTTGTTTAGTGTTTGTGTCAAGTAGAACCTTTGGTAAGTCTTGTGTGAAGTTTATATGATCTTGTTGTGAAAAACAGAATCGTTGGCGCTTGCTAAAGTAGTCGTGGGATTTTACTGGAGCGTGATTTTTATTTGATTCTTTTTTATGATGATTGGTAGACAAATTGCACAAAATTATCAATTTAGTTTGAATTTTTTGGAGTTCCAGAAGTAGGCGAACCCTGCAGATTACTACAGACTGTTCTATCATTGACAGATTCTGTTTTTCGTGTGTTGTTTGCTTATTCCAATGCATCTATGAGTAATATTGGAGGATATGAACCATAGAGAACTTGTATTACAGTAGGTTTAACACCAATATAAACAAATAATGAATTCATTGTTGTACCTTTGAGTAGTGGTTTGTTTTCTCATACTAACGGAGCTCACGAGAATTTTTGCTTAAGTTTTGTGTTGTGAAGTTTTCAAGTTTTGAGTATTGCTTTGATGGACTATGGAACAAGGAGTAGCAAAGGCCTAAGCTTGGGGATTCCCATGGCACCCCAATTAAATTCAAGATAATCAAAAGCCTAAGATTGGGGATGCCCCGGGAAGGCATCCCCTCTTTCCTCTTCATCCATCGGTAACTATACTTGGAGCTATATTTTTATTCGCAACATGTTATGTGTTTTGCTTGGAGCGTCTTGTATAATTTGAGTCTTTGCTTGTTAGTTTGCCACAATCATCCTTGATGGAGACACATATTTGAGAGAGTTAAACATGGCCTAGAAATTATTAGAACACTCTATGTGCTTCACTTATATCTTTTGAGTTGAATAGTTTTTGCTCTAGTGCTTCACTTATATCTTTTAGAGCATGGTGGTGGTAGTATTTTGTAGAAATTGTTGAACTATCATGCTTCACTTATATCTATTTGAGAGTCTGTTAAAACAGCATGGTAATGTGTTTAGGCTAAAGAAACTAGTCTTCACATGATAAACATCCAATGTCAATGTAGTAAAAAAAATCACACCAAGTGCATTGAATAGAATGAGATGTTGGATGCTTGATAATTGTTTTGAGACATGAGGATAGTGATATTAGAGTCATGCTAGTGGAGTTATTATGAAATTGAGAAATACTTGTGTTAAGGTTAGTGATTCCCGTATCATGCACGTATGGTGAACCGCTATGTGACGAAGTTAGAGCATGAGGTATTTGTAAAGTGCCAACCTTTGTGTGGAGGTTGGGGGCGCGCAATGGTTAACTCCTACCAACATCCCCCCTAGGAGCATGCGTTGATTGCTTTGTTTTGATGACTCGTAATTTTTTGCAATAAGTATATGCGTTCTTATGACTAATGTTGAGTCCATGGATTATACGCACTCTCACCCTTCCACCATTGCTAGCCTCTCTTGTACCGCGCAACTTTCGCCGGTACCATAAACCCACTATATATCCTTCCTCAAAACATCCACCATATTGTTCCTCAAAACAGCCACCATACCTACCTATCATGGCATTTCCATAGCCATTCTGAGATATATTGCCATGCAACTTTCCATCGTTCCGTTTATATGACACGCATCATATTGTCATAGTGACATGCATGATCATGTAGTTGACATCGTAGTTGTGGCAAAGCCACCATGCATAATTTTTCTTATGTGTCGCTCTTGATTCATTGCCCATACCGGTACACCGCCAGAGGCATTCATGTAGAGTCATACTTGTTGTAGTATTGAGTTGTAATTTCGAGTTGTAAAAAAAGTGTGATGATCATCATTATTAGAGCATTGTCCCATGTGAGGAAAGGCCAATAAAAAAAGATGGACGAAAAATATATAGAGAGGGCTAATAAAAAAAGAGAAGAATCGCCTCCAAAAAAATGAGAGAAAAGAGAGAAGGGGCAATGCTACTATCTTTTTCCACACTTGTGCTTCAAAGTAGCACCATGTTCTTCATCATAGAGAGTCTCATGTTTAGTCACTTTCATATACTAGTGGGAATTTTCATTATAGAACTTGGCTTGTATATTCCAATGATGGGCTTCCTCAAATACCCTAGGTCTTCGTGAGCAAGCAAGTTGGATGCACACCCACTAGTTTCTTTTGTTGAGCTTCCATTCATAATTAGCTCTAGTGCATCCATTGCATGGCAATCCCTACTCACTCACATTGATATCTATTGATGGGCTTCTCCATAGCCCGTTGATACGCCTAGTCGATGTGAGACTATCTCCCTCCTTTTTGTCTTCTCCACAACCACCTCTATTCCACCCATAGTGCTATATCCATGCCTCACGCTCATGTATTGCGTGAAAGTTGAAAGGTTTGAAAAGATATAGTATGAAAACAAATGCTTGGCTGAAATCGGGGTTGTGTATGATATGAATTTTTGTGTGATGAAGAGGGAGCATAGCTAGACTATATGATTTTGTAGGGCTAACTTTCTTTAGCCATAGTATTTTGAGAAGACATGATTGCTTTGTTAGTATTGCTTGAAGTATTGTTATTTCTTATGTCAATATAGACTTTTATCTTGAATCCTTCAGATCTGAACATTCATGCCACAATTAAGAGAATTACATTGAAAAACTATATTGGTTAGCATTCCACATTAAAAATTCTTTCTTTATCATTTACCTACTCGAGGACGAGCAGGAATTAAGCTTGGGGATGCTTGATACGTCTCCAATGTATCTATAATTTTTTATTGTTCCATGCTATTATTTATGAAGTCTTGGATGTTTAATGGGCTTTATCATTCACTTTTATGTCATTTTTGGGACTAACCTACTAACCCAAAGGCCGAGTCCAGATTGCTGTTTTTTTGCCTATTTAAGGGTTTTGCATAAAAATACTATCAAACGGAATGAAACCTTCGTGAGAGATATTTTTGGAGAAAATCAAGCTCGGGAAACTTCAGGACCAAGTCAGGGGACAGAAGGGCTGCCCTCGAGGGTGGGGGCGTGCCCCCCTTCCTAGGGCGCGCCCCCTGCCTCGAGGTTGGCCCGTGTGGCCCCCGGTGCCCTCCTTCTTCCTATATATATCCACGTACCCCAGAAACTCCATATGGAGAGAGAAAACCTTAATTCCACCGCCGTAGCTTCTGTTCCCGTGGAGATCCCATCTTGGAGCCTGTTCCGGGAGGGGGATCCATCACGGAGGCCTTCATCATCATCATCATCGCCCTCACCATGAGTTGTGAGTAGTTTACCATAGACCTTCGGGTTCATAGCTAGTATCTAGATGGCTTCTTCTCTCTCTCTCTGGATCTCAATACAAAGTTCTCCTCGGTCTTCCAGGAGATCTATTCGATGTAATCTCTTTTTGCGGTGTGTTTGTCGAGATCCGATGAATTGTGAGTTTATCATCAAGGTTATCTATGAAAGATATTTGGTTCTTCTCTGAACTTTTTATGTGTGCTCATAATATCCTTGCAAGTCTCTTCGAATTATTGGTTTGGTTTGGCCTACTAGATCTATAGTTCTTGCAATGGGAGAAGTGCTTGGCTTTGGGTTCAATCTTGCGGTGTCCTTTCCTAGCGACAGTAGGGGCAGCAAGGCACGTATTGTATTGTTGCCATCGAGGATAAAAAGATGGGTTTTCCATCATATTGCTTGAGTTTATCCCTCTACATCATGTCATCTTGCTTAAGGCATTACTCTGTTCGTATGAACTCAATACACTAGATGCATGCTGGATAGTGGTCGATGTGTGGAGTAATAGTAGTAGATGCAGAATCGTTTTGGTCTACTTGTCTCGGTTGTGATGCCTATATACAATGATCATGCCTATATAGTCTCATAATTATTCGCTTTTCTGTCAATTGCTCGACAGTAATTTGTTTACCCACCGTAGAATATCGCTATCATGAGAGAAGCCACTAGAGAAAACTATGGCCCCCGGGTCTATTCTCAACATATCAATCTACATCTACTTTACTTTTACCACTTTTATTTGCTGTTTTATTAAACCAAAAATACCAAAAATATAAACTATCATCTCTTTCGGATCTCACTCTCGTAAGTGACCATAAAGGGATTGACAACCCCTTATCGCGTTGGCTGTGAAGTTCTTACTTGTTTGTGCAGGTGCGAGGGACTCGCGCGTGGTCTCCTACTGGATTGATACCTTGGTTCTCAAAAACTGAGGGAAATACTTAGGTTACTTTGATGCATCTCCCTTTCATCTTCGAGGGAATACAACGCAAGCTCAAGAGGTAGCAGGGGGCGCACCCCCCACCCTCGAGGGCAGCCCCTCTGTCCCCTGACTTGGTCCTGAAGTTTCCTGTGCGTGATTTTCTCCAAAAATATCTCTTGCAAGGTTTCATTCTGTTTGGACTCCGTTTGATATTCCTTTTCTGCAAAACCCTGAAATAGGCAAAAAAACAGCAATCTGGACTGGGCCTTTGGGTTAGTAGGTTAGTCCCAAAAATGATATAAAAGTGAATGATAAAGCCCATTAAACATCCAAGACTTCATAAATAATAGCATGGAACAATCAAAAATTATAGATACGTCGGAGACGTATCATCTCTTTGTGCTCAGAAAACTCGCTCCTTCTCAACATGTGCCTTGCTATCCTGAAATTACAACGCACGCGAAAACCCCATCTTGTTGTCAAACCCCGACAAGCAAAATCCCCATTCTACCCCTGAGCCAAAAGGGCCGCTAGTTCAAATCGATGGGGTTACTTTTGTAACACACCCTACATTTCGGACAAGCTCGTCCCTAAGTCATGGTTCCCCCTCCCATCACCTCCTTATCGCCATTCGAAAACCCAATTCGCCATAACCTCTCTGCTCTAACCACGAAACCCAACCCCCTCCGTCTGTCACCCCACCGCCGCCCGGCCAGAGCCTCTTCCCCGATGATGTCGTCCACGGCAACATCTCAATGTCCCTCATCCACCTCTCGGATGAGGATCCCTCGTCGATCTCGTCGTCTCACCGGTTCAGCCACCCCATCCTCCACCTCCAATGAGTTGCTCCAACGATTGCCTCCTCTATCGTTGCTGCTCCATCCCCAAAGCATCGAGTTCTAGCTATCCCAATAGCATCCCAATGCTATATGGCCAGTGAGAACCAACCAACAAACTTGTTATATGCCAGTGTAGTTGGATGTGAGTCTGTACAACCTTTACTGACCAGTGACTATTAGAACACTGATCATATAATGCATAGTCTCACAAACAAGTCACATACTTGTTGGTACATACCATTGATAATGTTCAAGGACTATATTAATCATTCCATGAATACATAAGAAATATTATCATACTTGATTGCCTCTAGGGCACATTTCAAAAAGTTTTTCACAATGAGCCCCTGGCGGATTCGGGGGCTAGTGATGAGGAAATCCCTATGGGGTAGGCCAACAATGTCAACCGGCACAACTAAAGACCCATTCCCAACAAAAGCAAGGCACGTGTCAGTTGTGTTAGGGTCATGGATCAGCCAATGGTGATTCAGTCAGATCCAGCAACATCATGACTCGAGGTCCAGTTGGATCCAACGGAAGGTCAACATGCATACTGTGGGAGGTAAACGTTATCACACGTTCTAGGAATTACCATCCTTTAATAAGTAGCACTAGTAACAATTGACACTCATGGTGTAGTTACTTTAGCATTAGCATTAGTCGTGCAATGTAACTTCTATGCCATGTCGTCCCTATATAAGGCTAGAGCATCTGGCCGAAGGTGGGCATCTTTTGTGATCCTTATACGCGAGAAGAAAACTAGCAAAAGGATTAGGGTGTTATCCCTTATACATGAGCCCGACCTGGGCAAAACCTCACGCATACACTCATTTGATCATCCAGGACGCTATCCGCTCCTCCATACACATCCCTATACTCATTGTCATGGAAATTCCAGCGGCACAAGAGGAAGAATAATACAAGGCTCTCAAAGAAATATGGAAAGAAGAGCAAGAAATGAATAAGATGGAGGAGGGAAAACAGTTGACAAAGAAAAGAAGACGATGGAGGATGATTAAATGAAGCTATAGCTTTATACTCCTAACACTGTGTTCGAAGGACAACACAAGGCAGATGATGCTAGGTTGAGGCTTTTGAAATTTTTGTGTTGTAGAAGATGGATTATGCATGGTTCTTGTGTAATTGTGACCGTAGTAAGTTTCCATTGATTATTGTACTTGGTGAAACCGTGTGCATGGCGTAGCATTATATATTTGTGTAGCAATGTTGGATTGACTACTATGTCATCAATAAAGCTGCAACATTATCAGTCCTATTGGAGATAGATATGGAGGTAGCTGTTGGGGAAGGTAGTATTTCAAAATTTTCCTACGGTCACGCAAGATCTATCTACTAGATGCATAGCAATGAGAGGGGAGAGTGTGTCTATCTACCCTCGTAGAGCGAAAGCAGAAGCGTCTAGTGACGCGCTTGATGTAGTCGAACATCTTCGTGATCCAACCAATCCAACCACTGAACGTGCGGCACCTCCGTGTTCTGCACACGTTCAGCTCGATGACGTCCCATGAGCTCTTGATCTAGTTGAGCTTCACGGGAGAGAGTTTCGTCAGCACGACGGCGTGGTGATGGAGATGGTGAAGCTACCGACGCAGGGCTTCGCCTAAGCATTGCAACGATATGACCGAGGTGTGCTTCAGTGGAGGGGGGTACCGCACACGGCTAAAGCAATGTTACTTGTGTGTCTTTGGGTGCCCCCTGTATATAAAGGAGCAAGGGGGGAGGTGCGGCTGGCCAGGGGGCGTGCCATAGGAGTAGGATTCCTACTCCTAGTAGGAATAGGAATCCCCTTTCCTATTCCTACTAGGAGTAGGAAAGGAAGGGGAGAGGATAAGGAAGGACAGGGGCGCCTCCCCCCTCTCCTAGTCCAACTAGGATCCCTAGCGGGCGCGGCCAGCCCTATGGGTTGCCTCTCCCTTTCCCTCATTGGCCCACTATGGCCCATACTCCCTCGGGGGGGGGGGGTCCGGTAACCCCCTCCGCACTCCGGTTTTATCCAATAACACCCGGAACACTTCCGGCGTCCGAATATAGTCGTCCAATATATTAATCTTTATGTCTCAGACATTCTAAGACTCCTCGTCATGTCTGTGATCTCATCCGGGACTCCGAACTACCTTCGGTACATCAAAACTAATAAACTCATAATATCGATCGTCATCCAACGTTAAGCGTGCGGACCCTACGGGTTCGAGAACTATGTAGACATGATCGAGACTCATCTCCAGTCAATAACAAATAGCGGAACCTGGATGCTCATATTGGATCCTACATATTCTACGAAGATCTTTATCGGTCAAACCGCATAACAACATACGTTGTTCCCTTTGCCATCAATATGTTACTTGCCCGAGATTCGATCGTCGGTATCACTATACCTAGTTAATCTCGTTATCGACAAGTCTCTTTACTCGTTCTGTAATACATCATCTCCTAACTAACTCATTAGTCATTTGCTTGCAAGGCTTATTGCGATGTGTATTACCGCAAGGGCCCAGAGATACCTCTCCCACACTCGGAGGGACAAATCCTATTCTTGATCTATGCCAACACCACAAACACCTTCGGAGACACCTGTAGAGCATCTTTATAATCACGCAGTTACATTGTAACGTTTGATAGCACACAAGGTATTCCTCCGGTATTTGGGAGTTGCACAATCTCATAGTCATAGGAACATGTATAAGTTATGAAGAAAGCAATAGCAGTAAAACTAAACGATCAAGTTGCTAAGATAATGGATGGGTCTTGTCCATCACATCATTCTCCTAATGATGTGATCTCGTTGATCAAATGACAACTCGTGTCTATGGTTAGGAAACATAACCATCTTTGATCAATGAGCTAGTCTAGTAGAGGCATACTAGGGACACTCTGTTTTGTCTATGTATTCACACATGTACTAAGTTTCCGGTTAATACAATTCTAGCATGAATAATAAACATTTATCTTGATATTAAGGAAATACAAATAACAACTTTATTATTGCCTCTAGGGCATATTTCCTTCAGTCTCCCACTTGAACTAGAGTGAATAATCTAGATTACATAGTAATGATTATAACACCGATGGAGTCTTGGTGTTGATCATGTTTTGCTCGTGGAAGAGCCTTAGTCAACGGGTCTGCGACATTCTGATCTATATGTATCTTGCAAATTTCTATGTCTCCCTCCTTGACTTGATCGCAGATGGAATTGAAGCGTCTTTTGATGTTCTTGGTTCTCTTGTGAAACCTGGATTCCTTCGCCAAGGCTATTGCTCCATTGTTATCATAAAAGATTTTCATTGGACCCGATGCACTAGGTGTTACACCTAGATCGGATATGAACTCCTTCATCCAGACTCCTTCATTTGCTGCTTCCGAAGCAGCTATGTACTCCGCTTCACATGTAGATCCCGCCATGACGCTCTGCTTGGAACTGCACCAACTGACAGCTCCACCGTTCAAACAAAAATACTTATCCGGTTTGTGACTTAGAGTCATCCGGATCCGTGTCAAAGCTTCAATCGACGTAACCGTTGACGACGAGCTCTTTGTCACCTCCATAAACAAGAAACATATCCTTTGTCCTTTTCAGGTACTTCAGGATGTTCTTGACCGCTGTTCAGTGATCCACTCTTGGATTACTTTAGTACCTCCCTGCTAAACTTATTGCAAGGCACACATCAGGTCTGGTACACAGCATTGCATACATGATAGATCCTATGGCTGAGGCATAGGGAAGGACTTTCATTTTCTCTCTATCTTCTGCAGTTGTCGGGCATTGAGTCTTACTCAACTTTACACCTTGTAACACAGGCAAGAACCCTTTCTTTGACTGATCCATTTTGAACTTCTTCAAAACTTTATCAAGGTATGTGCTTTGTGAAAGTCCAATTAAGCGTCTTGATCTATTTCTATAGATCTTGATGCCTAATATATAAGCAGCTTCACCGAGGTCTTTCATTGAAAAATTCTTATTCAAGTATCCTTTTATGCCATCCAGAAATTCTATATCATTTTCAATCAACAATATGTCATCCACATATAATATCGGAAATGCTACAGAGCTCCGACTCACTTTCTTGTAAATACAGGCTTCTCCAAAAGTCTGTATAAAACCATATGCTTTGATCACCTCATCAAAGCGTATATTCCAACTCCGAGATGCTTGCACCAGTCCATAGATGGATCGTTGGAGCTTGCACACTTTGTTAGCACCTTTAGGATCGACAAAACCTTCTGGTTGTAGATGGATCGTTGGAGCTTGCACACTTTGTTAGCACCTTTAGGATCGACAAAACCTTCTGGTTGCATCATGTACAACTCCTATTTGAGATATCCGTTCAGGAATGCAGTTTTGACATCCATTTGCCAGATTTCATAATCATAAAATGCGGCAATTGCTAACATGATTCGGACAGACTTAAGCATCGCTACAGGTGAGAAAGTCTCATTGTAGTCAACTCCTTGAACTTGTCGAAAACCTTTCGCAACAAGTCGAGCTTTGTAGACAGTAATGTTACCGTCGGTGTCGGTCTTCCTCTTGAAGATCCATTTATTTTCAATGGCTTGTCGATCATCGGGCAAGTCAACCAAAGTCCACACTTTGTTCTCATGTACATGGATCCCATCTCAGATTTCATGGCCTCAAGCCATTTTGCGGAATCTGGGCTCATCATCGCTTCCTCATAGTTTGTAGGTTCATCATGGTCTAGTAACATGACCTCTAGAACTGGGTTGCCGTACCACTCTAGTGCGGATCGTACTCTGGTTGACCTACGAGGTTCAGTAGTAACTTGATCCGAAGTTTCATGATCATCATCATTAGCTTCCTCACTCATTGGTGTAGGAATCAATGTAACTAGCTTCTGTGATGTACTACTTTCCAATTCGGGAGAAGGTACAATTACCTCATCAAGTTCTACTTTCCACCCACTCACTTCTTTCGAGATAAACTCCTTCTCTAGAAAGGATCCATTCTTAGCAATGAATATCTTGCCTTCGGATCTGTGATAGAAGGTGTACCCAACAGTCTCCTTTGGGTATCCTATGAAGACACATTTCTCTGACTTGGGTTCCAGCTTACCAGGTTGAAGCTTTTTCACATAAGCATCGCAGCCCCAAACTTTAAGAAACCACAACTTTGGTTTCTTGCCAAACTATAGTTCATAAGGCGTCGTCTCAACGGATTTAGATGGTGCCCTATTTAACGTGAATGCAGTTGTCTCTAAAGTATAACCCCAAAACGGTAGTGGTAAATCGGTAAGAAACATCATAGATCGCACCATATCTAATAAAGTACGGTTACGACGTTCGGACACACAATTACGCTGTGGTGTTCCGGGTGGCGTGAGTTGTGAAACTATTCCATGTTATTTCAAATGAAGACCAAACTCATAACTCAAATATTCACCTCCACGATCATATCGTAGAAACTTTATTTTCTTGTTACAATGATTCTCTACTTCACTCTGAAATTCTTTGAACTTTTCAAATGTTTCAGACTTGTGTTTCATCAAGTAGATATACCCATATCTGCTCAAATCATCAGTGAAGGTCAGAAAATAATGATACCCGCTGCGAGCCTCAACACTCATCGGTCCACATACATCAGTATGTATGATTTCCAACAAATCAGTTGCTCGCTCCATTGTTCCGGAGAACGGAGTTTTAGTCATCTTGCCCATGAGGCATGGTTCGCAAGCACCAAGTGATTCGTAATCAAGTGATTCCAAAAGTCCATCACTATGGAGTTTCTTCATGCGCTTTACACCAATATGACCTAAACGGTAGTGCCACAAATAAGTTGCACTATCATTATCAACCTTGCATCTTTTGGCTTCAATATTATGAATATGTGTATCACTACGATCGAGATCCAACAAGAATAGACCACTCTTCAAGGGTGCATGACCATAATAGATATTACTCATATAAATAGAACAACCATTATTCTCAGATTTAAATGAATAACCGTCTCACAATAAACAAGATCCAGATATAATGTTCATGCTAAACACTGGCACCAAATAACAATTATTCAGGTCTAAAACTAATCCCGAAGGTAGAGGTAGCGTGCCGACGGCGATCACATCGATTTTGGAACCATTTCGCACGCGCATCGTCACCTCGTCCTTAGCTAATCTTCGTTTAATTCGTAGCCCCTGTTTCGAGTTACAAATATTAGCAAACGAACCAGTATCAAATACCCAGGTGCTACTACGAGCATTAGTAAGGTACACATCAATAACATGTATATCACACATGTCTTTGTTCACTTTGCCATCCTTCTTCTCCGCCAAATACTTGGGGCAGTTCCGCTTCCAGTGTCTAGTCCCTTTGAAGTAGAAGTACTCAGTTTCAAGCTTGGCTCCAGACTTGGGTTTCTTCGTGGGAGTAGAAACTGTCTTGCAATTCTTCTTGAAGTTCCCCTTCTTTCCCTTGCCCTTTTTCTTGAAACTAGTGGTCTTGTTAACCATCAACACTTGATGATCCTTTTTGATTTCTACCTCCGCATCTTTGAGCATAGCGAAGAGCTCGGGAATTATCTTCTGTATCCCTTGTATGTTATAGTTCATCACGAAGACTTTATAGCTTGGTGGCAGTGATTGAAGAACTATATCAATAACACTATCGTCGTCGACTTTGCATCCAAGTTGAGTCATATGATTATGGTACCCAGACATTCTGAGTAAGTGTTCACTGATAGAGCTGTTCTCCTCCATCTTGGAGTTGTAGAACTTATTCAAAATTTCATATTTCTCAATCCGGGCATTTCCTTGAAATATTAACTTCAACTCATGGAACATCTCATATGCTCCATGACATTCAAAACGTCGTTGAAGTCCCGGTTCTAAGCCGTAAAGCATGGCAGACTGAACTATCGTGTACATCAAAACTCATAAACTCATAATAGCATAAATTGGATGCTCATATTGGGTCCTACATATTCTACGAAGATCTTTATCGGTCAAACCGCATAACAACATACGTTGTTCCCTTTGTCATCGGTATGTTACTTGCTCGAGATTCGATCGTCGGTATCACTATACCTAGTTAATCTCGTTACCAGCTAGTCTCTTTACTTGTTCCGTAATACATCATCTCGTGACTAACTCATTAGTCATTTGCTTGCAAGGCTTATTACGATGTGTATTACCGAGAGGGCCCCAGAGATACCTCTCCGACACTCGGAGTGACAAATCCTATTCTTGATATATGCCAACACCACAAACACCTTCGGAGACACCTGTAGAGCATCTTTATAATCACCCAATTACGTTGTGACGTTTGATAGCACACAAGGTGTTCCTCCGGTATTTGGGAGTTGGACAATCTCATAGTCATAGGAACATGTATAAGTTATGAAGAAAGCAATAGTAGTAAAACTAAACGATCAAGTTGCTAAGCTAACGGATGGGTCTTGTCCATCACATCATTCTCCTAATGATGTGTTCCCGTTTATCAAATGACAACTCATGTCTATGGTTAGGAAACATAACCATCTTTGATCAATGAGCTAGTCTAGTAGAGGCATAGTAGGGACACTCTATTTTGTCTATGTATTCACACATGTACTAAGTTTCCGATTAATACAATTCTAGCATGAATAATAAACATTTATCATGATATTAAGGAAATACAAATAACAACTTTATTATTGCCTCTAGGGCATATTTCCTTCAGTAGCGCCATCACAAAGATGGAGGTGTCGATACAACGAGGGGGAGAGGAGATCTGGCATAGTCGGGACTGACTTTGTTATAGCGGTGGGTGGGCTCGACTCGCTATCTAGCATGGCACCCATGTGAACCTAACTTGTGGTCCCGGTTGTGTGATGCCACCGATTTGACTGTACACTAATCTTGCATGCAAATGTGCACGACCAAGATCAGCGACTCACGGGTAGATATCATAACACAACTCTAGACACAAATTAAAGATCATACAAGCTTCATATTACAAGCCAGGGGCCTCGAGGGCTCAAATACAAAAACTCGATCATAGACAAGTCAGCGAAAGGAACAATATCTTAGTACAGACATAAGTTAAACAAGGTGCCATAAGACGGCTAACACAAACATGGATACAAATCAAAAAGGCAAGACCTCCTGCATGGGATCCTCCTAAACTACTCCTGGTCGTCGGGGGCCTCCACGTAGTAGTAAGCTCCGTCGGGGTTGTAGTAGTCGTCGACGAAGGCATCTGGCTCCTGGGCTCCACCATCTAGTTGCATCATTCGAGAAGAAGGGAAAAGGGGAAAAGGGGGAAGCAAAGCAACCGTGAGTACTCATCCAAAGTACTCGCAAGCAAGGATCTACACTACATATGCATTGATATCTATATAAGGGGGGTAATATGTGTGAGCTAAACTGCAGAATGCCAGAATATGAGGGGGAAAGCTAGTCCTATCGAAGACTACGCTTCTGGCAGGCTCCATCTTACAGTAGTAGAAGAGAGTAGCTAGTAAGTTCACCAAGTAACATCGTATAACATAAACCTACCCGGTGATCCTCCCCTCATCGCCCTATGGGAAAGCGATCACCGGGTTGTATCTAGTACTTGAAAGGGTGTGATTTATTAAGTATCCGGTTCTAGTTGTCATGAGGTCGGAATACAACTACGGGTCGTCCTGTTACTATGGACACGGCTATTCGAATAGATTCCTTCCCTACAGGGGTGTCGGTGTCAAAACCGGCGGATCTCGGGTATGGGGTCCCGAACTATGCGTCTGAGGATTGATGTTAACAGGAGGCAGGGGACACGATGTTTACCCAGGTTCAGGCCCTCTCGATCGAGGTAAAACCCTACTTCCTGCTATATTAATATGGATGAATATGTATACAAGAGTTGATCTACCTCGAGATCGTAAAGGCTAAAACCCTAAGTTTCAGCCTATGAGGATTGAATGATTCTCTATTAGCCTCTACGGACTAAACCCTCCGGTTTATATACACACCGAGGGGCCTAGGGTTTGTACATATTATCTTGCAGAGGAAGGAAAATCTACACCCGAGCCTAAACTTGCCATTACAAGAATTCAGGAGTCCTATCCGGATACGAGAGATGATCTTCTATAGTAATCTTCATGTCCCACCAGGAGTTTGTCCGGCCACATGAGGACCCCTCTATCCAGGACTCACTCAGTAGCCCCTGAACCTGTCTTCGATGATGACGAGTTCGGCTTCCGTATTGTGTTCGGCATTGCAAGGCGGGTTCCTCCTCCCGAATATATTTTTTGCAAATTGATGAATTGTCTTTGACTCTGGAAGATTAGTACAACCCTTAGCCTCGAAGGCAAGGCTTTTAAATAAAATGAATAATATGTCTTTACTAACAACTTTTTAGGTGAAACGTCACGTCCAACCCACTAACACATCGAACCGTTTTATTTGGTCCTAGTTTCGCATTTTGAGGCATATCCTCATTGACACGTCCCATCAGAATAGAGATCGTGCCCGCTTATTGTGGGACTCTCATTATGTGACGTGAGCACCCATGTCGCGCATTACGCACGACTGCTTTGGGAAGCGGCGAGTTTTATGGCTAAGGTGGGGGACGCTCTGTATTTCGTAGCGTTATAAAAGGACACCAATCCCTTTCACCAACCCCACACCTTCCTCAAGCTCGAGCTCTCCAATCTCCTTTGCCCACGTACTCTCATCTCCTGCGCCCGCAACTCCTCGTTCCTCAACCACTACCCCCCTTCCTAGCAATGGCTGGATCCGGTGCTAGAGGCAAGTGGGAGGCTTCTATGGTCACCGAAAAGACCCTGAAGGATCTACGGAGTGCGGGGTATCTCGTCGACGACATCGCACACCGAGTCCCCCTAAGGGCTAGGTGACTCCCATCCCAAAGGCGGGCAAGAGGGTAGTATTCACCTCTCATTTTGTTAGGGGGCTAGGGTTTCCACTCCACCTGTTCGTTCGAGATCTTTTATTTTTCTACGGGCTAGATTTCCACGATCTAGCTCCGAACTCAATCCTTCACATATCCGCATTCATAGTGATGTGCGAAGCTTTTCTCCTCATCCCCCCACACTTCGGCCTGTGGCTTAAGACCTTCAACGTGAAGCCGAAGGTGGTGAACGGGGAGCACGCAGAGTGCGGGGGTAAGCTTCCAAACGTAACTTGGCCCAAAGGCTCATTCGTGGAGACGAACAAAGTCTGGCAGCAGGAGTGGTTCTATATAACTGAGCCCCGCAACACCAACTCGGCGGCGGAGCCTGCTTTCAGATCCGGACCCCCAAAGAGGCTAACCTCCTAGACCAAAAAGGGTCTGAACTGGGGGTCGCCCACTGAGGTGACGACTCTTGTGGGCCGTGTGTCCGACGTAATATCCAAGGGGCACCTGCTCTCCTCCGTGGTCCAGGTGATGCTGACCCGGCTTGTTCTCCCTTGCCAAAGCCGGGATTCCTCCATATGGGAGTTCAATCTGGCAGGAGACAAGCCGCTAAAGCATCTCTTCGGCTCCACACACAAAGAGATCTGGAAGCACCTCTTCAAGAGCCAGGAGGAATGGCCCGAAGAGAATGAGGATGCGGGCTTCAATACTGAAGTTTCCTCCACTGAGGTAATAATGATCTCTGCCGAACACTTGTCCTTTCCTATTACTTAATGATAATAGGAGTTGGAACTTTTATGTGATATACAGGCTTGGACGAAGAAGGCAACCTAGATCAAGTGTCCGACACCTCTGCCCAAAGACCCAACATTGCCTCTAATGACGGCAATGCTGGTTCCGGCGCCGTACAAGGCGTCGACCAAGAAGCCCAAGAAGACGAAGGGCAAGGGGGCTGGAAACAGCCCCCGTCCTGCGGGCAAGCAGCCCGAGGACCTCCATATTTTTTCCTCCGACGAGGCGGCGAAAGATGATGAGGAGGAAGAGGAGGAAGAAGATGTACCTCCAGCGCAAGGCAGGGGGGCGAAGAGGGGGCCGTTGCTGAAGCAAATATGCCCTAGAGGCAATAATAAAGTTTTTATTTTATATTTCCTTATATCATGATAAATGTTTATTATTCATGCTAGAATTGTATTAACCAGAAACTTAATACATGTGTTAATACATAGACAAAACAGAGTGTCCCTAGTATGCCTCTACTAGACTAGCTCATTGATCAAAGATGGTTATGTTTCCTAACCATAGACATGAGTTGTCATTTGATCAACGGGATCACATCATTAGGAGAATGATGTGATGGGCAAGACCCATCAGTTAGCTTAGCACTATGATCGTTTAGTTTTACTGCTATTGCTTTCTTCATGACTTATACATGTTCCTATGACTATGAGATTATGCAACTCCCGAATACCGTAGGAACACCTTGTGTGCTATCAAACGTCACAACATAACTGGGTGATCATAAAGATGCTCTACAGGTGTCTCCGAAAGTATTCGTGGTGTTGGCATAGATCAAGACTAGGATTTGTCACTCCGAGTGTCGGAGAGGTATCTCTGGGCCCTCCCGGTAATGCACATCATAATAAGCCTTGAAAGCAAATGACTAATGAGTTAGTCATGAGATGATGTATTACGGAACGAGTAAAGAGACTTGCCGGTAACGAGATTGAACTAGGTATAGAGATACCGACGATCGAATCTCGGGCAAGTAACATACCAATGACAAAATGAACAACGTATGTTGTTATGCGGTTTGACCGATAAACATCTTCGTAGAATATGTAGGAACCAATATGAGCATCCAGGTTCCGCTACTGGTTATTGACCGAAGATGAGTCTCGGTCATGTCTACATAGTTCTCGAACCCGTAGGGTCCGCACGCTTAACGTTTGATGGCGATCGGTATTATGAGTTTATGAGTTTTGATGTACCGAAGGTAGTTCGGAGTCCCGGATGAGATCACGGACATGACGAGGAGTCTCGGAATGTCCGAGACATAAAGATTGATATATTGGACGGCTATATTCGGACACCGGAAGTGTTCCGGAAAAGTTTCGGATTTAACCGGATTGCCCGAGGGGGTTACCGGAACCCCCCACGAGGGGGTATGGTCCATAGTGGGCCTTGAGGAAAGAAGAGAGACAGCCCATAGAGGCTGGCCGGCGCCCCACGAGGGAATCCTAGTTGGACTAGGATTGGGGGGCGCCACCTCTCCCTCTCCTTCCTTTCCCCCTTTTCCTTCTTGGTGGACTCCTACTAGGAATAGGATTGCAATCCTATTCCTAGTAGGATTGCCTCCCTGGCGCGCCATAGAAGGGCTGGCCGGCCCCTCCCCTTGCTCCTTTATATACGGGGGCAGGGGGCACCCTAGAACACACAAGTTGATCAGTTGATCTCTCCCAACCGTGTGCGTTGCCCCCCTCCACAGAAACACACCTCGATTATACCGTTGCAGTGCTTAGGCGAAGCCCTGCGCCGGTAACTTCATCATATCCGTCACCACGCCGTCGTGCTGACGAAACTCTCCCGTGAAGCTCAACTGGATCAAGAGCTCGTGGGACGTCATCAAGCTGAACGTGTGCTGAACGCGGAGGTGTCGTACGTTCGATACTTGATCGGTTGGATCGCGAAGAAGTTCGACTACATCAACCGCGTCACTAGACGCTTCCGCTCCCGGTCTACGAGGGTACGTAGACACACTCCCCCCCTCGTTGCTATGCATCTAGTAGATAGATCTTGCGTGATCGTAGGAAAACTTTGAAAATACTACGTTCCTCAACAGTGGTATCAGAGCGAGGTCTATGCGTAGATGATATGCACGAGTAGAACACAATGACTTGTGGGCGATACTAGTCATACTGCTTACCAGCATGTCATACTTTGCTTCGGCGGTATTGTGAGATGAAGCGGCCCGGACCGATATTACGCGTACGCTTACGCGAGACTGGTTTCACCGTTATGAGCACTCGTTGCTTAAAGGTGACTGGCGGGTGTCTGTCTCTCTCACTTTAGCTGAATCAAGTGTGGCTACGCCCGGTCCTTGTGAAGGTTAAAACAACACATACTTGACGAAACATCGTTGTGGTTTTTGTATGCGTAGGTAAGAACGGTTCTTGCTAAGCCCGTAGCAGCCACGTAAAACTTGCAACAACAAAGTAGAGGACGTCTAACTTGTTTTTGCAGGGCATGTTGTGATGTGATATGGTCAAGACATGATGAGATATACGGTTTTGTATGAGATGATCATGTTTTGTAAAGTTATCGGCAACTGGCAGGAGCCATATGGTTGTCGTTTTATTGTATGAAATGCAATCGCCATGTAATTGCTTTACTTTATCACTAAGCGGTAGCGATAGTCGTAGAAGCAATGGTTATCGAGACGACAACGATGCTACGATGGAGATCAAGGTGTCGAGCCGGTGACGAAGGTGATCATGACGGTGCTTTGGAGATGGAGATCAAAAGCACAAGATGATGATGTCCATATCATGTCACATATTTTGATTGCATATGATGTTTATCTTGTTATGCTTCTTATTTTGCTTAGAACGACGGTAGCATTATAAGATGATCCCTTACTAAAATTTCAAGGTATAAGTGTTCTCCCTGAGTATGCACCGTTGCGAAAGTTCGTCGTGCCGAGACACCACGTGATGATCGGGTGTGATAAGCTCTACGTTCAAATACAACGGGTGTAAGCCAGTTTTGCACACGCAGAATACTTGGGTTAAACTTGACGAGCCTAGCATATGCAGATATGGCCTCGAAACACTAGAGATCGAAAGGTCGAGCGTGAATCATATAGTAGATATGATCAACATAAGATGGCCACCATTGAAAACTACTCCATCTCACGTGATGATCGGACATGGTTTAGTTGATTTGGATCACGTGATCATTTAGATGACTAGAGGGATGTCTATCTAAGTGGGAGTTCTTAAGTAATATGATTAAATTGAACTTCAATTTATCATGAACTTAGTCCTGGTAGTATTAGCATATCTATGTTGTAGATCAATAGCTCGCGATGTTGCTCCACGTTTATTTTTTATATGTTCCTAGAGAAAACTAAGTTGAAAGATGTTAGTAGCAATGATGCGGAATTGTTCCGTGATCTGAGGATTACCCTCATTGCTGCACAGAAGAATTATGTCCTTGATGCACCGCTAGGTGACAGACCTATTGCAGGAGCAGATGTAGACGTTATGAACGTTTTGACAAAAGCTCGGCATGATGACTACTTGATAGTTTAAGTGCACCATGCTTTACGGCTTAGAACCGGGACTTCAA
The DNA here is from genome assembly GCA_902687465.1 of Secale cereale. Taxonomy (NCBI): domain Eukaryota; kingdom Viridiplantae; phylum Streptophyta; class Magnoliopsida; order Poales; family Poaceae; genus Secale; species Secale cereale. The sequence continues at coordinate 555,711,194 of LR738710.1, forward strand.
AAAAGTTTTGAACGCCACGGAGCATATGAGATGTTCCAAGAGTTGAAATTAGTATTTCATACTCATGCCCGTGTCGAGAGGTATGAGACCTCTCACGGTACTTTGCCTACAAGATGGAGGAGAATAGCTCAACCAGTGAGCATGTGCTCAGATTGTATGGGTACTACAATTGCTTGAATTAAGTGGGAGTTAATCTTCCAGATAAGATAGTAATTTACAAAGTTCTCTAGTCACTATCACCAAGTTAGTAGAACTTCGTGATGAACTATAATATGCAAGGGGTGACGAAAGTAATTCCCGAGCTCTTCGCGATGCTGAAATCGGCGAAGGTAGAAATCAAGAAAGAGCATCAAGTGTTGATGGTTAATAAGACCACTTGTTTCAAAGTAAAGGGCAAAGGGATGGAAGGGGAGCTTCAAGAAGAATGACAAGCAAGTTGTCACTCCCATGAAGAAACCCAAAGCTAAACTCAAGCCTAAAACTAAGTGCTTCTACTGCAAAGGAAATGGTCACTGAAGTGGAACTGCCCTAGATACTTAGCGGATAAGAAGGATGGCAAAGTGAACAAAGGTATATTTTGATATACAGATTATTGATGTGTACTTTACTAGTGTTCATAGCAACCCCTCAATATTTGATACCGGTTCAGTTGCTAAAATTAGTAACTCGAAACGAGAATTGCAGAATGAACAGAGACTAGTTAAAGGTGAAGAGATGATGTGTGTTGGAAGTGGTTCCAAGATTGATATGATCATCATCGCACACTCCCTATACTTTCAGGATTAGTGTAAAACCTAAATAAATGTTATTTGGCATTTGCGTTGAGCTTGAATATGATTTGATCATATTTGTTGCAATACAATTATTCATTTAAAGTCATAGAATAATTGTCATTCTGTTTACATGAATAAAACCTTCGATGGTCATACACCCAATGAAAATAGTTTGTTGGATCTCGATCGTAGTGATACACATATTCATAATATTGAAGCCAAAAGATGCAAGGTTAATAATGATAGTGCAACTTATTTGTGGCACTGCCGTTTAGGTCTTAATGGTGTAAAGCGCATGAAGAAACTCCATAGTGATGGACTTTTGGAATCACTTGATTATGAATCACTTGGTGCTTGCGAACCATGACTCATGGGCAAGATGACTAAAACTCCGTTCTCCGGAACAATGGAGCGAGCAATTAACTTGTTGGAAATCATACATACTGATGTATGCAGACCAATGAGTGTTGAGGCTCGCGGCGGGTATTATTATTTTCTGACCTTCACAGATGATTTGAGCAGATATGGATATATCTACTTGATGAAACACAAATCTGAAACATTTGAAAAGTTCAAAGAAATTTCAGACTGAAGTAGAGAATCATCGTAACAAGAAAATAAAAGTTTCCACGATCTGATCACGGAGGCGAATATTTGAAGTTACGAGTTTGGCCTTCATTTAAAACAATGTGGAATAGTTTCACAACTCACACCACCCGGAACACCACAACGTAATGGTGTGTCCTAACATCGTAATCGTACTTTATTAGATATGGTGCGGTCTATGATGTCTCTTACCGATTTACCACTACCGTTTTGGGTTATGCATCAGAGACAGCTGCATTCACGTTAAATAGGGCAACATCTAAATCCGTTGAGACGACACCTTATGAACTATGGTTTGGCAAGAAACCAAAGTTGTCGTTTCTTAAAGTTTGGGGCTGCGATGCTTATGTAAAAAAACTTCAACCTGATAAGCTCGAACCCAAGTCGAAGAAATGTGTCTTCATAGGATACCCAAAGGAGACTGTTGGGTACACCTTCTATCACAGATCTGAAGGCAAGATATTCAGTGCTAAGAATGGATCCTTTCTAGAGAAGGAGTTTCTCTCGAAAGAAGCGAGTGTGAGGAAAGTGGAACTTGATGAGGTAATTGTACTTTCTCCCGAATTGTAAAGTAGTACATCATAGAAACTAGTTCCAGTGATTCCTACACCAATTAGTGAGGAAGCTGATGATGATGATCATGAAACTTCGGATCAAGTTTCTGCTGAACTTCGTAGATCAACCAGAGTTCGTTCCGCACCAGAGTGGTACGGCAACCCGGTTCTGGAAGTCATGTTACTGGACCATGATGAACCTACGAACTATGAGGAAGCGATGATGAGCCCAGGTTCCGCAAAATGGCTTGAGGCCATGAAATCTGAGATGGGATCCATGTATGAGAACAAAGTGTGGACTTTGGTTGACTTGCCCGATGATCGGCAAGCCATAAAAAATAAATGGATCTTCAAGAGGAAGACTGACGCTGACGGTAATGTTACTGTTTACAAAGCTCGACTTGTTGCGAAAGGTTTTTCGACAAGTTCAAGGAGTTGACTACGACGAGACTTTCTCAATCGTAGCGATGCTTAAGTCTGTCCGAATCATGTTAGCACTTGCCGCATTTTATGATTATGAAATCTGGCAAATGGATGTCAAAACTGCATTCCTGAATGGATATCTCAAAGAAGAGTTGTATATGATGCAACCAGAAGGTTTTGTTAATCCTAAAGGTGCTAGCAAATTGTGCATGCTCCAGCGATCCATCTATGGACTGGTGCAAGCATCTCGGAGTTGGAATATACGCTTCGATAAGTTGATCAAAGCATATAGTTTTATACAGACTTGTGGTGAAGCCTGTATTTATAAGAAAGTGAGTGGGAGCACTACAACCTTTTTGATAAGTATATGTGAATGACATATTGTTGATCAGAAATAATGTAGAATATTCTGGAAAGCATAAAGGAGTGTTTGAAAGGAGTTTTTCAAAGAAAGACCTCGGTTAAGCTGCTTAAATATTGGGCATCAAGATCTATAGAGATAGATCAAGATGCTTGATAAGATTTTCGATGAGTACATACCTTGATAAGATTTTGAAGTAGTTCAAAATGGATCAGTCAAAGAAGGAGTTCTTGCCTGACTTGTAAGGTGTGAAGTTGAGTAAGACTCAAAGCCAGACCACGGCAGAAAAATATAGAGAGAATGAAAGTCATTCCCTATGCCTCAGCCATAGGTTCTATAAAGTATGCCATGTTGTGTACCAAACATGTTGTGTACCTTGCCATGAGTTTGACAGGGAGGTACAATAGTGATCCAGGAGTAGATCACTATACAACGGTCAAAATTATCCTTAGTAATTGGATGACTAAGGAAATGTTTCTCGATTATGGAGGTGATAAAGAGTTTGTCGTAAAGGGTTACGTCGATGCAAGCTTTGACACTAAATCCAGATGACTCTAAGTATCAATCTGGATGTGTATTGAAAGTGGGAGCAATTAGCTAGAGTAGCTCCATGCAGAGCATTATAGACATAGAAATTTGCGAAATATATACGGATCTGAATGTGACAGACCGTTGACTAAACTTCTCTCACAAGCAAAACATGATCACACCTTATTACTCTTGGGTATTAATCACATAGCGATGTGAACTAGATTATTGACTCTAGTAAACCCTTTGGGTGTTGGTCACATGGCGATGTGAACTATGGGTGTTATTCACATAACCATGTGAACTATCGGTATTAAACCACATGGCGATGTGAGCTAGATTATTGACTCTAGTGCAAGTGGGAGACTGAAGGAAATATGCCCTGGAGGCAATAATAAAGTTGTTATTTTATATTTCCTTATATCATGATAAATGTTTATTATTCATGCTAGAATTGTATTAACCGGAAACTTAATACATGTGTGAATACATAGACAAAACAGAGTGTCCCTAGTATGCCTCTACTAGACTAGCTCATTGATCAAAGATGGTTATGTTTCCTAACCATAGACATGAGTTGTCATTTGATCAACGGGATCACATCATTAGGAGAATGATGTGATGGGCAAGACCCATCTGTTAGCTTAGCACTATGATCGTTTAGTTTTACTGCTATTGCTTTCTTCATGACTTATACATGTTCCTATGACTATGAGATTATGCAACTCCCGAATACCGTAGGAACACCTTGTGTGCTATCAAACGTCACAACATAACTGGGTGATCATAAAGATGCTCTACAGGTGTCTCCGAAAGTATTCGTGGTGTTGGCATAGATCAAGACTAGGATTTGTCACTCCGAGTGTCGGAGAGGTATCTCTGGGCCCTCTCGATAATGCACATCATAATAAGCCTTGCAAGCAAATGACTAATGAGTTAGTCACGAGATGATGTATTACGGAACGAGTAAAGATACTTGCCGGTAACGAGATTGAACTAGGTATAGAGATACCGACGATCGAATCTCGGGCAAGTAACATACCGATGACAAAAGGAACAACGTATGTTGTTATGCGGTTTGACCGATAAAGATCTTCGTAGAATATGTAGGAACCAATATGAGCATCCAGGTTCCGCTATTGGTTATTGACCGAAGATGAGTCTCGGTCATGTCTACATAGTTCTCGAACCCGTAGGGTCCGCACGCTTAACGTTTGATGACGATCGGTATTATGAGTTTATGAGTTTTGATGTACCGAAGGTAGTTCGGAGTCCCGGATGAGATCACGGACATGACGAGGAGTCTCGGAATGTCCGAGACATAAAGATTGATATATTGGACGACTATATTCGGACACCGGAAGTGTTCCGGAAAAGTTTCAGATTTAACCGGATTGCCGGAGGGGGTTACCGGAACCCCCCACGAGGGGGTATGGTCCATAGTGGGCCTTGAGGAAAGAAGAGAGACAACCCATAGAGGCTGGTCGGCGCCCCACCAGGGAATCCTAGTTGGACTAGGATTGGGGGGCGCCACCTCTCCCTCTCCTTCCTTTCCCCTTTTCCTTCTTGGTGGACTCCTACTAGGAATAGGATTGCAATCCTATTCCTAGAAGGATTGCCTCCCTGGCGCGCCATAGAAGGGCTGGCCGGCCCCTCCCCTTGCTCCTTTATATACGGGGGCAGGGGGGCACCCTAGAACACACAAGTTGATCAGTTGATCTCTCCCAACCGTGTGCGGTGCCCCCCCTCCATAGAAACACACCTCGATTATACCGTTGCAGTGCTTAGGCGAAGCCCTACGCCGGTAACTTCATCATATCCGTCACCACACCGTCGTGCTGACGAAACTCTCCCGTGAAGCTCAACTGGATCAAGAGCTCGTGGGACGTCATCACGCTTAACGTGTGCTGAACGCGGAGGTGCCGTACGTTCGGTACTTGATCGGTTGGATCGCGAAGAAGTTCGACTACATCAACCCTAGACGCTTCCGCTCCCGGTCTACGAGGGTACATAGACACACTCTCCCCCTCGTTGCTATGCATCTAGTAGATAGATCTTGCGTGATCGTAGGAAAATTTTGAAAATACTACGTTCCTCAACAGTTGCTGACATGAGCGCGGCCGTGCCCCGGAGGAAGAGGAAGCTGAAGCTCGGAGATATTTCGGATTCATCCGAACACAGCTTCGTGGGGAAGCCCAGGGTAAAACCCCTGCCCGAATCATAAGTCTGTCCGGATTGACTATTTCAGCTTTGTTTATTCAATATTTATGATACCTACTTAACATTTTTCTCCTGCTGACCTACAACCCTCCCGGTGGAGACCCCGATGTTACATCATCGGAGGGGAACTCTCTGGCGTCTGGGGAGACGGAGAGTGACCCACCAGTCCGGGCTCCATCGCCCGTAATAGGCGGGGACACCGAAGTGTCGTCCCAGCAGATTCTCTCCGCCCAAGGAGATGAGGGCGGGGCAGGAGATAGGGTGGCCGAGGGTAATACCTCGACGGCCGCCGACCATGGGGAAATGGCCCCCATGGAGACCGAAGATGTGGGGCCCGAACAGTCTAGGGTCCCACCGAACACTGTTCCGGAGCCTAGCGTGGCTCAATGGGTTGAAGATCCCGCTCCTCAAGTGGAGGAGGATACGGCGGCGCTCGGAGTTAATTTGGGGGCGCCAGATTCTATGGAGGGAGCACTGCAAGGTGCTCTCGTCATTGAAGAACACCGCACCGTGATGGGTGCGGTGATGAAGAAGATTCAGTCCGTCAAGGGCGGACTGAATGAAGACTTCAATAGGCTTTTAATAGGCTTTGAGGTAAGCCATGTAATGCTTTTTAAGGGCGGACTGTCAGTGGGTCTTTTTTAATAGAGTTTTATTTAACCAATCTGATTAATTAGTGAGGTGGCCCCATGTGTTACTGACTATTAGGGTGCCAGTTAGTGCTAATTAGCGTTTACGTCCAAATTAATCTGGGCGGGCCCACACGTCAGTGAGCCACCCGTTGGTTTAGGCGCGCGCGTGTGCGCTGTGCACGTCGGCGAGGCACAGAGGCGGGCAAGGTGCTCGAGAGCACAGCTCTGGCGACGGCCAGGCGTGCGGGAGGACACATTGGAGGGCGCGTGGAGCGGCGTGTCCAACGGGGGCATGGACTCGGCCTGAGACGGTCGGAGACATCGACGACGTCCAGCAGCGCGACACCGGAGCTCGGCCTAACAGCGGGTGCGCCGAGCGCGAAGGAAGCAACGGGGGTGCGTGTGCGGCATCGGCTGCGACAAGGCGCGAGCAGGCGAGGCGGGGCATGTGTAATGCCCAGGATGGGACTATACCTCCTACGTGTCGAGGCACGACTTAAAGGTATAAGCCCATCCTAGAATGATCTCAAGTTTGGTATCTTTGCACAACTCATGTAAAAGAGGGATTAAATTGCAAAAGGAGGTAGTTGGCTTACACTCGCCACTTCACACAATACATTACATAAGCAATCATCATACAGAACATCACAACCCGACTACGGGCGAAGATCCAAAAGAAAGATACCAAAACAACATAAAGCCACAGGTCAGGATCGAATCCTAGTAGAAACCATTACTGAGCATCGAAACGTCTCAAGCAAACAGCCACGATCTTCATCGGGCTCCCGGGTGAAGAACTGATTCAACTCCTGCATCAAACTCGGCTGAACCTGCAACTGGTGTGGTGAAGTAACTGTGAGCCACAGAGGACTCAGCAATCCCGTTCCCGGGTAACAAGACTATTTAAGCCTTGGGTGTGGATAAGGCTGAAGAAAGAACGAGAGGTGAAGGAACAAACAAGAGTCTGCAGCAGCAACTAGCACTAACTTACGCAAAAGAGAGCGAGAAGAGAAGAGCATCGATCGAAAGATGATCACGAAGTGATCCTAACTAAAGCCGGTCAAACAAAACCCCACCGTGTTCAACTCCCGAATCCCTATTCGGAAATTGACAGTCACGGTACACACGCTGGTAGTGTATTAGAACATTGTGTCAAGTTATCTACAACCGGAATTAACAAGCTCCCATCTGCCACATAACCGCGGGCACGGCTTTCGAAAGTTCAAACCCTGCAGGGGTGTTCCAACTTGGCCCATCACAAGCCCACGATCCGCGAAGTCGCAACTCCATAGGTGGGAAGACCCGAGTATTCTCGGAATCCCGTGCTCAAGTTAAACCAAACTAAGGTAAGGCTAATCCAGCAAATCCTCCCGGCGTGCCGACACCCTGATAGTAGCCGCGCGTATCTCGTCTCAGGCCACGACCGGATGAGCACAGCGTACAGTGGCCTAAACCCAAGTTGCCAAGGGGGGCCCCGCACACGACTCTAGTTTGGACCAACACTCAAATCGAGCACTGGCCCAGGGGGGTGGAATTAAGATGAAAGGGGTAGCTAGTCCCATTCAAGTTTTATTAGTTTGTTATTAGGCAAATAGTACCAATGTTGGGATTTGCTGGAAAAGACTTAGCACTTAGCGGTTTATCAAGGGGGTCCCATACACCCCAACCGTGTTAGGAACGCAAAATCAAGGAACATAACACCGGTTTATACGGTTCCTAACGGCATGAGTGGAACAAATCACCAAGCAAAAGGCTTAGCCTTCCACCCTTGCCAGTATATAGGTGATTTCATTTTTTAAGCATTTATATAGTGTGATATAACCCAACCAAACTTCAACATGAAGCAAGCATCTTCAATCTTCACCTGCAACTAGCAATGCTATAAGAGGGGCTGAGCGAAGCCTACGTATAGCCAAGCAATGGTTTGCGTAGGAAGGGTGGTTAGACATGGCAATGGTTACAAGTAGGAGGCTGACAAGAAGAACATGGGCATCGAGGCAAAACTAAAGATCGAGACTACTAGCAGTAGGCAAAAATAGTAATGGTATCCGGGTTCGGTCATCTTGCCTGGGATTCCACGAGGGAGAAGAACGGATCCAAGAAGACGGAGCAACACTGACGAGAGAAACCTCACAACTCCGGAACGAAACCGAAGCTAACAAGAGAAGCAAACCGGAAAGAAACAAACAACACGGTAAACACACACATCATCAACATGGCATACGATGCACATCCAAGTATGATGCATGTCCGGTTTAAATATGCAAGGCATGGCAAAGTGCACAAACAAATACTACAAGTTAAGTGGAGATCAATATGCAACGAGTTGCATATTGACGAAACACCACATATTAATTATTTAGTTGACTCTCATTATTTACAAGACAAGATTAAATGTTTTTAACATGGCAAGAGGTGAAGCATAATAAAACTACCTATCTAGGCAATTTAAATGAGGCCGGAAATAACAACAACATATCCGGAAAATCCTCATGAGCATGTTTAAATAATTATAAGCAAACAACAATTAAACATTATAATGTTGTTAACATGATGCGGATGACATGATCAAGTTTATGCAAGTTTTTTTAAAAGGTTGACTTAAAAGAGATATGAAGCATTTGTCACCATGGTGGAAAGAAAGGGTGCCACGGCAACGATCCGAAAATGATGCAATGGCATCATATCGGTACTGGTAACTCGGTGAGGGACCGGTGCAAAACAAAAGGTGGAGTGAACGAGTTGAACAAGATGATGGGGTGATCCCGTTGCCGGGTTCCCACGAGTCGGTGACGAGGCAACCGAGGAACATGACAAAAGGTGAAACGGCACGGAGCACACACGGGAGACATTTCATACAACCACAACAAGCATGCACAAGCGTTCATCCACGGGGTCGTCTCGGGGTTATACCTTCGAAACACTCGTTTCGGGACGGTTCGAGAGCGTCGAGGAAGTAGCCGTTCCGTAGAGGGAAGTAGTTGTACTCGGGCGACGGTAGATGTACTCGTTCCGTTCGTTCTTGCCGGTTCCACGACGGCGGTAGTTGTTCACGGTCATCGGTAGTCGTTCGGGTCGTCGTGGACGTAGTGGAACTTGGTCTCGGCGCATTGAAGGGGTATTTGTCGCATCGACGAGTAGGGGTACTTGGTCGTTTCAAACGTTCGTCGTGGTACTCGTGCATGTAGTAGTCGGACTTGACGGGTTCCGTGAGGTAGTCGAACTTGACGAAAACTGTAGTTGTACTCGGGTCGTTGCGGTCTTTAGCGGTAGTCGTACTCTGTTCAGGTTAACATCACAAGCAACAAAACAAAACTACAGCAACAGGGACACGGTCATCGGTACACAGCAGCACGGGACAGCAGGAGCTGTGGAAGGAGGCGGAGGCGGCTGCAGCTCCTGGAGACGGGCGCCGGTAGCACAGGACGAGGGGGCCCCGCACATTTTGCGCTGGAGAAGAGGAGCTCGGCTCCTGGCTCGGTTCAGGCGAGGCTCTGGCGAGGAGAAGGCGACCCTGGAGGAAGGAGGCCGCGGGAGCCTGGGATGCGGCCTGGCCGCGGGCTCGCGCGACGCCCTGGCCGCGGGCTGCTCCTGGCGAGGAGAAGAAGACCGCAGGGCGGACGACGTCGGGGCCGGAGGGACGAGGCCGGGCGCGGCGGGATCCGGGCTGGACGACGGCGAGGCGGGCCTGGCCGCGGCGCTGGAGAGGCCACGGAGGACGGCGCTGGCGTGGCTCTCTTGCGGGGCGAAGGGCGGCGCTGGCTGTGGCCAACGGGACCGAAGGGAGAGGGCGCAGGAGGCTGCAAGGCTCGAGGCGCGGGGCGCCGTGGGAGCTCGGCCTGGGGTGAGGGGAGGGAGCCGCGCCGGTGCTTGGAGGGCGAGAGGCCGGGGCGGTCGGGCGCTCGGGGAATAGATCGAGCGAGCGGGCGATGGGGACGAGGGGATCGAGAGTTCGACCTCCTGGCGGCGACTTGCGGAGGGAGGAAAACGGGAGGGAGAGCGATGGGATTTGGTGGGCTAGGGTTCTGTGGGGGATCGGGCCAGGAGATGGTTGTGGGCCGCAGGGAAGAAGGGGGAGGAAGGTCTGGGCCGGAGTGGGCCTAGAGGGAAGGAGAAGGGAGTTGGGCTGGGAACGGTTGGCTGCCTTCTTTTTATTTCTTAAACAGAAATAAAAGAAAGAGAGAGCAAAATAAAAATAAGAAAAGAAGGCCAGGACAGAAAATAAAATATGGAACATTTTTATAAGGCTTTACGGGATATTACCAACCCAACAAAAATATTTCCAACACAAAGGAAGTGCAAACTAAAAATAAATAGCTTGCCTCAAGGAGTACAAAAGGAGTCTAGATTTAGAGGAGCCTCGAAAAATAACGGAAAGAATATAGCAAGGTTTAGAAGGAGAAGCTCGAAGTGAAAAAGACATGGGGAGAAATGCAAGTGTGTTTGAGTAATTCCGAGGAATGGAATAATTATTAATATAGCTCCATAATTATTAGGAGGCTTTTATATGTTATAAAGAGAAGACATCTTCCCTCGATTTAAATGGACCGAAGGTCCACACAATTTATTTAGGTTGAGATGCAAAAATAAATATGACATGATGACATGATGACATGATGACATGATGCAATGCGAAAAAAATAAAAGAACACAAGCACAAAGAACACACAGGAGACCCCGGAACATCTGGAATCTTCTGGGATCTTCTGGAATCTTCTGGGACGTCGGTCTCGGGCGTCACAACTCTCCCACACTAACAGAGGATCTCGACCCGAGATCCTAGAGATATCACCGGGTAAAAACGAAAAGAAGAGGTAAAACAAAGTTGCTTCTTTGACAGACGAGTGAAACCAAAGAACCTTGAGATGTTAAACAAGTTGAAAGAAAGAATGCAACGGAGATGAACGAAGAGGAAAAACACTCCTTTAGAAAAGAGGAACAAGGAGCATTATGAGAACCTTGAAGGTTGAAAGACATGAAACAAGAGCTCACGGACGGAAAGAATATGAAACTGCAATGGTATGGCCAAGGAATAAGAATGACAGAATTTGGACAGCACTCCGTCTGAAAATGGAAGGAATTAACAAGAACTAGAGAAGATGGAGTGATACTTGATGAAAACAACAACATATAGCTTCCGGAACAATTAAAAGAATGGCACAAGAGGTAAGAAGGATTCAGACAGCACTCCGGTTAAAAGACAGGCAAAACTAGATGAGATGACGGAACTTGAATGAAGAATACAACACTCCGGTTAAAAGGATAAACAAGGAAAAGAACATGATCTTGATAAAAACGAGATGATGGTTAAAGATAGCAATATCACAAAACCACCGGAACGAAAGAATAGAATATAGACAATGAAAGAATTGAACGGAGAAGAAAAAGACAACTTCTCTCAAAATTAAATTTGAAAGAGCATCTTACGAAGAAGGGTGGAATAGAGTTGTTGGAATTTCAACAACGAGAAGAATAAGCTTGATGTGGGCTTATGGAAAACATCTCAAAATTATGAGGTGACAACCGGCCACTAACGGAAAACAATTGATTGGATTGAGATCAACAAGGATATGAAAAGCTTATTCACCGGACTGATAAATGAAGAACTTGGGTCATTTATAAGCACCACAATAACAACAATCCTTAGGGAAAGCTTTTAGGTGAAATACAACCCAAGATAACTCCACAAATACAAATGAGGGGTTGAAGGATCTTCTCAAAAGAAAGAAATGATGGTTTTTAATTATCTCATTCTTGACAACTTGTGAATTATGAAACATGAAGGAATTGTCAAGAATGACATAACACCATCTGAAACGATAAGGTAGAAAGGATTGCAATTGGAATGCATGATGAAGAATGCTTAAGCTCCAACAAGAATCTTGATGAAGCCTTCGAGGATGAATTAAAACATGATGAACCACCATGAGATCTCCGGTAATGAAAGCATGAGAAGTGAAAGATGAAAAATAAGATTCAAGGCCTGCGATGAATTAGATGGGGCTTGAAATGATGTAATTGAAATAGCTTGAAGCTCCGGAAAACAAGATGAACACTTAGAACCGAGAATATGATATGATGAACAAGCTCCAGACAAAAGAATTAAAACACCTTGAAGGAATAAGAATAAGAATTATGTCATGCATCTCCTTCACCAATTAAATTGATGACAACCAAAGGATTTGGCATACTACTTATTCTCGTTGCAAGAAATTAAAGAGATATCTAGCACAAGCTGAGAATAGTCTTGAACGACTCACCGGTAGGATTATGAAGAGAACAAATGAATTAAAACGATAACAACGGAAGAGTAAACTTGAAAGAACCACCGTAAGAATATGGAGACGAACGAAGAGACATCAATGAAGAATATTTGGAGGACGAGGTTGAAAACTGAGAATGAAGAATCTTCTGAAATGATGGCCTTCGGAGGATCACAAAGAAAAGAATTCATGAAGAATCTTGATAGAACGGGCCAAGATTTAAGAGAAACACTTCACCGGTCTCCAAATGTTGAGAATGAAGACGAGAAATGCCATAAGAATTGTTGAGCACTCCGGAATGAAGAATTGGAAGATTGAACCAATGATGAAAAAGAATTTGAAAGCGAACTTGGAGAAGGCATGTGACTGATGGAAATCATTCTTACGTCACACTTTGAAAAGAATTCGCCGGAAAGGAAGAGTCAGGTAAGATCCTGGGAAAGACCTGTGGGTTAGGGCCCACTCAAAAGAAATCACCGTTGGAAAGATTGCTTAAGAGATAATGCACCAGTTGAATTAAAAGCCTTGAGTAAGATAACAATCCTCAAAATAATTTGAACGGGTTAAGAATGGAATTATGAATCTTCAGCACTCCGGATATGACTAGCAAGAGGAGAATGATTAATTGGAACATCGGAATAAGAAAACATTGTGAAAAGAGGAAAAGGATAAGATCAACACCAAATTCTTGAATTACATCCACCGGAGAATTATTGGAACAAAAGAATGGTGAACTTGAAGCTGTTGATCATCTTCACGATAAATCACCGGATAAGAACATTGAAGGAAGAATGAAGAAATATCACATGAATAAAATGGATACTTCATCTGAGAATTCTTGCTCTGAGAAGAAGAAGGGTGGGAGGGTGGGGAAAAACAAAGACAACTTGGGATGAACAAAATGGACACCGGTTGAAAAGAATTAACATGATGATCTTGATGGTCAAGAAGAATTAGCACTCCCATAGAAATATGATAACACCGATTAAGAAAGGTATGGAATCAACATTTGACATCGAAGCAACTCGAATACCAGAATCAAAACAAAACAAAGGGTAGATGTGTAGCAGCCTAATCTTCACAATATCATTCGAACAGAGACTTGAACGAATGAATTCCGCAGGTACATCAACTTGTCGAGAAGCCACTTGGAGAACAAAATGAAAATAAAAAGGAACAAGGAACAAATAGAACAAATACAAGATAGAAGTTTCGTTCGACATCTTCGTGCTGAAAGCTCATGGAACGTGTTACAAAAGGGTTTTGCAATCCCCGGATCAGCATAGCCAAGGACCCTTTAAGATGCAACTCCCGATCAGAACAAGTCCATAAAACCACTTCACTCAATGTAGAACCCCGAACTTCATATCGAGCATCCGTTGGAAGAATGCCTAGAACTACTAGATGAACCCACCTATAGATTTCCGAAAGATTCCAGTTATGCAATCAGGTGTTGGGGATACACGGGAAGCACCGCGCAATCAACTCTAAACCTACATCCAGGTGTATCCATCCTTCAACACATAACCAGTCTTTCTCGGAAACTGTTTACCTCGGACCTTCGAAAAGCATCCACTATAACAAGCTATGGCAATACTCTCGAACTACCTCCCCAGTACTGGGTGATGTCGGGGTTATCTTGCCACTGGCCGTATAGGAGAGATTTTCGATGTCGGCCGTCTTAAGTATTTAGTACTGCCGCGATATGCTTGTGTCAATGATACCCCGAAGCTCAACTCCTCGGTAACAGGAGGCATCGAGAACAATATCCTTGTCACAAGAACATCGAAACAATCCCAGAATACTCGCGGGATCCTAAAAAAATTTTGGTGCAATTTTTGAAAGTAGAAGAGAAAAGAGTAGACGTCAGGAGTCCTCACTAGAGAGAAAGGGGATGAGAAGCAAAGAAATCCTACTCTCCGATATAATATAGGACTCAAAATATTTTCAGTGTGTGCCTAGACTCAACCGTCAACGATTCGATCAATCAGTGGGGCTTCTAGGTCGGAGAAGGCTCTGAATACCAACTTTTAATGCCCAGGATGGGACTATACCTCCTACGTGTCGAGGCACGACTTAAAGGTATAAGCCCATCCTAGAATGATCTCAAGTTTGGTATCTTTGCACAACTCATGTAAAAGAGGGATTAAATTGCAAAAGGAGGTAGTTGGCTTACACTCGCCACTTCACACAATACATTACATAAGCAATCATCATACAGAACATCACAACCCGACTACGGGCGAAGATCCAAAAGAAAGATACCAAAACAACATAAAGCCACAGGTCAGGATCGAATCCTAGTAGAAACCATTACTGAGCATCGAAACGTCTCAAGCAAACAGTCACGATCTTCATCGGGCTCCCGGGTGAAGAACTGATCCAACTCCTGCATCAAACTCGGCTGAACCTGCAACTGGTGTGGTGAAGTAACTGTGAGCCACAGAGGACTCAGCAATCCCGTTCCCGGGTAACAAGACTATTTAAGCCTTGGGTGTGGATAAGGCTGAAGAAAGAACGAGAGGTGAAGGAACAAACAAGAGTCTGCAGCAGCAACTAGCACTAACTTACGCAAAAGAGAGCGAGAAGAGAAGAGCATCGATCGAAAGATGATCACGAAGTGATCCTAACTAAAGCCGGTCAAACATAACCCCACCGTGTTCAACTCCCGAATCCCTATTCGGAAATTGACAGTCACGGTACACACGCTGGTAGTGTATTAGAACATTGTGTCAAGTTATCTACAACCGGAATTAACAAGCTCCCATCTGCCACATAACCGCGGGCACGGCTTTCGAAAGTTCAAACCCTGCAGGGGTGTTCCAACTTGGCCCATCACAAGCCCACGATCCGCGAAGTCGCAACTCCATAGGTGGGAAGACCCGAGTATTCTCGGAATCCCGTGCTCAAGTTAAACCGAACTAAGGTAAGGCTAATCCAGCAAATCCTCCCGGCGTGCCGACACCCTGATAGTAGCCGCGCGTATCTCGTCTCAGGCCATGACCGGATGAGCACAGCGTACAGTGGCCTAAACCCAAGTTGCCAAGGGGGGCCCCGCACACGACTCTAGTTTGGACCAACACTCAAATCGAGCACTGGCCCAGGGGGGTGGAATTAAGATGAAAGGGGTAGCTAGTCCCATTCAAGTTTTATTAGTTTGTTATTAGGCAAATAGTACCAATGTTGGGATTTGCTGGAAAAGACTTAGCACTTAGCGGTTTATCAAGGGGGTCCCATACACCCCAACCGTGTTAGGAACGCAAAATCAAGGAACATAACACCGGTTTATACGGTTCCTAACGGCATGAGTGGAACAAATCACCAAGCAAAAGGCTTAGCCTTCCACCCTTGCCAGTATATAGGTGATTTCATTTTTTAAGCATTTATATAGTGTGATATAACCCAACCAAACTTCAACATGAAGCAAGCATCTTCAATCTTCACCTGCAACTAGCAATGCTATAAGAGGGGCTGAGCGAAGCCTACGTATAGCCAAGCAATGGTTTGCGTAGGAAGGGTGGTTAGACATGGCAATGGTTACAAGTAGGAGGCTGACAAGAAGAACATGGGCATCGAGGCAAAACTAAAGATCGAGACTACTAGCAGTAGGCAAAAATAGTAATGGTATCCGGGTTCGGTCATCTTGCCTGGGATTCCACGAGGGAGAAGAACGGATCCAAGAAGACGGAGCAACACTGACGAGAGAAACCTCACAACTCCGGAACGAAACCGAAGCTAACAAGAGAAGCAAACCGGAAAGAAACAAACAACACGGTAAACACACACATCATCAACATGGCATACGATGCACATCCAAGTATGATGCATGTCCGGTTTAAATATGCAAGGCATGGCAAAGTGCACAAACAAATACTACAAGTTAAGTGGAGATCAATATGCAACGAGTTGCATATTGACGAAACACCACATATTAATTATTTAGTTGACTCTCATTATTTACAAGACAAGATTAAATGTTTTTAACATGGCAAGAGGTGAAGCATAATAAAACTACCTATCTAGGCAATTTAAATGAGGCCGGAAATAACAACAACATATCCGGAAAATCCTCATGAGCATGTTTAAATAATTATAAGCAAACAACAATTAAACATTATAATGTTGTTAACATGATGCGGATGACATGATCAAGTTTATGCAAGTTTTTTTAAAAGGTTGACTTAAAAGAGATATGAAGCATTTGTCACCATGGTGGAAAGAAAGGGTGCCACGGCAACGATCCGAAAATGATGCAATGGCATCATATCGGTACCGGTAACTCGGTGAGGGACCGGTGCAAAACAAAAGGTGGAGTGAACGAGTTGAACAAGATGATGGGGTGATCCCGTTGCCGGGTTCCCACGAGTCGGTGACGAGGCAACCGAGGAACATGACAAAAGGTGAAACGGCACGGAGCACACACGGGAGACATTTCATACAACCACAACAAGCATGCACAAGCGTTCATCCACGGGGTCGTCTCGGGGTTATACCTTCGAAACACTCGTTTCGGGACGGTTCGAGAGCGTCGAGGAAGTAGCCGTTCCGTAGAGGGAAGTAGTTGTACTCGGGCGACGGTAGATGTACTCGTTCCGTTCGTTCTTGCCGGTTCCACGACGGCGGTAGTTGTTCACGGTCATCGGTAGTCGTTCGGGTCGTCGTGGACGTAGTGGAACTTGGTCTCGGCGCATCGAAGGGGTATTTGTCGCATCGACGAGTAGGGGTACTTGGTCGTTTCAAACGTTCGTCGTGGTACTCGTGCATGTAGTAGTCGGACTTGACGGGTTCCGTGAGGTAGTCGAACTTGACGAAAACTGTAGTTGTACTCGGGTCGTAGCGGTCTTTAGCGGTAGTCGTACTCTGTTCAGGTTAACATCACAAGCAACAAAACAAAACAAACAAAACAAAACTACAGCAACAGGGACACGGTCATCGGTACACAGCAGCACGGGACAGCAGGAGCTGTGGAAGGAGGCGGAGGCGGCTGCAGCTCCTGGAGACGGGCGCCGGTAGCACAGGACGAGGGGGCCCCGCACATCTTGCGCTGGAGAAGAGGAGCTCGGCTCCTGGCTCGGTTCAGGCGAGGCTCTGGCGAGGAGAAGGCGACCCTGGAGGAAGGAGGCCGCGGGAGCCTGGGATGCGGCCTGGCCGCGGGCTCGCGCGACGCCCTGGCCGCGGGCTGCTCCTGGCGAGGAGAAGAAGACCGCAGGGCGGACGGCGTCGGGGCCGGAGGGACGACGCCGGGCGCGGCGGGATCCGGGCTGGACGACGGCGAGGCGGGCCTGGCCGCGGCGCTGGAGAGGCCACGGAGGACGGCGCTGGCGCGGCTCTCTTGCGGGGCGAAGGGCGGCGCTGGCTGTGGCCAACGGGACCGAAGGGAGAGGGCGCAGGAGGCTGCAAGGCTCGAGGCGCGGGGCGCCGTGGGAGCTCGGCCTGGGGCGAGGGGAGGGAGCCGCGCCGGTGCTTGGAGGGCGAGAGGCCGGGGCGGTCGGGCGCTCGGGGAATAGATCGAGCGAGCGGGCGATGGGGACGAGGGGATCGAGAGTTCGACCTCCTGGCGGCGACTTGCGGAGGGAGGAAAACGGGAGGGAGAGCAATGGGATTTGGTGGGCTAGGGTTCTGTGGGGGATCGGGCCAGGAGATGGTTGTGGGCCGCAGGGAAGAAGGGGGAGGAAGGTCTGGGCCGGAGTGGGCCTAGAGGGAAGGAGAAGGGAGTT
This sequence comes from Secale cereale, assembly GCA_902687465.1. Classification (NCBI taxonomy): domain Eukaryota; kingdom Viridiplantae; phylum Streptophyta; class Magnoliopsida; order Poales; family Poaceae; genus Secale; species Secale cereale. The sequence continues at coordinate 555,729,271 of LR738710.1, forward strand.
GGGCTGGGAACGGTTGGCTGCCTTCTTTTTATTTCTTAAACAGAAATAAAAGAGAGAGAGAGCAAAATAAAAATAAGAAAAGAAGGCCAGGACAGAAAATAAAATATGGAACATTTTTATAAGGCTTTACGGGATATTACCAACCCAACAAAAATATTTCCAACACAAAGGAAGTGCAAACTAAAAATAAATAGCTTGCCTCAAGGAGTACAAAAGGAGTCTAGATTTAGAGGAGCCTCGAAAAATAACGGAAATAATATAGCAAGGTTTAGAAGGAGAAGCTCGAAGTGAAAAAGACATGGGGAGAAATGCAAGTGTGTTTGAGTAATTCCGAGGAATGGAATAATTATTAATATAGCTCCATAATTATTAGGAGGCTTTTATATGTTATAAAGAGAAGACATCTTCCCTCGATTTAAATGGACCGAAGGTCCACACAATTTATTTAGGTTGAGATGCAAAAATAAATATGACATGATGACATGATGACATGATGACATGATGCAATGCGAAAAAAATAAAAGAACACAAGCACAAAGAACACACGGGAGACCCCGGAACATCTGGAATCTTCTGGGATCTTCTGGAATCTTCTGGGACGTCGGTCTCGGGCGTCACAGCATGCCTGGGCGCGGCCAGGGCACATGGGAGCACTGGCAGATGGGCAGGGGTGAGCGGGAGGTGCAGACGGCATCGGCGGACGACGACGATAGCAGCTAGGCGGCCATGACGAGGGGACAACGGGAAAAATAGGGGGTCGGAGGAGGAGCTCACCCCAGAGCTCAGGGGCAGCTCGGCGATGTTGGGGCAGCGGTGGTGGTGGCTGGGGCGGAGGAGCTCGTTGCGGTGGCATTGGAGGAGCTGCGGGACGGAGGAAGTGGTCCTCGGGCGCGGGCGGAGCATGAGCGAACGGAGGGAGGAGAGATGACTGGGTGATGGGGAAGGGAAGGGAAGCGGTCAGAGGGGTCGCCGGCGTGGCGTCGGGCACGAGGGAGCTCCTCTCCCTCAGAGATTCATGCGTGCGTGCGAGCGCTCCTGTGGGTGACGGC
>LR738710.1:555730602-555757916 GCA_902687465.1 Secale cereale
TTTGCTACTTTTTATTTATTTATTTCTCTTTTACTTATTCTTTGTTATATTTTTAGTTTTGTATTTTCCTTTTACTGTTTTATTTTCCATTTGAGTATTTAAACATTTTATAAAAGTGTGGTTTCTCCGCCGCAATTACCGATGAATTACTTGACTCATTTAGAACATTTTAGTTTTGCTGGTTGAAAACTTTTATTGTTTGCCTTTAATTCAAATTTGAATTTGAATCATTTTGAACTAATGCGAGATTATCAACGGTAATCGAGGTGACGTGGCATCATTAACAGAGGTTCACTGTAGTTAATTATCGGGGTGTCATAGGTTGTCATTTTTGTATGAAGCACCTCTCAGCCGAGAATAAGAATTGTCGGTAATGACTAGCTCAAAAAGGGGTTCTTTATAAAAAAGTAAACTAAAAAATAAACAGTGAAAAGGCTATCTTATTTTGTTGTTTTGAGCAAATTAAATTTTATCAACCATATATTAATGTCATTGTGTGGTGGCATGTGTAATTTATTATAATTATGGAACTCCGAGATTGTTGGGTAGTAACTAATAAGTGAACAAAGTCACAAGGCAAATATCTAAAAGCACATATGATCATTTCTATGCCACACACCAGGACTCACTGTGTCATCACACTGTACCATCACAATGCGATGGTCGTCATGTTTCATTTATGGAAGTTTATGCACACAAGTATGTTGATATTTTTATTCCTCTTTACCATTGTATGGTGTTTCACACTTGCTTGCAAATGCAACAAAAATCAATGTGAGATCTCAAAAAATGCATACAACATGATAAGTTATTCTTGTGAAGGTAACTAGAAAATAGCTCAATGGTGACACCACATGTTCTATGCGCCACTCTAGTTCCTGCTATTATCTTCACTCCATCTTTCTCTAACTTTTTATATCCTTGATTACATAATCTGAAAACTCTCAAGCTAGCGCATTATGAAAGTGCAAAAGTGAAACTAGATTCATCTATGGCGTTCGTATTAAGAACACTATAAGATCACAATGCCATAATCTCTATGAAAAAACAACGATAATCAAACAACAGTTCCCCAAAAATAAAAAAGATGATGGAATCTTATATCTAAGGGGCACATTTGTTCACCTTCTCTCCATCTCAATTTATTCAATATAACATAATTCGACAACTCAGTATGATTTGGCCTTTCAATTGTATACACGCCAAGAAAGTATAATCCTAAAGTTAGGGTCTCTCACGTCATAGAAGGAACACAACAAAGCCACTTAAATAAAGACTAATAGTTGAATCACAATTCTACCATCAGAGTGTAATGGTTATAGCGTTTCAATTAGTAATGTTTAAGCGCAAAACAATCTTGAGATTTTTATTCTTCCTTGGTACTATATGTCATTTCACACTTGCTTGCAATTGCAATGGAAAATCTATCATGTCTCAACAATGCACACCTCATGATAATTTAATGCATACCACATGATAATTCTTTCTCATAAAGATAAACTAGAATCACATATATGGAGTACTTTCTAGAAAAATAGAAAATGACTCAACCGTGACACCATAATTTCTATGCGTCACTCTAGTGATGCCGTTATCTCCACACCATCTTTCTCTACCTTTTATATCCCTGATTGCAAAATCTGACAACCTTTTTCTTCGCGAGAACAAAATCCGACAACCACACGTTATTCACGTGGAAAAGTGAATTTGGATTCATCTGGGGCCATTGTAAGAACACTGTAAGATCACAAAGTCATAACAAACACTAGGAAGAAAAACAACAACAAAGGTCACAAAAACAATTAAGAAAATTGATGAAATCACTCTCTGAAATTTTTCAACACAATATAATCTGACAATTCACATGTTCAAAGCTTTCAGTTGTATGCGCTTTAAGAAAGTAAACCAAATTTAAGTTCTCTCACCCTCAGTGTTGCAGGAAACACTATATAGAGCCACTCAAATAATGACCAACATGATATTTATCTTGAGTCAGATATTTTTCTGAGAAAGAAGGCAACCAAGATAGATCACATGGAAAAATATATATGAAAATGACAGTGAGGTCCTAACCTCCCATAGACCATGGTTACCCGTTTCTTACCAACCCCGGTCCCGAGGGCCGCCTGTTAAGACGCAGCGGCGCAAAACGGCAGCAGCCAAAGGCAAGCCGAAACCGCGTCGGCTCACGGAGTCCACCACCAGTCTCCTCCCCTCCTACCCCCGCCTCCAAGGCCCCTCCGCCCGCCCGCCGACTTGGTCCGCTGGTCCGGGGTGCTCCTGTCCGGCACGAATCCAGCGGCGTTTGTTGCGGGAATGCGGGGAGTTCATTGGTGAGCCGCTATGGGTTGCTTCCCGTGCTTCGATTCGGGCTCCGACGGGGAGCTGCTCTACCCCAAGCAGGGCGGCGGAGGCGGCGGAAATGGCACGGGCGGACGGACTGCGGCCGCGGCATCGTCCTCCGGCGTCGGCGCCCGCGAGGAGAGACCCATGGTCCCGCCGCGCGTCGAGAAGCTCCCCGCAGGTGCGTGCGTCTCTCCGATCGGCCTTCTGGTCGATTGATGGGAGTAGGATCGGATCCGTTGATGGTTTGATGATCTCTGTTAATCTCTTCTTCCCTTTTCCTCCACCGGCACGGCGGCATCACGGGCCGGAGCGGAGGGGAAGAGACGCTCGGCTTCAGCTTCTGACTTGTAGATTCGTGTAAGATAGTAATCGTTTCGTTAGAGCAGTCTGGCCTTGCGCGGAATAATAGCTCAGATCTGGATCTTGTGGCGATCTTTTCGTCGACTTTGCGTGACCGTGGTGTCTGGGCAGTGAAAGAAGTGCCTCATGATGGTTTGATACTCTCTGTTGGTCTTTTCTAGCTGGACTCTAGAATCTAGATGTCTGGTGACGATGGACAAGGTGATCCTGGTGAATGGGATTGAGAGAAAAGATGGAATAAAGTGTGGTTAGTAATCCCCTAAGATATTTCTGATAGAGGGTACAAATATCTTACCTACTAGGCTGGTTTCCGTGATTTTTCGTATGATAACTCACTCGATTAGGAGTAGAATGCTTACTTGGGTTGGTGTCTTCCTTCATCGTGATTGTATCTTCATCTGCATGACGATGTGAACATGTGCAGGGGCTGAGAAGGCAAGGGCAAGAGGCAATGCCGGAATGAAGGAGCTTTCAGATCTCAGGGATGCCAATGGCAATGTCCTCTCTGCGCAGACGTTCACCTTCCGTCAGCTTACGGCTGCCACGAGGAACTTCAGGGAGGAATGCTTCATTGGGGAGGGAGGGTTCGGACGTGTTTACAAGGGCCGTCTTGATGGAGGCCAGGTAACTTGTTTTGTTGGCAAAGCTAGGTCTTAATTTTTGTTTTCGTCTTTCTTGTTTCTTGTGTTAGAGTAGTACCGAGGTTACTTGGTTGTATCAAAGGTGCCATTGATTCGTCTAGGACATCCAAGAAAACCAGTGTTTGCACATGATCAGTGGATGCCCACATGCAACAAAAGTCCATGTTCACTTATAGGCATATCAGATTCAATTTCTGCTGTCCTTGGCTGCTCGACTGTCCATAGGCCCTGTGTTAATTGAGCAAGATGAAGCACATGAAACAATTAATGCTTGCCATCTCAATGAAGTATTTTATGTCCTAAAGCATGAGATGGGGCCTGACACATGCAAAGCTGAAATGTTTGAAATACCTGTTGCAGGTTGTTGCTATAAAGCAGCTCAATAGGGATGGAAACCAAGGAAACAAAGAATTTCTGGTGGAAGTCCTCATGCTCAGTTTGCTGCATCATCAAAACCTTGTTAATTTGGTTGGTTATTGCGCTGATGGAGAGCAACGCCTTCTGGTGTATGAGTATATGCCCCTTGGATCATTGGAAGACCATCTCCATGGTAAGACTGTTTGTTGCTTTCTATATTGGCGTTGTGCAGACTGCAGAGCAATGCCTTTTGAGCCCCCGTTCATGTTTCTGTGCGGGTACTGTGCACATATGTGATACTGGTTGTTTCTCACATGTTTGCTTCAGTACAGGTTGTCAATCTGCTATTCTGTCTGCCCCCATCTGTCCATGATTGTTTTATTGTTGCTCCATGTGCATGATTCTTTTCATGATTGTGAGACATTTTGCTCTGCCAAGTCCTTTTGTCCATGCAGCGGTACATAACATGCACAGTATCCAGTAGGTTTCTTTGATTGACCTTGCTGGCCCCATCTTTATCCATTACCTAATTATAGTTGGGTGAACGTCCTGTGTTTGTATGTATGTTTGTTAGCATGGTGGTATAATAATCTACTACTTATTTGGTCATGTCAACCGCTTGAGACATGGCTGCCTGCATATTTTATATTCTTGGAAATATCTGAAGAGTGCAAATTAGGTAACTTGACTCTATGTAGTGATCTGTGGTCAAATATTGGATGTCTTCCATGTGTATGTGGTTTAATATCGGTGATACAGTCATACGGTCATACCCCTTGTGTACTTTTAGTGCAAGATATAATTTCTTTTCGTAAGGCAGGAAAGAAGTTGCTATTCAAATACTTCCTCCGTTCACTTTTGTAAGTCCTTTAGGACAGCTGAAATTGAACTATATTAGGTGTTGTCTTAAATGTCTAAAAGGTCTTATAAAAGTGAACGGAGGGAGTATTGAACTTCATTTAGGTTAATTTTGCTACCAAGCTCACTGAGCTGAATAAAGCAATCACTGTGACGGTAGAATTGCTAGATGTGTCTGTTAATTAGATTATTTAAACAAGGGGTCATGTAAATTATTGTATTGAAGAATATAGTTGGGGACCAGAGAATAGACTAGCTACTAGCTAAGCCAGGTGTGCCAATAATTGTAATCTAGCATGAAAACATATTGCTGACATAACAGTAAGTAACCCTGTTCCAGACGACTCGGTTTTTCTAGGCCGTGCTGTGGTCAATTTTGGGGACAGGAATGCATAGTCCTTTAGTTTGCTAGTGCTGCAAATGTAAATTCGTTACTTAAGAAACTCCGTGCAAGAAAAAGAACATTTGTGTAACTATTATGTTCAACCTTGTTCCAAGTAACTCCGCGTATTTCACAGTTGGCTAAATTAACATCTGTGTAACACTTGATGCAGATCTCCCTCCTGACAAGGAACCATTGGACTGGAACACTAGGATGAAAATCGCAGCTGGTGCTGCTAAAGGTCTGGAATACCTCCATGACAAGGCACAACCACCAGTTATTTATAGAGACTTCAAGTCATCAAATATTCTATTGGGTGATGATTTCCATCCGAAGCTGTCAGACTTTGGTCTCGCTAAATTGGGTCCTGTTGGTGACAAGTCTCATGTCTCTACACGTGTGATGGGAACATACGGCTATTGTGCTCCAGAATATGCTATGACAGGGCAACTTACAGTCAAGTCAGATGTCTATAGCTTTGGAGTGGTGTTGCTTGAGTTGATTACTGGCCGGAAGGCCATTGACAGCACCAGACCTCATGGGGAACAAAACCTCGTGTCATGGGTATGCTATGTTAAAATTATTCATAATCAGTTGTTGCTATTTCTACTCAGTATTATTGTATCACATTATGTATCCATATATCACTTGTTGATAGTCAGATATCAGTTTCTCTTATATATTTGCTGGGCAACTGGATATTTTTATGATGGGAAGTTGAGAAATAAATGTGGGGGTATATTTAGAAGCTACTCCCTCCGTCTGGAATTACTTGTCACATAAATGGATAAAAATGAATGTATCTAGGATTAAGATATGTCTAGATACATCCATTTCTTTGACAAGTATTTCCGGATGGAGGGAGGATTAAGGACCTTTTTAAATGTAAAAATTATGATAGAAGCATGATTATGATAACGCTTATCCACAATTGCTTATGGATACAAGTAGTAGAAAGTATGTTGGGAGTAGGCCACTGTTTGCAATTACTAGTAGAAATATTAGTCCTTTGTGCAATGCTTATGATTTTCCATGTGTCATGGAATTATTTGTGTAGTAATCATTCTTTATACATTGCCAGGCACGCCCTCTTTTCAATGACAGGCGGAAGCTCCCAAAGATGGCTGATCCAGGGCTGCAGGGACGATATCCCATGCGTGGGCTCTACCAAGCCCTTGCTGTGGCGTCAATGTGTATTCAGTCAGAGGCTGCTTCGCGACCACTTATCGCTGATGTTGTGACCGCTCTTTCCTACCTGGCGTCCCAAATTTATGATCCTAATGCGATCCATGCCTCGAAAAAGGCAGGTGGCGATCAGCGAAGTAGGGTTTCTGATAGTGGAAGGACGCTCCTGAAGAATGACGAGGCAGGCAGCTCTGGACACAAGTCGGATCGGGATGATTCCCCCAGGGAGCCTCCTCCGGGGATCCTTAATGACAGGGAGCGGATGGTGGCTGAGGCGAAGATGTGGGGTGCGAATCTGCGGGAGAAGACGCGTGCTGCTGCCAGTGCACAGGGGAGCCTCGATTCTCCAACTGAAACCGGATAGCGGCAATCGTCAACCTGTGGCCTTGTGTTTTTCTCTCTGTCAAGACTGTGCTTGCTTTCGATTGGCGGGGAAAGGTGAATTGGGTGCTTCCCGGTGGTGTTAGATGTGTACATTTATAGGGGCAAAACAAAAACAAAAGAAAACAAGAGGAGAATTGGGTGGCTTTGTACTGGATATGGTCGTACCTGTAAATTCTCGGAAAATTTTGCGACGATGGAGAACAAATCTTAACTCGTCTGTTGTCCCTGTTCCTCTTTTTTGTTTGTATAATTTGCATTGCTTTATGTTTTTTTTCTTGGTTATAGGATTGCACTGGTTGCGGGCTTGCATCCTGATTCCTCTAGCCTTTGGATCGCTGGATTGGATGGCTCAACAGGTTTTACCTTGTGTTTGTGCTTGCTAGGTGGTTAGTGCTCGTTCAATATATAATTTTACTAAGGCGAGTGTTTATTTGATCGTTCAAGCACGTGTTGCTTTTGTTACTTGATACAAATTCAGTTTATTGGTCACATGCTAGATTTTGGTTTATGGAAAACGTTCTAATTAAACCGGATGATTTCTCGCGTCCGCAAGCCGTCTCGGGGTGTTGACACGTGTCCCGTGGGGCCAATGCATCCGCTCATTCTGCAACCTTATCTTCTATCCATACCCAGCCGTCCTCATCCTCTCGACGGCCCGAGTTCCTCTATCTCCATCCCCACTGCAGCCTACCTCTTTTCTCTTCGCGAGCGCCTTCCTACTCTGTCCATGACCTCTCCATCCCCGTCAGCAGAACTGCTACTGCTACGAGGCCGCCGGTGCTGCAGCCGTGGATGGTGGCGCAAGGCGGCGCCGCTCGCCACACATGCTGATTTTCTCAGTGTGTGGGCGATGCGATGGTTCCGGGGATGCTGCAGCCGTCAATGGTGCCGCAAGGCGGTGCTGCTCTCCGCGCGTGCTGCAATCAAGAGGCCAAGGAGGGGATTTGCACAACATCAGCCAGGTCACCGTGCGGCAGTGTTGTGCTGCAGGCTGGCTGGCAAGCTGCAGCGTTCGTTGAAGCAGAGAGGGACTCGTCGGTGTTGCGATGAAGCATCGCCAGGACCGCCGGAGCTGCAATGAAGTGCCACGGGGTCATCGGAGCTTCATCGGGGTTGCAATGAAGCGCCGCCGGAGCTGCAATGAAGTCTCACGGGGGTCGTCGGAGCTCCGCCGGGGTTTCAGTGAAGCGCCGCCGGAGTTTCATTGAAGCGCTGTCGGAGCCGCTATAACTTCGCCGGGGTTGAAATGAAGCTCCGCGGCGCTGCAATGGAGCGCCGCCTGTACTACACGGTGCTGTCCTGGAGCTGCTGCATACTGCTCCTTTGGGAGCGCCTGATCGTGCGTATCGGAGCATCTGATCGGACGTCTCTGCAGGCGGCTTAAATTTGGCTAAAATCAGCCGACTGATTGGTAGCAGCGGCCTTGGTTTATTCATTTGCTCGATATATAGCTTTTTTTGTTGAGAGAAACACTCGATATATAGATAAATAAAGACAGCTAACTGAAGGTCTTGCAAATGATAAATAAGAGCGAGTCTTTGGCAAATTTCAGTAAGGGAACTAGTGGTGCTAAGACCAAAGTGTTGCAGATTCAACATGAATCTCAATGTCACCCGCAAAATAAAAAATAAAAAAACATGAATCCCAATGCAAAAGCGTTATTGGGGGTTGCCGGTGCCTACTGAGGCGGCTAGAAGCAAAGAGTTTGAGTATATTGAACATAGTAGTTGGCTGCTGTCAATAAAAAAGGTAACTAGTTGGCTACATATGCAGGGCCGGCTGGAGAGGGGTAGCACAGGCAGTATATACTTTTATCATATTTTATTTTGATCTTACTAAGGGCATATCGGGATCCTCTCCAAACGCTTGGGCTTCAAGAAGCTAGATTCTCGAAGCTTACCCAGCCTATGCTGTAAAAACGAGAAGTCAGGAAAGCTCAACTCCACACAAAGGAGATGAGTTTGCAATATTTACAACTAATTGCCACCGTCAAAGAAAACGGGTTGTCTCACACAACAAGATCGGTACCCTCGCCAAGCGTTAAGAGTACAGGTTGGCCCGAACTGAGCTGCCTCCAGTCGGCCCAAAGTGGCTCCCAATAGACCAACAACCTCCCAACTAGGCTGCAACACTGGGAGAAGCTAGCGTTGCTTCTCAACGGTTCGGAGTCGCTGTCTGGAGCAAGAAGGGACGTTGGGAAGTTGAATTTGTGGAGTTTGGAGAGGCAGCGCAAAGCCCTAGGTGACCTAATCCTGCACAACTTGAAGATGGATCCAGATGAACAAACAAAAACACTAGGGAAAAAACATTCAAAGATAAGATCCAATCACACATGCCCTCTTGAAGCAAATCCACACAAGTGACAAGGGTAAGTGCTTTCCAAATTCTCAAGGGAGATGAGGTCTTGAGGGTAGTCTTCTTCGAATCCATGAGGTCTTGAGGGTAGTCTTCTCCAAATCCACAAGAGGAAGAGGAGGTGTAGATAATCCCTTGGGGTTCTTCTCTAATGGATGTTTTGAATTCCAAAGGAGTGTTAGATAAGAAAAACTCTCTTTAGATTTAGTCTAATATACTTTGCTAATCCTAATGAGAAGGTAGGGGTTGTCTATTCTATTCCATGACGAGATAGGGGTGGAAGGGAGGGATACATGACCACTTAGGCCAGACTGCATGCAGGTAGGGGCCGAATGTTCGACTAGAAAGTCAGACTTCTGGGCTCAGTCTGGATAACCGGGCCGTTAGCCGGAATTTCGGCGTTGTAGCTGGTCTGTGGGTAGTCGGGTCATCGAGGTGGTTGCTCGAGGGGTCGAACGACCGCGTAGATGTCCGATCGTCTGGTTGGGCCTGGACGTGGAGGCCGAAAACCTGTGCACATGGCATGCTTGTACGGCTTCGTCCAGACGTCCGGTTAGCTGGGTGGGTGTCGAAACAGTGAGCAGTGGCTCCTTTCTCTTCATTCTTTCCTTGCTCCTCTTTCGACATGGTTTGGCTTTGTTCTCTTACTTCTCCATGGTTGCTGAAAGAGGAGCGAATTAACCTCAGTTTGAATATATAGCACGTGTGCGAGCTCTTGTTAAATGTCCACTTGGAGGTGTAGGTGTTGATGTTTATGGGTTCTTCACACCAGAAATTGTGTGAGCAGATTGCCTCATTCATAAATAGCTATTGGTGGAGCCAACATGACAAGTGGGACTACTGCCATTGGATTGGCTGGGACAAGTAGACTAAATTGAAGTGGGAAGGGGGCCAGGTTTCCATGACCTGTATACTTTCAATCTCGTGATGCTAGCAAGGCAGGGCTAGAGGTTACTGCAAGAACCAGACACATTGTGTGCCTGTGATTGAAAGTTGGGTTTTCCTAATTGTCTTTCTCTCGAAGCATAAGCGAGTGGATACATGTCATACACATGGCGAAACATACTAAGAGGAGTCGACCTGCTGAAGCAGGGCATAGTGTGGAGGATAGGGACGGGAAAAAGCGTGTGAATTTGGGAGGACCCATTGATACCTTGGGGTGGTACTAAAATACCACACACGATGCGCTGAAGTGATGGACATCTCCGTAGTCCATTAATTTGCCCTTCTTCAAAACTTTGCCAAGTTATGTGCTTTGTGAAAGTCCTATTAAGCATCCTGATCTATCTCTATAGATCTTGATGCCCAATATATAAGCAGCTTCACCGAGGTCTTTCATTGAAAAATTCTTATTCAAGTATCCTTTTATGTTATCCAAAAATTCTATATCATTTCCATCAATAATATGTCATCCACATATAGTATAAAAATGCTACAGAGCTCCCATTCACTTTGTTTTAAATACAGGCTTCACCGTAAGTCTGTATAAAACCATATGTTTTGATCACCTCATCAAAGTGTATATTCCAACTTCAAGATGCTTGCACCAGTCCATAGATGGATCGCTGGAGCTTGCACACTTTGTTAGCACCTTTAGGATCGACAAAACCTTCTGGTTGCATCATATACAACACTTCTTTCAGAATTCCATGAAGGAATGCATTTTTGACATCCATTTGCCAGATTTCATAATCATAAAATGCGGTAATTGCTAACATGATTCGGACAGACTTAAGCATCGCTACGGGTGATAAAGTCTCATCGTAGTCAACTCCTTGAACTTGTCGAAAACCTTTTGCGACAAGTCGAGCTTTGTAGACAGTAATATTACCATCAGCGTCAGTCATTACCATCAGCGTCAGTCTTCTACTTGAAGATCCATTTATTCTCTATGGCTTGCCGATCATCGGGAAAGTCCACCAAAGTCCACACTTTGTTCTCGTACATGGATCCTATCTCAGATTTCATGGCTTCAAGCCATTTTTTGGAATCTGGGATCATCATAGCTTCTTCATAGTTCGAAGGTTCGCCATTGTCTAACAACATGACTTCTAGGACAGGGTTACCGTACCACTCTCATGCGGTACGTGTTCTGGTCTACCTTCGAGGTTCAGTAGTAACTTGACCTGAAGTTTCACGATCATCATCATTAGCTTCTTCTCTAGTTGGTGTAGGCATCACGGGAACAATTTTCTCCGATGAGCTACTTTCCAATTCGAGAGAAGATACAATTACCTCAGCATGTCCTACTTTCCTCCCACTCACTTATTTTGAGGGAACCTCCTTCTCTAGAAAGGACCCATTCTTAGAAACAAAGATCTTGCCTTAGGATCTGTGGTACAAGGTGTACCTATCGGATTCAAGGGCTCCGCAAACCCAAAGAGGTCCGAACTCTGGGGCGTGTGAACGAAGGACTCCGCTTCTCCAAGGAGCTAGACTCGCCCTGCTCAAAGCTCAAGCTCGCCGCACAAGATCGTAAAAGGGGATAAGTGACACGATGATTTACCCAGGTTCGGGCCACCTTGCGGTGTAAGACCATACTCCTGCTTTGTGGTGGATTGGCCTCATGAGGAGGCTCGGTATGAAATGTTACAAAGGAAGAGCTGCCTCAGGAGGGCCTGAGTGGTGTATGCGGGTTTGATCCTTGGATCTTGGATCCCGCCTACGATAGACACCGATCCCTATTTATAGTGGCATTGGTCCTCTTCCCGCATCACTTGGGCGGGAAGGGATCCCACAACGACCAAATTTGAAGGGGGACAAGAGGTACATATTATCCCGATGAAAGGTGGTCTCCGCCTACAAAGTCTCTGATCCTGACGCTGGGGTGGGCTTGGCGATGACATCCGCCGTGTCGAGCCCGTGGTCTTGGTCTTGTTGCACCAGAGTGAAAACCTTTAGCCCTCCCCTCAGGAATACGCGCCTGGCCTTGTCCTTCTTGCACGAAAGGGGAAACTGCCCCTGTGCGCCCGCTGGCGCCCGCCTGGCTGTAGTCATCATGGCTCACATCACCCCATCCTTAGGAGGAGGGGCTCTTGTCTTAGAATCTCCGCTCATCCGGAGGCAGCTTGCGGAGCTGCTCCCTAGGAGGTCTTGGCACGCCTCGCCTCGTGAGGGATGGGACCCCTGGCGAGGGTTCTTCTTGAGTAGTCTTAAAGCTGGGCCCTACTGGGCCATCACGAGGCCGTGCGTTGGGCCGCAGGTAGGCAAGTCTGGGTATCCTGGTTCCCAGAACACCGACAGTAGCCCCCGGGCCCAAGGCGCACTAGGTCTGGCTTCGAGGCGAAGCTGAAGAGGGAAGGAAGGGGCGCCGTGGGCCCCAATTGCCTGCGACCCAGGTTCGACGGTGTCACCGGATGGGAGGTGGACACCTCCACTTCCCCATGTCGTCTTGGTAATTGCTCCTTCTGACCAGAGCCTAGCCCACACCGCAGTGCCCTAATGCAAACTAGCGCTGGTTGACCTTCGGTCGCGTACAAATGTGCGTCAGGGGTGGAGTCGTAGCTCGCCCTCGTCTGGTCGCTTCTCCATCCTATACCCTTGCAGCAGTACTCATGGCACCGGTGAGGAGGTTCTCAGCTACCGAGAAGGGGAAAGCTCCGCGGGACAGGCAGGAGTCACCCCCGCCAAAAAGGGGGCGGGGCCGTCCGCACAAGAACTCTGCGACGCTCGGAGGTCCTGGCGACCGCGTTCAGGGCGGAGGGCCTTCAGTGGTTGCCCGGCCACCACGCCCATGGCTTCAGTTGGCTGACGCAGCCCAAGAGTTCATGGTGTGGGCGGAGAGGCCAGGTGACCCCTGGATCCACCTTCCACGCTTCTTCACGGAGGAGTTACCGGCCGGAGGGCCGGGCGGTCTGTGGTTGCAGGCCGACGGCTGCTGCAGCAGGGCCTCGTGGGTGGAGGTCGAGGTCACTCCCATGGGGAATGTGTTCCTGAACCGCGGCTGACAGGCGTTTTCCCGCGCTCGTGGCTTGGTGGGGAGGCGCACCCTACACTTCATGTACGATGGAGCGGCGACACTCTACATCAAGGTCTTCGGGGAGGATGGTAAGCTCCAAGGGTGCTACCCAGAGGACAACGGCAGCGACGACAACCACCCCTCCGACGGCACCGACCGCCGCGGCCACGACGTCCTCGGCAGTGAACTTGCCCTTGGCGACAGCCGCGAAGCCTTCAACGGTAGCAGCAGCTCGTCTAGGCAGAGCTCGAGCAACGATGACTACAGCGAGCCGCCTCGCCACCTCGCTCGGACCTAGGAGGGGGCCGAGCCATCACGCCACCGTGCCCTTGTCAACGAGGAGGAGGACTCCAACTGAGCACGGATGGCGCCGGAGCCCAACTTCAGGAGCTCCGATCATCGGGAGGCCGCTCCTTTGTTTTTTATTTCTTCTGCATCAAGAACCAAGAAGGGCCCGCGGGGGCATGTAATGAACTGGGGCGCTAGTGCCTTTTTATTAGTATTTCCTGCTCATATTCCACCCTTTATGTCATAGTTAATTGAAGGGCTCTCGCTTAGCGCGATTAGGATACTTAGCTTAGTGTGCTTGGTGGTTCATGATGGCCTGCCGTGTCGAAAGGGCATGACCTTCCGGAGATTTTGATCCAGCACGCTCTCCCAGGCTGGATGGCCCCGAAGACTTGTGGGGGCTCGCAGCTCACGAAGCCCCTGTGGATTTGTGGGCGCCCAGGTCTCCGGAGGCACCCACGGCATGCATTGGTGCTCACGTAGGTGCAACCTGTTGGGGAACGTAGTATTTCAAAAAAAATCCTATGATCACGCAAGATCTATCTAGGAGAAGCATAGCAACGAGAGGGGAGAGTGTGTCTACGTACCCTCGTAGACCGAAAGCGGAAGCGTCTAGTGACGCGGTTGATGTAGTCGAACGTCTTCGCGATCCAAACGATCCAAGCACCGAACGTACGGCACCTCCGCGTTCAGCACACGTTCAGCTCGATGACGTCCCACGAGCTCTTGATCCAGTTGAGTGTCATGGGAGAGTTTCGTCAGCACGACGGCATGGTGACGGTGATGATGAAGATACCGGCGCAGGGCTTCGCCTAAGCACTGCAACGATATGACCGATGTGTGTATCTGTGGAGAGGGGCACCGCACACGGCTAAAATCAACTTGTGTGTCCATGGGGTGCCCCCTGGCCACTATATAAAGGATGGAGGGAGGAGGAGGCCGGCCTCATAGGGTGCGCTAAAGTGTTGTAACGCTCCGGACAGACCCGTCGGTGGTCGTTACTCCTGGCAGGATCTAGACTGGCCTCACATATCAATACTAGTCTTTTCTGCGCACTTTGTCCTCACTCATGCGCACTCGGGAGCAACTTCCCAGTCGGTCACCCATCCTGAAACTACTCCAAGCTGAGCATGCTTAACTTTGGAGTTCTATCCGAATGGGTTCCCGGAAAAGAAGAAATTCCTTATTGATATGAGTAGTCTATCATCCCTAATAAGTCAGGCTATCACATACACCCCCACTCAAAGGAACCGACGTCCTCGTCGGGCCACGGGAACGTTCCCTCTTGGCACAAACATCTGTGCATCCAGTCCGGTACATGTGCCATGTCGTGTGCCACGACGGGTCACAAACGTCATGAACAACATGACCGCGAAGCTGTCCGCAAACATCCGTATAACCGCGAGGGTCGGCTCTGATACCAACTTGTAACGCCTCGGACACACCCGTCGGTGGTCGTTACTCCTGGCGGGATCTAGACTGGCCTGACATATCAATACTAGTCTTTTCTGCGCACTTTGTCCTCACTCGTGTGCACCCGGGAGCAACTTCCCGGTTGGTCACCCATCCTGAAACTACTCCAAGATGAGCACGCTTAACTTTGGAGTTCTATCCGAATGGGCTCCCGGAAAAGAAGGAATTCCTTATTGATATGAGTAGTCTATCATCCCTAATAAGCCAGGCTATCACAAGTGTGGAGTCCTACTAGGACTCCCTAGTCCTAGTAGGATTCCACCTCCCACATGGAATAGGAAAAGGGGAAGGGAGAAGGAGAAGGAAGGAAGGGGGCGCCCCCTTTCCCTAGTCCAATTCGGACCAGTCCATGGGGAAGGGGCGCGACCATCCTTGAGGCCTTTCTCTCCTTTCCCATATGGCCTATTAAGGCCAAATACGAATTCCCGTAACTCTCCGGCACTCCGAAATATACCCGAATCACTCGGAACCTTTTCGATGTCCGAATATAGCCTTCCAATATATCGATCTTTACATCTCGACCATTTTGAGACTGTTCGTCATGTCCGTGATCTCATTCGGGACTCCGAACAAACGTCGGTCATCAAATCACATAACTTATAATACAAATCGTCATCGAACGTGAAGCGTGCAGACCCTACGGGTTCGAGAAGTATGTAGACATGACCGAGACACATCTTCGATCAATAACCAATAGCGGAACCTGGATGCTCATATTGGCTCCTACATATTCTACGAAGATCTTTATCGGTCAAACCGCATAACAACATACGTTGTTCCCTTTGACATCGGTATGTTACTTGCCCGAGATTCAATCGTCGGTATCATCATACCTAGTTCAATATCGTTACCGGCAAGTCTCTTTACTCATTCCGTAATGCATCATCCCGCAACTAACTCATTAGTCACATTGCTTGCAAGGCTTATAGTGATGTGCATTACCGAGAGGGCCCAGATATACCTCTCCAACAATCGGAGTGACAAATCCTAATCTCAGTCTATGCCAACTCAACAAACACCATCGGAGACACCTATAGAGCATCTTTATAATCACCCAGTTACGTTGTGACATTTGATAGCACACAAAGTGTTCCTCCGGTATTCGGGAGTTGCATAATCTCATAGTCGTAGGAACATGTATAAGTCATGAAGAAAGCAATAACAACATACTAAACGATCAAGTGCTAAGCTAACAGAATGGGTCAAGTCAATCACATCATTCTCTAATGATGTGATCCCGTTCATCAAATGACAACTCATGTCTATGGCTAGGAAACTTAACCATCTTTGATTAACGAGCTAGTCAAGTAGAGGCATACTAGTGACACTCTGTTTGTCTATGTATTCACACATGTACTAAGTTTCCGGTTAATACAATTCTAGCATGAATAATAAATATTTATCATGATATAAGGAAATAAATATTAACTTTATTATTTCCTCTAGGGCATATTTCCTTGAGTCTCCCACTTGCACTAGAGTCAATAATCTAGTTCACATCACCATGTGATTTAACACCAATAGTTCACATCCTCATGTGATTTTACACTTTATAGTTCACATCGCCATGTGACCAATACCCAAAAGGTTTACTAGAGTCAATAATCTAGTTCACATCGCCATGTGATTAAAACCCAAAGAATACTAAGGTGTGATCATGTTTTGCTTGTGAGAGATGTTTAGTCAATGGGCCTGCCACATTCAGATCCATATGTATTTTGCAAATTTCTATGTCTACAATGCTCTGCACGGAGCTACTCTAGCTAAATGCTCCCACTTTCAATATGTATCTAGATCGAGACTCAGAGTCATCCAGATTGGTGTCAAAGCTTGCATTGACGCAACTCTTTATGACGAACTCTTTATCACCTCCATAACCGAGAAACACGTCCTTAGTCCTCTAAGGATAATTTTGACCGCTGTCTAGTGATCTACTCCTAGATCAAAATTGTACTCCCTTTCCAAACTCCGGGCATGGCATACAATAGGTCTGGTATACAACATGGCGTACTTTATAGAACCTATGAGTGAGGCATAGGGAATGACTTTCATTCTCTCTCTATCATTTTCTGTGGTCGGGCTTTGAGTCTTACTCAACTTCACACCTTGCAACACAGGAAAGAACTCGTTCTTTGACTGTTCCATTTTGAACTACTTCAAAAACTGGTCAAGGTATGCACTCATTGAAAAACTTATCAAGCGTCCTGATCTATCTCTATAGATCTTGATGCTCAATATGTAAGCAGCTTCACCGGGGTCTTTCTTTGAAAAACTCCTTTCAAACACTCGTTTATGTTTTCCAGAAGATTCTACATCATTTCCGATCGACAATATGTCATTCACATATACTTATCAGAAAGGCTGTAGTGCTCCCACTCACTTTCTTGTAAATACAGGCTTCACCGCAAGTCTGTATAAAACTATATGCTTTGATCAACTTATCAAAGCGTATATTCCAATTCCGAGATGCTTGCACCAGTCCATAGATGGATCGCTGGAGCTTGCACATTTTGTTAGCACCTTTAGGATTGACAAAACCTTCTGGTTGCATCATATACAACTCTTCTTTAATAAATCCATTAAAGAACACATTTTTGTTATCCATTTGCCAGATTTCATAAAATGCGGCAATTGCTAACATGATTCAGACAGACTTAAGCATCGCTACGAGTGAGAAAATCTCATCGTAGTCAACACCTTGAACTTGTTGAAAACCTTTCACAACAAGTCGAGCTTTGTAGACAATAACATTACCATCAGCGTTAGTCTTCCTCTTAAAGATCCATTTATTTTCAATGGCTTGCCGACCATCGGGCAAGTCAACCAAAGTCCACACTTTGTTCTCATACATGGATCCCATCTCAGATTTTATGGCCTAAAGCCATTTTGCGGAATCTGGGCTCATCATCGCTTCCTCATAGTTCGTAGGTTCATCATGGTCTAGTAACATGACTTCCAGAAATGGGTAACCGTACCACTCTGGTGCAGAACGTGCTCTGGTTGACCTACGAGGTTCAATAGTAACTTGATCTAAAGTTTCATGATCATCATCATTAGCTTCCTCGCTGATTGGTGTAGGAATCACTGGAACGTGTTTCAGTGATGTACTACTTTACAATTCGGGAGAAGGTACAATTACCTCATCAAGTTCCATTTTCCTCCCACTCACTTCTTTCGAGAGAAACTCCTTCTCTAGAAAGTATCCATTTTTAGCAACGAATATCTTGCCTTTCGATCTGTGATAGAAGGTGTACCCAACAGTTTCCTTTGGGTATCCTATGAAGACACATTTCTCCAATTTGGTTTCGAGCTTATCAGGTTGAAACTTTTTCACATAAGCATCGCTGCCCCAAACTTTAAGAAACAACAACTTAGGTTTCTTGCCAAACCACGGTTCATACGGTGTCGTCTCAACAGATTTAAGTGGTGCCCTATTTAATGTGAATGCAGCTGTCTCTAATGCATAACCCCAAAACGATAGTGGTAAATTGGTAAGAGACATCATATATCGCACCATATCTAATAAAGTGCGGTTACGACGTTTGGACACACCATTACGCTGTGGTGTTCCAGGTGGCGTGAGTTGTGAAACTATTTCACATTGTTTTAAATGAAGGCCAAACTCGTAACTTCAAATATTCGCCTTCGCGATCTGATCGTAGAAACTTTTATTTTCTTGTTACGATGATTTTCCACTTCACTCTGAAATTCTTTGAACTTTTCAAATGTTTCAGACTTATGTTTCATCAAGTAGATATACCCATATCTGCTCAAATCATCTGTGAAGGTCAGAAAATAACGATACCCGCCGCGAGCCTCAACACTCATCGGACCGCATACATCAGTATGTATTATTTCCAATAAGTTAGTTGCTCGCTCCATTGTTCCGGAGAACGGAGTCTTAGTCATCTTGCCCATGAGGCATGGTTCGCAAGCATCAAATGATTCGTAATCAAGTGATTCCAAAAGCCCATCAGCATGGAGTTTCTTGATGCGCTTTACACCAATATGACCTAAACTGCAGTGCCACGAATAAGTTGCACTATCATTATTAACTTTGCATCTTTTGGCTTCAATATTATGAATATCTATATCACTACGATCGAGATCCAACAAACTATTTTTATTGGGTGTATGACCATCGAAGGTTTTATTCATGTAAACAGAACAACAATTATTCTCTGACTTTAAATGAATAAACGTATTGCAATAAACACGATCAAATCATATTCATTCTCAATGCAAACACCAAACAACATTTATTTAGGTTCAACACTAATCCCGAAAGTATAGGGAGTGTGCGATGATGATCATATCAATCTAGGAACCACTTCCAGCACACATCGTCATTTAATCCTTAACTAGTCTCTGTTCATTCTGCAACTCCCGTTTTGAGTTGCTACTCTTAGCAACTGAACCAATATCAAATACCGAGGGGTTTCTATAAACACTAGTAAAGTAAATATCAATAACATTTATATCAAATATAGCTTTGTTCACTTTGCAATCCTTCTTATCCACCAAGTTTCTAGGGTAGTTCCACTTCCACTGACCATTTCCTTTACAGTAGAAGCACTCAGTTTCAGGCTTGGGTCTAGCTTGGGGTTTCTTCATGGGAGTAGAAACTTGCTTGCCATTCTTCTTGAAGTTCCCATTCTTTTCCTTTGCCCTTTTACTTGAAACTAGAGGTCTTGTCAACCATCAACACTTGATGCTTTTTCTTGATTTCTACCTTCGTCGATTTCAGCATCGCGAAGAGCTCGGGAATTACTTTCATCATCCCTTGCATATTATAGTTCATCATGAAGTTCTAGTAACTTGGAGATAGTGACTTGAGAACTTTGTCAATTACTATCTTATCTGGAAGATTAACTCCCACTTGATTCAAGCAATTGTAGTACCCAGAAAATCTGAGCACATGCTCACTGGTTGAGCTATTCTCCTCCATCTTGTAGGCAAAGTACTGTCAGAGGTCTCATACCTCTTGATACGGGCATGAGTAAGAAATACCAATTTCAACTCTTAGGAACATCTTATATGCTCAGTGGCATTCAAAACATTTTTGAAGTCCCGGTTCTAAGCCGTAAAGCATGGTCCACTAAACTATCAAGTAGTCATCATACCGAGCTTTTGTCAAAACGTTCATAATGTCTGCATCTCTCCTGCAATAGGTCTATCACCTAGCGGTGCATCAAGGACATAATTCTTCTGTGCAGCAATGAGGAAAATCCTCAGATCACGGAACAAGTCCGCATCATTGCTACTATCATCTTTCAACTTATATTTCTCTAGGAACAATTAAAAATAAATGGGAAGCTACATCACGAGCTATTGATCTACAACATATATATGCCAATACTACAAGGACTAACTTCATGATAAATTAAAGTTCAATTAATCATATTACTAAAGAACTCCCACTTAGATAGACATCCCTCTGGTCATCTAAATGATCACGTGATCCAAATCAACTAAAACATGTCTGATCATCACGTGAGATGGAGTAGTTTCCAATGGTGATCATCTTATGTTGATCATATCTACTATATGATTCACGCTCGACCTTTCAGTCTCTAGTGTTCCAAGGCCATGTCTGTACATGCTAGGCTTGTCAAGTTTAACCCGAGTATTCGGCATGTGCAAAATTGTCTTAAACCCGTTGTATTTGAATGCAGAGCTTATCACACCCGATCATCACGTGGTGTCTCGGCACGACGAACTTTCGCAACGGTGCATACTTAGGGAGAACACTTGTACCTTGAAATTTTGTAAGGGATCATCTTATAATGCTACCGCTGTACTAAGCAAAATAAGAAGCATAATAAGATAAACATCACATGCAATCAAAATATGTGACATGATATGGCCATCATCATCTTGTGCTTTTGATCTCCATCTCCAAAGCATCGTCATGATCTCCATCATCGCCGGCTAGACACCATGATCTTTATCGTAGCATTGTGGTCGTCTCGCCAACTATTGCTACTACTACTATCGCTAACTCATATGATAAAGTAAAGCAATTACATGGCTTTCGCAATTCATACAATAAAGAGACAACCATAAGGCTCCTGCCGGTTGCCGATAATTTACAAAACATGATCATCTCATACAATAACGTAGAACTCATCATGTCTTGACCATATCACATCACAACATGCCCTGAAAAAACAAGTTAGACGTCCTCTACTTTGTTGTTGCAAGTTTTACGTGGCTGCTACGGGCTTAGCAAGAACCATTCTTACCTACGCATACAAAAACCACAAGGATTTTTCGTCAAGGATCTCGGGTAGGGGGTCCCGAACTGTACGTCTAAGGTCGATGGTTACAGGAGTCTGGGGACACGATGTTTACCTAGGTTCGGGCCCTCTCTATGGAGGTAATACCCTACTTCCTGCTTGATTGATCTTGATGAATATGAGTATTACAAGAGTTGATCTACCACGAGATCATAATGGCTAAACCCCAGAAGCCTACCTTGTATGACTATGGTAATGTCTCCTTTCCGGACTACACCCTCCGGTTTATATAGACACCCGGGGGGGGGGAGGGGGATCTAGGGTTACATAGAGTCGGTTACATAAGAAGGAATCTTCATAGTCGGTCGCCAAGCTTGCCTTCCACGCCAAGGAGAGTCCAATCCGAACACGAGTGCAGTCTTCGGCCTTCATGTCTTCACAGCCCACCAGTACGCCCATTGATAATAGGCCGGACGCCCGAGGAGCCCTTAGTCCAGGACTCCCTCAGTAGCCCCTGAACTTGGCTTCAATGACGAGGAGTTCGGCGCGCAGATTGTATTCGGCATTGCAAGGCGGGTTCCCTTTTTCCCGAACTCCAAGATAGTCTTCGGACGCGATGATAGTATCCAGACCTGTCATACACACCATACACAACCACAGAGAGAATATAATTTTGCACGAGTCCAATCCGCTGACAAATTTTTGTAGCAGGACATCACGTCCGACGAGTCATAATTCTGGACCGTTCTATGTCCGCCGCTTCATGTTCCGAGATGCGGTTGCTATAGGCACGTCTTGTCAAAGCAGAGATCGTGCCCCCTTATTGCGGGGTTCTCATCAATGCGGGTATGGGTAACCCAACCGTGCCGTTTACACATGCCTTGGGAATAGGAGAGCTTTTTAGGGTGAGTGGGGAGGCGCTTGATATTCGCACCCTTTATAAGGGGATAAGGATTCCCTTTTTTCACTCACATCCTTTTGTCCTTGAGCTCCAGCGCCCAAGCTTTAGCTTTTTCTCGTTCGAGAAAGCAGTCCAATCATGTCTGGATCTGGAGCTGGAGGCAAGTGGATGGCCTCCTCCATTAAGAAGAAGGACATCAAGGAGCTTCAGGAGGCCGGATACCTGGCCAAGGAGATCGCTCACCGACTCCCGGTCAAAGTACAGATCGTCCCGACTCTAGAGCCCCATGAGAGGGTCGTGTTTCTCACACATTTTGTCCGCAGGCTGGGATTCCCTTTCCACCCATTCGTCCACGGACTGATGTTTTACTACGGGCTAGATTTCCATGACCTAGCCCCTAACTTCATTCTCAACTAAAAATTATTATGAGGGAGGGATATATGCTTGTAGGAATTGCAATAATATCAAGTTTCCTCTCTATGTGCTGACAGTTTTGAAGTTATGCTTGTTTTGCCTTCCTATGCTAGTTGATTATTGTTCCCATAAGTTGTTTGCTCGCAAAATCCCTGATGCATAGGAAGTGGGTTAGGCTTAAATGTGCTAGTTATATGCTTCATGATGCTCTCTTTATATTTCAATTCTTATCTTTTATGTGAGCATCATTGAAATCGTCATGCCTAGTTAGAGGCGTTAAACGATAGCGCTTGTTGGGAGGCAACCCAATTTTATTTTCTTTGCCTTTGCTTATGTTTCGTAATAAATAATGCATCTAGCTTCTGTTTAGATGTGGTTTTGTGTTTTAATTAGTGTTTGTGCCAAGTAGGGCCTTTGGGAAGACTTGCGTGAAGTTTATGCGATCATGCTGTAAAAAAACAGAAACTTTAGCGCTCATGAGATTAGCTACCATTTTTTTTACAGAAGAGTGCTTTTAAGTTGATTCTTTCTGCAGATGATTAATAGGAAAATTCCTCAGGTCCATAAATTTATTTCAGAATTTTTAGAGTTACAGAAGTATTCGAAAGTTACAGATTGATACAGACTGTTCTGTTTTTGACAGATTCTGTTTTTCTTTGTGTTGTTTACTTATTTTGATGAATCTGTGAGTAGTATCTGAGGGTATGAACCATAGAGAAGTTGTAATACAGTAGATATTACACCAATATAAATAAGGAATGAGTTCATTACAGTACCTTTGAGTGGTGGTTTGTTTTCTTAAACCAACGGAGCTCACGAGATTTTCCGTTGAGTTTTGTGTTGTGAAGTTTTCAAGTTTTGGGTAAACATTCGATGGACTATGGAATAAGGAGTGGCAAGAGCCTAAGCTTGGGGATGACCAAGGCACCCCAAGGTAAAATTTAAGGACAACCAAAAGCCTAAGCTTGGGGAGGCCCCGGGAAGGCATCCCCTCTTTCGTCTTCGTCTATCGGTAACTTTACTTGAGACTATATTTTTATTCACCACATGATATGTGTTTTGCTTGGAGTGTCATTTTGTTTTATTTCGTTTTGCTTGTTGTTTTGAATAATATCCTGTAATGACCAGTATGCGACTATGTCTCCCACGTGTCGGGGCACGACTTAAAGACATAAGCGCATACTAGAATGGTCTCAAGTATGGTATCTTTGCACATCTCATGTAAAATTCAGGGATGAAATAGAAAAGATAGTTGGCTTACACTCGCCACGTCACACAATGAATACAATAACATACATCATCCAAGTAACACAGGGTCCGACTACGGACGAAAATCCGAATGGGAAAGATACCATAAAACACAAGCCCAGATCCTCCTAGTAAGAACCACTACTGATCGTCGGGATACGAAACCTAGTAACGTCCACGCTCTTCATCGAACTCCCAGTGTTCTGAACCATCTCCTACATTGTTCTCAGCGGTACCTACATCTGGTGTGTGTTGAATTTATGAGCCACAAAGGACTCAGCAATCCCGTTCCCGGGTATCAAAACAACCAAAGCCTTAGGTGCGGAAAGCCTATAAAAGTGTTTGCAGCAGTACTAAGCACTAGCTTACGAGTTTAGAGCGAGAAGATAACAAGTGCCAACGATCGCCAAGTTAATCAAGAAGTGATCCTAGCTACTCACGATCAAACATAACCCCACCGTGTTCACTTTCCGAAGCCCTTCGGAAAGAGACCATAACGGTTACTCACACAGTAGTGTAATCTTATGAATATGGTGATAAGTAATCTACAACCGGATATTAACAAATTCCCATCTGCCACATAACCGCGGGCACGGCTTTCGAAAGATCAAACCCTTCAGGGGTGTCCCAACTTAGCCCATCACAAGCTCACGATCTGCGGAGTCACAACTCCAAAGTGGGAAGACCCGAGTATTCTCGGAATCCCATGCTCAAGATATTTCTACAAAGGTAAAACTAATCCAGCAAGACCTCCCGGCGTGCCGACACCCTGATAGTATCCGTGCGTATCTCGTCTCAGGCCAGGACCGGATGGGACAAGCTACCGGTGTATACCAGACCTCGGGTTTCCCCAAGGTGGCCCCGCAGGTTGCCCAGTTTGGACCAACACTCATGAGGAGCACTGGCCCGGGTTGTTAATTAAGAACTCGGGTTTGCAACGCCCTATGCAAGTTTTAGTTATTAGGCAAATGTAAAACCAATGTTGGGCCTTGCTGGACAAGCTTTAAACATAGCGAATTATCAAGGGGGGCCCATAAACCCCAACTGTGTTAGGAACGCAAAAATCAAGGAACTTAACACTGGTTTATCGGTTCCTAAGGTGGCATGAGTGGAACAAAACACCGAACAGAAAGGCTTAGCCTTCCACCCATTACAAATATATAGGTGCATTAGTTTATAACATGTATATATTGTGTTATCCCAATAACAAGTTCATCAGGGAGCAATCTTCAAAACTTCACCTGCAACTAACAACACTATAAGAGGGGGCTGAGCGATGCGTACTTAGCCAAACAACGGTTTGCTAGGAAGGCGGTTAGAGCGTTTCATGGCAACAATAGGGGGGCTGACAAACAAGAATGGGCATCCAGGAATATCTAAAAGAACGAGACATCTAGCATAGGCAAAGATAGAAGTGATATCTGGGAATGGTCATCTTGCCTGTTGAGTCCACGGAGGGATCATAACCTTGCTCCTCAAACTCAGCCTTGAAAGGAACCTCGAACTCCGAATCATCACCGGGCTGTAACCAACACAACAATACAACCACCAGAACAACAATCAATCATCATGCAATGCTAAAACACAAGATGCATGAATATGATGCACATGGACATGGGTAGGATATGATGCAACTCCTAGGGACAAGAAGAGTGCACAAGTAACATGGCAATCAACAAGTTCACAAGCAAGTTGGAACACAAGCAAAAAGGAAAACAAAACTAACATGGCCACAAGTGGTTATGTAGTTGATTTAAACAAACACCCAACAAGTTTTGTAAGTTGTTTAAACATGGCAACGGGTGCAACTAGGGTCAACAACTACATGCTAGCAATTTAAATGGGCTGTAAAGAACAAACAACAATTTCCGGAAACTCCCATCTTCATAAAAGCCAATTAGGACAGATCTGAGAAAGTGATATTTTAAAGTTGTTAAACATGCAAAGTAACAGCACCATCTTAAACTACACATTTTTCCACCCGAAATACATATAATGTTTATCAAATTTGGAGTTGTAGTTATTTAGTTACGATTTTTACTAGTTTGAGCATATTTAAACACAAATAAATATCAAACATCATTTTAAATGTTGTTAACATGGCAACAAACTGCATATTAATATTCTACAAGAAAAACTAGGCAGTTTTCATATATAAAGAATTTCCATCGGATGCACCTATTAAAAGATATAAATATGCAAAAGAAAATGCAGAAAAAGATAAATAAAAACAAAAACAGAAAAGGAAAAGGGTCAAGCTGACCCAGTGTGGACCTGGCCTTAGACATTGAACCGTGGGTCCAGGGGAAGCTGAGGTGGCAGAATGGGTGTGGGTGTGGGTGTGAGTGAGATGGGTGGCTGACAGGTGGGGTCGGCCTGTCAGCGAGCCAAATAAATGCAAAAGGGGGCTAGTCCACTACCCTGGCGCGGAATCGAACCCGCGTCGCTGGCTAACTGAAGGAGAGACACACCACTGGGCTATGCGCGTGTATCTGACAGATAAGGGGAGCACTTCCTTATGTGTAATCTGAAGATGCAGAAACTAGAGGGGAAACAGAGCCCGTCGGAGGAGCTCGTCGGAGCTGCTCCGGCGACCTAAACAGGCGGCGGAGGGGTGCGGTGTGTTCCTCGAGGAACTCCGCACACGCGACGTGCACTTGCAGAATCTAACGATGACTACAATGACGCCGACGACAAGCAACAGAGGTGGCGACAACGAACTACAATGCGACAAGATACGAGCCCTAACGGAGCAGCGAGAGCACAAACAGGCCCTACTCGACACGGCAAAGGCGATGGACAAACACGGAGAAGCAACGGAGGTCGGGGCACTCGCCGAAGATGAGGCCCGACGGCGACGAGCTCAGGCGCTCGACAAACTAGGTGCTAGACGGCGCAGAAGAAGGGGAAAAGGGCACAGGGAGGTGCAGATGCTCACCACGAACACAGTGGTGTGTTCGGCTGGCCAGGACGTGGACGGAGTCGACGGCGGCGATGAGCAAACACTTGCGGTGGCCGGAGTCGACGTTGAGGAAGAAGAGGACGAAGTCATGGCCTTCAGCTCCATGTAGTAGCCGTAGACGACGTAGCCGACGTCGGGGAAGGAGATGGACAGGCTTGGCAAGGCTGCGGAGGTCGAGGGGCTCGTCGGCGACGAGCCCGTGCGCTCAGATGCGCTCGGGATGGCAATGGCGCAGCGGATCTAGTGGATCTTAGCTCACCAGGCGGCGGGAGGAGGAAGAGGAGAACCCTAGGGAGTTGTTGGACAAGGCGAGGGCTTAAAAGAGGGGCCAGGGCGACGACGGTGCGCGACGGCGTGCTCGCCTACGGTCCCCATGGCGTGAACTCGAGGAGGAAGAAAAGGTGCGTGAGAAGATGGCCGCGGTCGCTGACATGCGAGCCCTTCCTGGCCATGTGGGCACGAAGGAGAGGGGGTAAGCGGGGGCGCGGGTGAGAAATGGTGCGGGCTGGCTAGCTGGGCTGCGGGCGCGCGCTAGCTGCTGGGCCGAGGGGGAGGCCGAGCCCAAGTGCTGCTGGGCTGCGCTGCTGCTGATGCTTTTTCTTTTTCTTTTTTCTTCAGACAGAAAAATAAAATGAAAAAGCACAGGTTAAAAGAAAAAGAATTAGGAGAGAAATAAAATATCCCCTAGCTCCTGGATTTATGCCCTATTTTATAAAGTTGACTTGGGCATTTTTAGAGGTAGAAAAATAAAACAAGTTTGAATATGGTTCAAACTTATGTCATTTTTGAACCTAACCAAATCATTTTAAATTGGGGCAAAGCTTTGCAAGGTGCCTTATGTCAAGGAACCAAAGAAGTGGGGAGAAGAGGAACATAAAGGAGAAGGTTAAGCCACTTGCAAAAAAAATGCTTAATGAATGGAAAAGAAAAGAAGGAAGGAGAAGAAGTGGTGCAAGAAGAAGG
>LR738710.1:555757969-555774833 GCA_902687465.1 Secale cereale
GGGGTGGGTTAGGGTTAGCATGGCCATGATCTCACTATCACCATCACAACAAGATCAAGGTGACCTCACTTAACAAACTAAGGATGAATAAAACACAATGACAAGTGAAGAATGCCATGATGATCATGAGGCAATGATGATGATGGAGTAATGCATGAATGCAAAAGGAAAAAAATAAAATGAGAATGCAATAACAATAAGAATGCAATATTGAAAAACAACCCTCAAGGAAAAGACAAGGATCAAATGGTAAAAGCTTTATTGCCATATATGGAAGGTATCATGTGACACCCCGAGACTGGTGCGCCAGGTGTCACCCAGTTATTCGTTGTCGTTGCCATGTCATCTGCTTGCGTGTTACATCTTGCCATGTCATCATGTGTGTTGCATCATCATGTTTTCAAAACTTGCATCCGTCTGAGTCTGCCCGTCCTTTCCGTTGTCCGTTCTGAGCCCAGACACACTCACACGCGCCCGCGGCGCCTCCGAATATTTATTTTATGAGTGGCCGAAAAACGTTCTCGGAATGGGTTGAAACTTGGCATGTGGTCTTATTATAGCATAGGTAGACCGCCTGTCAATTTTCCTCGCATTCGGAGTTCGTTTGATAGCCCAACGGTTAACCGTGTTAACCGTCGGAAACCTTTCTCTTTTGGCCCAGCACCCCTTTCACACAGCCCACCAAGCCCATTCTAACCCCTCCATGCTCTTGGCGTTCGATCACGATCGCGTGGCCGCGAACGGCTCCTCATTTGGACACACCTAGCTCCCTCTACCTATAAATATGTGTCCACCCCGAAATTCTCGTAGATGAAACCCTAACCCTCTTGCCACCGCCCAGCCGGACATGTCCGATCCGCCGCCGGACATGTCGAGCGCCCCTCCACCTCATTCCGCCCAATCAGGGAGTGCCACGTCAGCTCCACCGCCTCCAGCAGCCAACGGGCACGCGCCACGTGGCCTCTCCAGCCTTCCCCGCCACCGCGGCCCGGCGAGCCCGAAGCGGGCCCGCCCGGCCCATCCGCCGCCGCGCGCCCGCACGCATCCGCGCCGCCCTCGCCTGCCGTCGTTCCCCGCCGCCGGCGCGACCCCTGCCGGATCCCGCGTCGCCCCGCCGCCTTCCTCGCCCCTCCGGCCGAGCCAGCTCGCCAGAGCTCCGCTCCTCCGCCGCCCCACTGAAGCCTTCGTCGGGCCTCCTCCTGCGGCCCCGTCCCGAGCCGCCGCCGGCCGGATCCGGCCAGGGGCGACCGGATCCGTCCCGTTCCCGCCGCCGGCGACCCCTCCTTGTCGCTCCTCCTCGTCGCAGGCGCCGGGCGCCGCCGCCCTGCCATGGCCGCCGCTCCTGTCGAGCGGGCACGACAGCGACCGGCCTCTGCCTCGCCTCGCACGAGCCGGCCTGCTACCTCGTGGGCCCAAGGCCCCATCCCTCCAGCCGCCGGCCCGATCCACCTCCCAAGCCCAGCCGGCCTCCTCTGCAGTTGGGCCTGGCCCATTGGGTGAGCAACCCCCCTATCCCTCACCCCGTGCGTAATATAGCAAAACACGCTCGCTCTGTTTTGTTTTCAAGTCTAAAAACTGCTAAGTCCTTTTTCTGTCATAAAAATGTTGCATGTTTGCATGGCTGTAACTTGATGTGTGTATGTCCAAATTGAGTGAATGATATGTCAAAATGATCGTGGTGATATGCTCTACACTTTGTTCCATTGTAGCATGCTTGTTTGAGTTCATCTTGATGAACTAATCTCTGTTGCAAGAGTGCTACTTGTTATAAACTGCTGGTACTTGTTATTTTGTTGCCATGTTTGAGATGTGATAACTTTGTGCATGTTTATCCAAATGGAGCATATGATATGTCAAAATGTTCATTGTGAAGTGTACTACATGATGGTTGCTGTAGCATGCTTGTCTGAGTCCATATTGCCATGTTAATCTCTATTGCAAAAGTGCATTTGGCTGTTAAGAGCTGAAACTTGTTATGAGATGCTGATTTCACTTGGTCATTGCTATTGATGTGTTTGTCTTCATGCCACATGTCTAGATGTTTTAGAAGAACCATTATATGGTCTTTGCTGTGGTGCATTTAAATTTTCATGATATGCCTTGAGGTGACTTAAACAAGCTTGTAAACATGCCATGTTGTTATTGCTGTTTTATACTTAGTGAAAAAACTGCTAAGTGTGGAATTTGTTATAACCTGTTGCTATGTTTGCTTGATGCCCTACTCAAATCCATGCTTGTTTTGGAGTGGCCAATGATCATGTCTTGTTGTCAATGTTATTGTCTATCCATTCATGCCCTTACTTGCTCATATGACCTGCTGTAGCTTATTTATTTCTTGCTCTCAAGTTGCTATAAATTTATGCCTGTCAGGATTTTATCAGCATGTTCCATTTGGTGGAGCTTGTTGTTATTGATCCATGCCTCCTATGGAGTTGCTCCAATGGAGTTGTTTGCTGTAGGATATGTCTACTACATGTCCATGATTTTTATGTGCTTATTAGAGTTGATATGCTTGTTGTTTTGTGCCTCCGAAGGCAGCATCATGATGATGTTTTTGTCTTCCCAGATTTTGACTAAGGTTGGAATATTTTATTGCAACTTGCCATGCTTGTTTAAATGTGTTCCAGCAAGCTTTTGGGTGTGTTCTAAGTTCATGCTTGTTAAGTAACATGTCTACTTCACATCCATGCTTCTTGTTACCATGTTTGAGTGCTGTAGCCTATATTTACCTTGCTCCAAAGTTGCTATGTGGCTGTTAACTTCAGCTTGTTGTTATATCTTGTTTCATGTGTATCTTTTAGACCGTTGCTCCGTTTTGGGTGTGCCTTATATGAAACTTGTATGATTTTGCATGTAGAATCATAATATCATGTTGTTTTCATGCTTGGAGTGTGTTTGCTTGATGTTTGGGTGCATCTTGCACCATTGACTTGTTTGTCTTGTTTTGCTCATATCTTCTAGGCCGTAGCTCCGAATTAAACAAACTTTATATGAAACTTTACTAGAATTTCGTGTAGATCATCATGGTGCATGTTAAATTGCTGTTTAACAACTTTAACTTAAGGTTTTTTCAGATCTGGACTAATTTCAAATTATGCATATGATGGCTTACCGGATTTGTTATATGTTGATTCCGGCCTCATTTAAACTTGTTGTTTGGTGTTGCTCTTGTGTGCTTCATCCCTTGCAATGTATTGCATTATATAGACTTGTCTTGCATCATACTTGGTTGAGCATCTTGTCTTGTTCTTGTGTTGTGTGTTTACCTTGTTGTGTGCTTTCTTCTCGCTAGTTCTTTTCCGTTGCGATCATGAGGATTCGTTCGTCTACACGTGGTTCGTCTTCTTCACGGATCCGTCCTTCTTCCTTGCGGGATCTCAAGCAAGATGACCATACCCTTGGATACCTTTACTACCATTGCCATGCTTAGTTGTCTCGATGCTATCATTACATGTCGCGCTACCCATCATTATTGTCAGCCCCTCTCCTTGTTACCATGAAACATCTAACCTTTTGACACCTTCCTAGCAAACCATTGTTTGGCTATGTTACCCGCTTGCTCAGCCCCTCTTATAGCATTGTTAGTTGCAGGTGAAGATGAAGATCATTCCATGTTGGAACTTGATGTTTTTGGGAATATCACAATATTTCTTATATATTTTAACACACCTATATACTAGGCATGGGTGGAAGGCTTGGCCTTTTGCTCGGTGTTTTGTTCCACTCATGCCACCTTAGGAGCCGATAAACCGGCATTATGTTCCTTGATTTTGCGTTCCTCACACGGTTGGGTATATGGGGACCCCTTGACAGTTCGTCTTTGAATAAAACTCCTCCAGCAAGGCCCAACATCGGCTTTAATTTGCCTCATAATAACAACTTAATTAATTAATTAAAATTTGCATAGGGGGTCGCGTCCCCGGGGATTCTTTTACATAACAGGGGGGGCCAGCGCTGATGGTGTTGGTCCCAAATAGAGCAGCTTGCGGCGCCGCCCCTTGGAAACTTGGGGTATCTGGTCGCTGTAACCATAGCTCATCCGGACGTGGCCTGATACGAGATACGTGCAGCTACTATCAGGGTGTCGGCACGCCGGGAGGTCTTGCTGGACTTGTTTTACCTTGTCGAAATGTTTTGTGCACCGGGATACCGAGCCTGATCGGATTTCTCTAAGATAAGGGGTAACAATTATTATTACTTCAGCTGATCGTGAGAGCTTGTGATGGGCTAAGTTGGGACACCCCTGCAGGGTTATGATCTTTCGAAAGCCGTGCCCGCGGTTATGTGGCAGATTGGAATTTGTTAACGTCCGGTTGTAGAAAACTAGATAGATGATCCAAAGTAAAACACACAACTATGTGAGTAATCGTGACCGTCTCTTTTCGCTATGAGAAGAGAACACGATGGGGTTATGTTTGACTCGTAGATGGTTCAGGATCTTTAGCGATCATTACTAGTTTGCGACCGCTTGCGTAGATGCTCATCTTATTCTTATACTCGTAAGTTAGCCACCACATTTTGCTTAGCCGCTGCTGCAACTCACCACTTTACCTCTTCCTACCCATTAAGCTTTGATAGTCTTGTTACCCATGGTTATGGGATTGCTGAGTCCTCGTGGCTCAAAGATACTACAACAACAGTCGCAGGTGCATGTTTCCGATGTATTGATCTGAGAGCGATGATCGTTGTGTTGGAGTCCTTTCTTCTTCTTCTTCTTCAGTCTTGGGTTAGGTTCCGGGTCGGCAGCCTGGGTTAGCAGATGGATGTCTTTGTGCTTTTCATGTTTGCATCCATAGTCGGATGCCTTGTGTTGATGTTGTTGTATTCATGTGACTTGTATGTATTGTTGTATCCCCCATGTATGTTTGTAATGGTTTGATGTAATGATATCCATCTTGCTAAGCGCCCGAAATGCGGTTGTGCCCCAATCACGTGAGTGTCACGTGATCGGGATATAATCGCATCTTGGGCCTGATATATCACATATGGGGTGTTAAAAATTCTCCTCCACTACAAAAACATCTCGTCCCGAGATCTAGGACTGAAAGAAGATGGGATACTCGGAACGGAGATGATCTTCTCGCTCCCATGTAGCTTCTCGGTTGGTGTGGTGTGACCACTTCACTTTCAAGAATTTGATGGACTTTTTGTGGGTCTTGCGCTTAGTTTCTTCAAGAATAGCCACATGGTGCTCACGATAAGACAAGTCTTGTTGAAGATCAATCTCTTCGAAATGAATGGTGCGTTCAGGCGTCTTGAAGCACTTCGGAGTTGAGACACGTGAAACACATCATTCACATTTGCAAAGTTGGAGGGAAGCTCGAGTTGGTAGGCTAGATCGCCTCTCTTGCCAAGAATCTTGATAGGGCCACGTATCTCGGAGCAAGCTTGCCCTTGATAACGAACCTCTGAGTGCCCTTCATGGGAGAAACACGGAGATAGACATGGTCTCCAATGTCGAAAGCCAAGTCATGATGCTTGCCGTCATAGTAGCTCTTTTGACGCGATTGCGCGGCTTTGAGATTCTCACGTATGACTTTGCACATTTGTTCGGTTTCTGAGATCAAATCATTTCCAAGGATTTGACA
This sequence comes from Secale cereale, assembly GCA_902687465.1. Lineage (NCBI taxonomy): Eukaryota > Viridiplantae > Streptophyta > Magnoliopsida > Poales > Poaceae > Secale > Secale cereale. The sequence continues at coordinate 555,763,558 of LR738710.1, forward strand.
TTCACCAGTCTCGGACCAGTTGAGAGGGGTACGACACTTTCTGCCATAGAGGATTTCAAAAGGAACTTTGCCTACACTTGCTTGGAAGCTGTTGTTGTAGGAGAATTTGGCAAATGGAAGGTAATCTTCCCATTTCATACCGAAGGAGATGACACAAGCTCTGAGCATATCTTCAAGGATTTGGTTCACTCTTTCAACTTGACCACTAGTCTGAGGGTGAAACGCAGTGCTGAAGCGAATCTTGGTGCCCATGGCTGACTGAAAAGAATCCCAGAACTTGGAAGTGAACAAGCTTCCACGGTCTGAGGAGATCACTTGAGGAATGCCATGCAAAGAAACAATTCTGGAGGTGTACATCTCTGCCAGCTGAGCTGCTTCGATGGATTCTTTGACGGGAGGAAAATGAGACACTTTAGTTAGCTTGTCAATCACCACAAAGATAGCATCATTTCCTTTCTTGGACTTGGGAAAACCAGTGACGAAATCCATCTCAATGTGATCGAATTTCCACTCGGCCTTCACTCTTCTGCAGACATCACACTCATTCACGAATTGGGCAATCTCCCTTTTCATGCGAGTCCACCAATATGATTGCTTGAGGTCATGGTACATCTTGGAACTTCCTGGATGTATCGAGAGGAGTGAGTCATGTGCTTCGTTCATTATGAGCTTCCTGAGATCACCTTTGGGAACCACAATTCTGTCCTCAAAGAACAAAGTGTCTCTGTCATCAATGCGATAGCACTTGTACTTGGGAGTACCCTTAGCAATACCATGTTTCACTTTCTGTACCATAGCATCACTGAGTTGGGCCTCACGGATTTGATCTTCCAAGGTAGGAGCAACTTGAAGGTTGGCAAGAAAGCCTTGCAGAACGACTTGGAGGTTGAGCTTCCTGAAAGATTCACAAAGTTCAGGCTGGAACAGTTTGAGAAGGAGACTGTTGCAATATGCCTTTCTGCTCAAGGCATCTGCAATGACATTGGCCTTGCCAGGAGTATACTCAATGCTTGGATCGTACTCTTGCATCATTTCAACCCAACAAGTCTGGCAAAGGTTAAGGTTTGGCTGAGTGAAGATGTACTTCAAGCTCTTGTGATTGGTGAAGGTGTCCACTTTTCTGCCCAACAGAAGGTGTCTCCACGTGATCAAGGCATGAACAACTGCTGCTAGATCAAGATCATGTATGGGATAATTCTTCTCATTTGGTTTCAGCTGACGAGAAGTGTATGCCACAATCTTCTTGTCTTGCATGAGAACACCACCAAGACCTTGCAATGAAGCATCACAAAAGACTTCATAAGGCTTGGACTCATCCGGAGGAGTAAGAACCAGAGTAGAAATGAGCTTCTCTTTGAGTGTCTTGCATGCCACATCACAATCAGGAGTCCACGAGTACTTGACATTCTTCTGCAACAGGTTGGAAAGAGGCTTGGCAATCTTGGAGAAGTTCTGAACGAACCTTCTGCAATAGCTAGCGAGACCGAGGAAATTTTAGAGTTGTTTGACATTCTGAGGAGGTTCCCAGTTGACAATAGCTTCAACCTTCTCGGGGTTAACAGAAATGCCCTCGGCAGAGATAATATGGCCAAGATAGAGGACTTTATCCAACCAGAATTCACATTTGGAGAACTTGGCATAGAACTGGTGCTCACGGAGCCTGTCCAGGACCAAACAGATGTGCTTGGCATGGTCTTATTTATTCTTGGAGAATACCAAGATATCATCCAGGTAGATGAACACGAATTCATTGGTGTAGGGGTTGAATATGAAGTGCATCATCCGAGAGAAAGTGGGTGGAGCATTTGCAAGGCCGAAAGACATGACCGTGTATTCATAGGAGCCATAACTCGTTCTGAATGCGGTCTTGGGCATATCCTCTTCACGGATACAAATCTGATGGTAACCCATCCGGAGGTCGAGCTTCGAGAACACCTTTGATCCTTTGAGCTGCTCGAACAATTCATTGATATTGGGGAGCGGGTACTTATTCTTTATTGTCTTCTTGATCAATGGTCGGTAATCAACGCAAAGGCGTTCCGCGCCATCCTTCTTCTTGACAAATAGAACACCATAGCCCCAAGGAGAAGTACTTGATCTGATTAGACCCATACGTTCTTGCTCATCGAGTTGTTTCTTCAGCTCCTTCAACTCTTTAGGAGAAAGCTTGTACGGACGCCGACATGCTGGCTCGGTACCGGGTTCAAGTTCAATGACGAACTCAACTGGACGGTTGGGAGGCATGCTCGGAAGCTCTTCACGGAATACATCCTCATATTCACAAACCACCGGAATATGAGAAATGGCATTAATCTCGCCCTTGTCATTGAGAGTGAGTAGCCTGATTGTGTTATCTCGAGAAGCGAAGATAATCACGTCTTCAGAAGGATGAGTTAGATTGACCTCCTTATTTGCACAATCAATAAGAGCATCATGCTTCGAGAGCCAATCCATCCCAAGAATAAGATCAATGTCCGAGTTACCGAGAATAACCGGGGAAACCAGAAAACTGTAATCACCCATATGAATAGTGATATCCGGAGCCACCATACTAGAACTCAATCTCTTACCAAGAGAAACAACACTCAAGGCACTTGGCAATGCTTTGGTGAGAACATTATGCTTAGATGCAAATGGATATGACATGAAGGAATGTGATGCACCAGAATCAAACAAGACTTTGGCAGGTTTAAGGTTAACTGGAAGATTACCAATTATCATATCAGAGGAATTCTCTCCTTGAGCTGCATTCATCAGGTTCACTCTTGCAGCCTTGGGATTGTGCTTGACAATAGCATTGCTGACAGGTGGAGGAGGCGGAAGGCGCCTTGGGTTGGGACACTTGTTGGCATAGTGACCCTTCTGAGAACACTTGTTGCAAGTAACTTCTGAAAGAGGCCGATGATAAGGACCACTTGGTCTTGGAGCTTGGAACTGAGGGTTGGACTGGTTGGTTGGGTTGGGTGGGTGGGAGAATCCACGACCACCTGAGTGCTTGTTGTTTCTTGGAGAACGGAGCACTGGGGGAGGCGGTAGCCAGAACTTCTGCTGCTTGGCAACCACTTGAGAGGAAGAGGAGGAGTGAACATCATCTCTTATCCTATTTTTGGAAGCTTCACACTTGAGCTGAGCTGCCTCTTGCTTGAGAGCCATATTGTAGAATTGGTCAAATTCATCCGGATCGAACAAGGTGAGAGCAAGTTGGAGTTCATCTTTCAGACCACCTCGGAACTGGTATATCTTGCTCTTGGCATTTGGGATGTCTTTCTTCGCATAACGGGCAAGATTGTGGAACTTGACATTGTATTGATAGACGGACATGGTGGGCTTCATGTTGCGGAATTGCTCACGCATGCCTTCAATGACACTGGTTGGAATGTGATGAGAACGGAAATCTCTACAGAAATCAGTCCACGAGATCTCACGATCACCTCTGGAGTCTTTGTACTGTTGCCACCAGTCAGCAGCTTGATCTTTGAGTTGGAAAGTGGCAAACTTGACATAGTCCTCGGGTCTTACGTTACTGCATTCAAAGTGCTTTTTGATGTCTGTGATCCAATCTTCAGCATCTAGTGGGTCCACACAGTAACTCAAAGACTTTGGTTGGTTTGCCAGAAATTGGTTCAGGGTCGCAAAGTGAGGTTGATTGAAAAGATTTCCTTGGCCTTGGTTCCCATGATTGCCTTGATTTGCTTGATTGGCTTGGAAATTCTGCATCATTTGCATGAGCATCTGAGTGTTCTGGTTAGTTGCTTGCATGATCGCTCTCCATGCCTCAGACGGAGGAGGAGGGGAAGGAGGACGCTCTTCTTCACCCTCTTGGTTAGGGTTGGGAACCTTCTTAGGAGCCATCCTGAATATGATGACAACCGTTAGCCATTGATGCAAAACAGGTAAGCCGAATCAACGGCTAGATATTTGCAACATAAATCTTCACAATGAACATTCGAACAAAATGAACGAATGAGTTCCACAGCTTAATGGTACAACAATCTTGTCGAGGATCCACTTGGGAGCCAAAAGATAAAGTAAAAACAACAAGGTGCAGATGAAACAAATACATGATAGAAGTTTCGTCCCACATGTTCGTGCTGAATGCCTCATGGCACGTGTTACAAAGGGTCTTGCAATCCCCGGATCAACATAGCCAAGGATCCTTTAAGATGTAACTCCCAATTGGAGCAGCGCCCATGAAACCTCTTCACTAAATGTTGAACCCCAAACCTCATACCATGCACTCGTTGAAAGATTACCTACGAGCTACTTGAAACCCACCTATTAATTCCCGAAGCTTTCCGGTTATGCAATCTGGTGTTGGGGATACAGGGGAAGCACCGCGCACTCAACTCTAAGAGCAACTCTAGCAGACCCCGCATCCCGCCGGCCCGCAAAACGCATTTGCAGTTCGCGCAAAATTGCTTTTGCGGGCCGGCGTGGGCTGGTACAGATGCAGACCCCACATAATGGACCCGTAAAAAAGCATATTCGCGGAATATGCTTTTTTACGGGTCGACTTCTGCAGGTTCTGATCTGGCGCAGCTCTTCCTGGCCCACAAAAATTAGATTTGCAACTTAAATTGATCTAGCATAATGCTTTTCTTTGCTTTTGCAACAACATTAGATACAAAAGATATCACCAAATCTAGGCTAGAATAGCAAATCCAAAGAAAACAAGAACCACAAGTATGCATTTCAGAAGATTTCCAACTTCCACAACTACTCCCACTTGCTGAAGCAATATCTTCTCCATGCACTCATTGTTGATCTGTGGATTCTTGATCTTGCTTTCATCATTCTTCATTTTAGGTTTCAAAGATGTAGATGTTGCTTCCCCTCTAGTTGCACATGCCGCCGCATCATTGCCTTCGATTATACTAAGGAGTGCACTAACATCTATTAAGTTTCTTTCTATCAACAAATCAATGTATTGGCCTTCCTAATACCAAAATGAGCATCCATCGTCCTACACAAAATATTGAGCAAGCTCGAAATGAGCTACCGCAATTGAACTAAAGAATGAGCTATTTAATGAGATACCGCAAGTGCACATACCCCGTCGTTTTTGCATTTGTAGAACACCCATCCGGGGTGCTTCGGCGTGCCCGAAGTGAGTCGCAACACTTGCCGCGGGCAGTCGTCGCACTCTATGAGCGGCATTGGCAGGCCACAAAGACGCTACGCGAGCGTCGAGCCCGGTGGACGGCCGGACGAGTCCATGCTCGCAAACCTTCGACGGCGGCAGGCGGACGAACCAGTGCCTGCATGCGGTGATGCGCCCTTGCCTGCGCTGCGGGAGAGGCTCCCCGACCACTCCATCGCCTGGGGCAGCAACCGGCAGCGGCCGGAAAAGGCAAATCCGGCGGCCCGCAATGAAGTGCCGCAGATCTGCAAATCCGGTGGCCCGCCGACGCAGGGGGGAAGGGAGGGGATGCCTCGTGCGCGTGACGGCCTTCCGACATGCTCCTGTGTAACACCCCAAAAATTTAACCATGTTTTATTATTTAAAATTTTGCCAGGAAATTAAAATTTGCATTTTTGCTGGATGTTTCTTTTGATTTCAGGACCTTTCTTTTCCTTTTATTATGGAGTTTTTACCACAAGTGAAAACTTTCCAACTATTGTTAGACTCTCATATTCACTCTTTAAAACTTTTCGTTTATCAGTGGAATTAATTATGTAATGGTCCCCCTAATCTTCTTCTCTCTAAAAATGGTTTCCCTTAGTTTTAGGGCCCCATTTGAACTACAACCCTTTTATAGGTTTATCTAAAATTCCAACCAAAATTTGGAGATGTCATGTGATGTTGTTAGATCACTTTTATGCAAGAATATATTTATTTCATTTAATATTTTGAGCTCCACACCAAGATTTCAAATCTGGTCCTGTGGGAAATTTTTGCACTACAACCCCTTTAAATATTTCTGTAAAGCTTCCACCAAAATTATGGGATGTTCATAGGAGTATATTATTCAACTTTATGCAGAAACCCATTTAGGTCCTTTGGAATATTTGAGTGTATCAACCTCATTTTCATTCTGGTCCGGCATGGTGTTTTGTACAACAACCACCATTTAACTTCCCCTCCCAACTATGATTCTTTTTCCTACTTATAGCACACCCTGCAAGACCTTAAGTCCAGGAGAGTGGACACATTGGGAGATTTTAAGTGCATGCATTGGTGCCTTCTTCTTTTTGTCCATAATCAATTTTCTCATAAACTTGAACTGGCAAGTTTTTGCTTTTAGCAAACTAATATTGCCACCCTCTGTATCACCTAGAGAGACCCCAATCTGGAAAAAAATTGGCCACCCCAAGAGTTGCCTAGTTGTCCCTAGCATTTTGTCAAACACCTGGTGTGCATGGCCAATTTTGGCATGATCTTTGCTTTGGACCGTGACCTTGCCCCTCCATGCATACTGGCATGTCCACTAATCTCCCTTGAACCTCTAACCTAGACCTACTAATTCCCAGCCTCATCCAAGCTCTGTGGCATGCTCTGGCATTTTGTCGAGCAGCTCACGCGCGTGCTCTGGGCGCGCCCAGAGCGCATGTTTTGCACGCGCGTGCACCGAGCCGCCGCGTCCCTCTTCCGACGCCCCGCGCCCGTTCTGGCCACTGCACTCGCACAGCCTGCACGCCTGCCCCTCCCTCACCGCACAGACACCACTGGAGCTCCACAGGGCCGCCGTCAGGTCAGCCGCGGCAGCTAACGGGCGGCCACAGCAGCCCCTGCCCCGGACAGCTCCGCCCGAGCCTCCAGCACTCGCCACCTGCCCCCTAGAGTAGCTCCAGATCATCCGCAAGCTCGTCCCCTAGCGTATGTCGCCGCCACGTCGCCCTAGCTACAGAAGGTCGGTCACCGGCGTCCTTATCCACGGCCACCGTCGAAACCGACCTCGATCACCTATTTAAGGATTCCACGAGCCTCTCTGCAACCTCAGGCAACCACTAGCCACCCCGGGGAGCGCCCCCGTAGTAGCCAATCGACCAGGGGACACTACTAGGAAAAGGCCTATTAATGGCGCACCTAATTTGGCCATTAATGGCGCATTAGTGGTGCGCCATTACTAGCACGCCATTAGTATATTTTACTAATGGCGCACCTCTGGTGCGCCATTAGTATCTGCTATACTAATGGCGCACCGCAGATGCGCCATTAGTATGCACAGAAGTGCGCCATTAGTATGCCTCCCAGGGGCCATGTGTAGCCAGGTGCTTTGGCATACTAATGGCGCACTCTGCTGTGATGCGCCATTAGTATGAATATTAGTTTTTTTTTCTATTTTTTATTTTTTTCCTGTTTTTTGCACAGGTTATGCATATATATAAATATAATTTCTCGTGGAGCCAACATATATGGTACGCATATCGAAACTATTAGAATCTACTCCCTCCGTTCCGATTTACTCGTCGTGGTTTTAGTTCAAATTTGAACTAAAACCACGACGAGTAAATCGGAACGGAAGGAGTATATAATAGCTCATAGAACAACTTAGCATCATGCATCATCGATCATAATAATAATAAAAACTCAACATTGGTATTAAATAATAAGTCTTACACATCATTATCGACCATACAACTTCTACTACGTAGCAATTTTCTAAGGTAAAATGGCATAAAACAAGATGGCGTTTGTCTCTAAATCAATTAGATTTAAAGGGCCATTATGGAGAACGCAGATTATCTTGTCTCCATTTCTTGCCCTTCTCACTCTATTGCTTCCAAGTACCTCCTTACGAGTTTTCGTTGTTTTTCGCCATTCTTTGATTCTCATTCCTTCATTTGTAGAAGAAATCCGATATGGACACGTGTGATTTGTAGGTTCACCTGGCAGAATGTTTAAAACTTGTAGTTGACCAGATTGAAACATGACAGGAGGCACACAGTCACTAGGGAGAATCTGTTGCAAAACATAGTAAGACTTCGTAGTTAGCATTGTAGTTCAGTTCGAGAAGAACTAATGCAAAACATGCACGAATGTCGTAATACTAAAAAAATCTTACCATGGTATCTCCATTGATATTAACGTAGTTCAAGACGTGCACTAGTGGGACGTATTGACCATATTGTGGATCAATATTACGATATTGAATGTAATCCACAAGAAAGGAATAAAAGAAGATGATCTGCTCTTTGTCCTTATAAGTACATTCTGAGCCAGGTGTGTAGTAGGTTCTGTCTAGCATCATCCTCACATTATTTGAATAATCAAAATAACCTATCAATGGAAATAAGTTGTCAACTATTTTGAAATAAACAATATAAATTACTAAATAACTATGTTTGATAAACTCACTTCTCGGTAGAATTGGAATCATATCGTCAACAAGGACCCAAATGTCCAAATCGTCTTCGGCGATGGAATCCGGATTACCAAGATCCATGGTGAGAAGCATACCCTCATAAAAACCATATATCTTGCAAAATGATTCCCAATTCTTGCAACCAAAAGTGGTTACGTTATCTGAATTGTACAAATCCACTTCTAAATCAACATTATGCATGGTCCTTAGTTGAATTTGCTTTGTCTCCGTAGTTTCATGATTTTCAAATCCCATCCTCTCCAAGACATAGCGTCTTGCATGACACGGGATAAACTAGTTGCATGTAAAAGAAGAAAATTAATTACTTACACGTTGAAGTAGCTAGAAATCGTGCTTAATTAATTACGAAACAAGACTTGTCGTTGCGTACCGTTTCGACATCGAAGGTCTCGTCGAGCTTAATACTGAAGTAACGACCGTCTACCAGGTGAGGCCTGTCGCACAGACCCCGGTCGTCACCGCACCAGGAGCACTCCGGGATCCTATCGTCGTCGGAAGACGACATTTCCTATGTTTCAAAGAGATTAAACTTTATAAATTAAAAATATGTACCTAGACAAGCTAGCTGTGGCACCATCCTAGGCTCATTAGGACTAACATTGTCAACACTTTTGCACTAGTTCTGCTACATACCATCGTCACTAGATATCTACAGTTTTATTACTAGAGCCACCATACAAACCTCATCATATTCTTTTATTACTGGAGCCAATTTTCCTCATATTCTTTTTTTTACTGGAGGCACCATACAAACCTCAGAGCTTGGTGGCCTGGACCTGCATTTGTTCTTGGTTGCTTTTCATACTAGAGTTTTACTATCACAACAGTGTTTTTTAAAATATAATATCACAACAGTGCTTTTTTATTAACAGCAAGTTCATCATGTCAATTACTCCAAGCAACAACAGTTTGCCTAGTAGAAAAATTTAAACTATGGCTTAGCAGAAAAATTAACAGCAACAAGTTTCAAGCCATTCATCAAAGTATGGTTTGCCTACAAAAATTTAAACTATTTTGATTTGATGCAATTGCTGTCATTTGCCTTCAAGTGTAACTAGTCTAACTAGTCTAACTACTGAAACTACTCCAAGTCCAACCAGAACAAAACGATATCAATGTCAAATTGTTTCTATGCATAAGATTGCTTGCTTCTTACAACATTGGAAGAGCTATTGAAAGGAGGGGAATGGACTAATTAGTCAACTCAACAAGTAGGCTTGGAAGGCCCAATGAAATTGATTCAGGAATAGCAGGTGTTGGGTCAAATCATGTTCATAGTTTGTATCCTGCTGTATTTCATTTCTCTGCTGCTCAGTGCCGGACATTGATGCTGAGTGATAACCCAGTCTCCCTCCAGTGATAACAATATTTAGCTTTGATGCACAGCTGATCAACACCTTTCATATAAAACAGTAAACGCCAATGGATTTCTCTTTCAAGGAAAGGTGCAAAACAGAAGCACGCAATTGCAGTTAGGAATTTAGGGAATAGACATGGGGGTGTCAGGGCGGTGGAATCGCCAATCTCACACACATAGCTAAACTGAACACGAGCTAACACAGCGATATCGATAACATCTGCCTAAAGAGACTACCTATGGGATTAATTGATCGTAAAATGTAAGATAATCTTGACTTTTGACAAGCCAAAAGACAAGCATACATACCACTGTTCAAAGCCACTTCGACACTAAACCTGAAAACACTAATCATGCCTCCTTCACAAACAGCATACAACTAACTACGAAAACGATGTTAAAAGCTATAAGTTGACAATGAGCTTGCGATGTTCACTCCTAGGTGGGTAATTGTTGAATTATATACTACGCAGAAAATACGGAGCATCAACACGCGCGCCCCCACTTCAATTCACTGTCTGTCCACTAGGCCCTACTCGTGCGGCGTCAAGGAACACCACAAACAAATTTACAGAGCGAGTGATCCTCGGCGGAAATGGAAGTAGCTAAATGAATAGCAGGAGGGGCCGGCGGATCGAGCGGGGAGGGGGGTGGTGGGTGTGGTAAGCGGCGCACCTGGACTGCGAAACCCTCGAGGAGGTCCTTCTCGACGATGCCGCGAGCAATCACGGCGGAGGCCGGCGGCGGTGCTCCCTTCACGTGCCCCGAGTGGCCCTCGTCGGCTCCGAACCAACCGCCGCCATGCGCCGAGTCGTCGCCGAACTAGGATTAGGAAGCTCTTGTGCTCGGCCTGGGTGATGCCCTGGCGTCGAGGCCGGGGCGTCGGGGGCGAGGGCGTCGGCGGTGAGGGAGAGAGAGGCGTCGGGGAGAGGGGTCGAGGGCGTCGGCGGTGAGGGAGAGTGAGGCGTCGGGGAGACGGGGGCGAGGGCGTTGGCGGTGAGGGAGAGAGAGGCGTCGGGGAGAGAGGGGGAAGAGATCTGGTGAGAGGGAGAGAGAGGAGGGTGCGGCCGGCCCCAAGTATGGGGGATTACTAATGGCGCACTTCTGCTATGTGCGCCATAAGTATGTGGACTCTAATGGCGCACCGCCCCCAGGTGCGCCATTAGTATTGTGTTCTACTCACTAGCCCGACAAAAAGCTATATGTTTCACCTAACCCACTACCTAACAGAACCCCCACACTAGCCCGACTGGTCAGCACTCTGCATACCCACCAGGAGGTCCTGGGTTCGATTCCCAGCCTCCCCAAATTTTTTTTTTGCTTTTAAAAAATGCTGTTTGACACTTATTTGTGTTTAAATATGTTCAAACTTGTTTAAATCATAACAGTAATTTTTTTTATAAAAAAGTAATAATTTTTTAAAAAATATCATCAAATTTGTTATTTGAAAATATTTATGAATATGAAAAAATATCATCAAATTTATTATTTTGAATATATCATGGGTCAGCGGCGGCGGTTGAGTAGGGGAATCGAGGGTGCAGGGGGTCGGCGGCGGCGGCCGGTGGACCGGGGGGGTGCTCGGAGGCGGC
>LR738710.1:555775114-555897960 GCA_902687465.1 Secale cereale
GCGGCGGCGGTTGAGTAGGGGAATCGAGGGTGCGGGGGGTCGGCGGCGGCGGCCGGTGGACCGGGGGGTGCTCGGTCACGAGGGAGACCGGAATCTGGCGAGGTGGGATAGCGATCGAGATTGAGGGGGGGTCGAGATCGAGTGTCCATGAAATTTAAAAATAACACACTAATGGCGCACTGACGCACAGTGCGCCATTACTAGTTTAAACTAGTAATGGCGCACTCCGGGACAGTGCGCCATTAGTAGTTTTTGTAAAAAAAAGAATAAAAAATATCATAAAAAAGAGCATTAATGGCGCACTTTACTGCTGGTGCGCCATTATTAGTTACAACTAGTAATGGCGCACTTTGTCTGGATGCGCCATTAGTATGTTTGGACAGGCGTGCTAGTTCAAAAAAAATTTTCTTGATACTAATGGCGCACTTTGGACCTCGTGCGCCATTAGTAGTTCGAACTCTAATGGCGTATCTGTTGCTGGTGCGCCATTACTATATACTAATGGCGCACTGCTTGTCCGGTGTGCCATTAGTATCAATTCCATCTATAGCCCTTTTCCTAGTAGTGGGAGGTCTTCTTCCCCATCTCCGGTGGGTACAGCCGCCGCCACTGTCTCGATCACTCCGACGCCACCAGGGCCTCCCCCGCCCATCCAGCGCCACCGTCGCCTTCCCCTCGACCTTGCGGAGCTGCCCGACCCCTCGAACACGATCAAAACCCATCACAACGCAAATCCCCAATCCTGCCCGAAGCTCCCTCCACCGCGGAGCTAGCCGCCGGCGACTCCCTCCGTCCCCGCCGGCCAGTCGACCACCGGGAGGACCGCCTAAGAGTGACGGATCCATCCCTAGCCTCGAATGCCCTCGATGAGCCTCCGTTCGTCGACGTTGATCGCCGGAGCCCCGCCTCGGTTCGGCCAGAGGAAGAGGGAGGCGGGGGCGACTGGTCAAACCTGACCAGTGGGCCCCCTGGGCCCTCTATCAGCGAGCCAGCGCGAGTCCACGCGGGCACAAGTGGAGGCGCAAAACCCCGAGTACGTCTCCCCTATTCCGAAAGCGTATTCTAATCGAAATGTTTTCTTTTTTCTGTTTTATTTAAAAACAAAGTTGACTGAAACTTTGACTGGCAATATCTTTTTAAATATTAAACCAAATGACTTGATTCTTTTTCTGTTGTTTCCCAAATATTGCCTAGTTTATTTTCATATTTATTTGAAAATTTTCCTAGCAACTTTTTTGTGCTGTTTTGAGTCTATGTGTTAATTTCGTATTCTTTCATTTAGGATTTTGAAGAGGGAGAAAACTTCCAAAAAGTATTGGAATGCATTTCTCCTCCCCTCTACTTGAAGGCAAGCACTTTTGAACCCTGGTCTAATGCATGTGGTTGTTGTTGACACGATTGCAACGATATGAATGCATTCATTTTATTTCATATGTGATGATATGATCATACCCATGAGTGCATGAGGTAAACCCCTTGCTGTGAATAATTAGTATGCATGACGGTAATTCCCTTCGTATGCCTTTCAAGCCTAACGGAAGAAAGCCGTGAAGGTCACGGTCTTGGGTAGACGCGAGCTTGTCACCAGCTCCCCGTCGGGACGGTGGAGTCCGGTATGGCTTGGTGAGGCATGACGGGTGGAGATTCCGACCGTTGATGTGGGATATGTTGGTTATGCTAATCATACCAGTGATGCTTGAACCTCCTAAGTCGACCGTAGGTCGAGTCTTGTTCCAGTAAACCCACATTTGTTTCGTACTGCCACTTGTCCCTGCCGTAGGTAGGGTACGGTTCAGTAAGTGTTAACCCCTGTCCTAGCACACACCGTACAGAGAGGCCATGGTGGAAGATACCGGCTGCATCTGGTAGGCATGCCACCTGGTCCGGGGGCATGGGTGTTTCCGGTTGGGACCGAGAGGGGGGCACCCCTTAGAGCGCGCGATAGAAATTTGATCCCATGCTACGCGAGGTTGTAGCCTCCTCACTCAGAGTTTGCTTAACATGTGTCGTGGGTGATTCCAGACACCGGTAAGTTAAGCTGGTGTGTGCAAGTCAGGCGGGTTTTCGACTAAAAGGCCGTAGACGGAATTAGTTCCGATGGACTAAAGGAATCCGTTACTCGTGGGTAAAGAGTACACCCTCTGCAGAGATATTAAGACTATTCGAATAGCCATGTCCATGGTTAAGGACTACAGTCTGGGAAGGGTCAAGTGTTGGTCTTAGTGTCGGTCTTCGGAGGAGAAACTACTAAACCAGAACATTGATTATGACCTGTGACATACGATGAATGTGATTATTATTGTGGACTAACCATTTGTACTCTTTGAACTAATGAGTATCCCTGGGACGGTTCTACCTCCTGGATATTCATTGTTATCTTTTTATGAGCCCTTTATGTGGTGTCGCTCAGACGCCCGACTGTGGCATGCTTGCTATTTCTTTTATAAGCCCTTTCTGTGGTGTCGTTCAGACGCCCGACTGTGGCATGCTTGCTTTTTCTCTTACAAGCCCTTTCCGTGGTGTCGCTCAGACGCCCGACTGTGGCATGCCTGTTATTTATTTTCCTTATAAGCCCTTTCTGTGGTGTCGCTCAGACGCCCGACTGTGGCATGTTTGCTATTTACTTTATTTATAAGCCCGTTATGTGGTGTCACTCAGACGCCCGACTATGGCATGATCTCTATTTATTTTATTATCCCTCCCTGATTGCATATGCATTTTTATACCAATGACTTACTTGAGTTATGGACTGTCATATCATTATTATCATAGTGATCATCAATTATTCTCGAGCATGATTATATCTCACCCATGTTCATAATGTTTGCGAGTACATTCAAAGTACTCACTGGCTTGTCCCTGGCTATTGTCTTGGCCAGATTCCTTGCGTGGGAAGGAACGATGCGATGACAGCCCCGGAACCTACGAAAAGGGAGATAGCAGCCTCGTGAAGATAGGAGTTATCCTGGTCAGCTGTTCCTGTGGGAAATGGAGTCCCATAGTCACCGATGAACCACAAACCGCTTCCGCCATCAACCGCTAGAAACCTTGTGTTGTACTCACAGGCCAGAATGGTCTCATACTACATATCTTGTATTTTGCTTGGAGTTTCTGTAACAAGTTGGTGCCTCATCATCTAACAGAAATCCTGGGGCTGGTGAGCACAAGGGCCACTTTTGGGAAATTAATATCCTGAAAATCCGGTCCTGACATCCTGCCGGCTGCTGTCGCCGGAATCTTCGGCGGTGGCCGGCGGCGGCGCGCGGGGGGAGAGCAGAGGTGGTTGGTGGGAGAAAGCTCGGGATGAAATGTCCCCCCACCAATCACTTCCGCTTATATGCAGGGCACCGCAGCCGCGAGGCTAAAACCCGCGTTTTCCCAGGTTGGGGTCCGGATTTTGCCGCGCCCCCTAAAATTTTTTGCGGGCCGGGGCGGGATGCAGGGTCTGATCGGGCTGGATTTTCCGCCCGATCTGCATTTTGGCAGTTATTTTGCGGATCAGGGCGGGATGCAGGGTCTGCTAGAGTTGCTCTAAACCTACATCCAGCTGTATCCATCCGTCAACACATAACCAGTCATCCTCAGAAACTCTTTACGTCAGACCTTCGAAACGCATCTGCTATACTAGCTGTTGCAATACTCCCAAACTATCTCCCCAGTACTAGTTGACGTCGAGTTTATCTCACCACCAGACATGCATAGAAGAGTTTTCGATGTCGGCCGCCTCTGGTATTCTAGAACCGCTAAGATACATTTGCGACGACAACACCTCGGAGCTCAACTCCCCGGGACACTGCCACAACCCCTAAATGACAGGAGGCATCGAGAACAATGTTCTCGTCACAAAGATATCGGAACAATCCAAACAATACCCGCGTGATCCTAAATTGTTTTGTCAAATTTTGAGAATAGAGGAGATAGAACAACGTCAAGAGTCCTCACCAGAGCGATGAAGGGATGAGGAGTAAAAAGAAATCCTACTCTCCGATATATATACAGGACTCAAAACACTTTGTGTGTGTGCCTAGACTCAACCATCAGCAATTCAATCAATCAGGGGGCTCCTAGGTCGGAGAAGGCTCTGATACCAACTTGTAATGCCTATCATGCGACTATGTCTCCCATGTGTCGGGGCACGACTTAAAGACATAAGCGCATACTAGAATGATCTCAAGTATGGTATCTTTGCACATCTCATGTAAAATTCAGGGATGAAATAGAAAAGATAGTTGGCTTACACTCGCCACGTCACACAGTGAATACAATAACATACATCATCCAAATAACACAGGGTCCGACCACGGACGAAAATCCAAATGGGAAAGATACCATAAAACACAAGCCCGGATCCTCCTAGTAAGAAACACTACTGATCGTCGGGATACGAAACATAGTAACGTCCACGCTCTTCATCGAACTCCCAGTGAAGTTCTGAACCATCTCCTGCATTGTTCTCAGCGGTACCTGCATATGGTGTGTGTTGAATCTGTGAGCCACAAAGGACTCAGCAATCCCGTTCCCGGGTATCAAAACTACCAAAGAGTTAGGTGTGGAAAGGCTATAAAAGTGTTTGCAGCAGCACTAAGCACTAGCTTACGAGTTTAGAGCGAGAAGAGAACAAGTGCTAACGATCGCCAAGTTGATCAAGAAGTGATCCTAGCTACTCACGATCAAACATAACCCCACCATGTTCACTTTCCGAAGCCCTTCGGAAAGAGACCATCACGGTTACTCACACAGGTAGTGTAATCTTATGAATATGGTGATAGGTTATCTACAACCGGATATTAACAAATTCCCATCTGCCACATAACCGCGGGCACGGCTTTCTAAAGATCAAACCCTGCAGGGGTGTCCCAACTTAGCCCATTACAAGCTCACGATCTGCGGAGTCACAACTCCAAAGTGGGAAGACCCGAGTATTCTCGGAATCCCGTGCTCAAGATATTTCGACAAAGGTAAAACTAATCCAGCAAGACCTCCTGGCGCGCCGACACCCTGATAGTAGCTGCGCGTATCTCGTCTCAGGCCATGACCGGATATGACAAGCTATGGGTGTATACCAGACCTCGGGTTTCCCCAAGGTGGCCCTGCAGGTTTCCCAGTTTGGACCAACACTCATGAGGAGCACTGGCCCGGGTTGTTAATTGAGAACTCGGGTTTTCAATGCCCTATGCAAGTTTTAGTTATTAGCCAAATGTAAAACGAATGTTGGGCCTTGCTATAAAAGCTTTAAACATAGCGAATTATCAAAGGGGGCCCATAAACCCCAACCGTGTTAGGAAGGCAAAAATCAAGGAACTTAACACCGGTTTATCGGTTCCTAAGGTGGCATGAGTGGAACAAAACACCAAGCAGAAAGGCTTATCCTTCCACCCATTATCAATATATAGGTGCATTAGTTTATAACAGATATATATTGTGTTATCCCAATAACAAGTTTTTTTTGACTATGTCCCAATAACAAGTTCATCAGGGAGCAATCTTCAAAACTTCACCTGCAACTAACAACGCTATAAGAGGGGGTTGAGCGATGCGTACTTAGCCAAACAACGGTTTGCTAGGAAGGAGGTTAGAGTGTTTCATGGCAACAATAGGGGGGCTGACAAATAGGAATGGGCATCGAGGCATATCTAAAAGAACGAGACATCTAACATAGGCAAAGATAGAAGTGATATCTGGGAATGGTCATCTTGCCTGTTGAGTCCATGGAGGGATCGTAACCTTGGTCCTCAAACTCAGCCTCGAAAGGAACCTCGAACTTCGAATCATCGCCGGGCTCTAACCAACACAACAATACAACCACAGGAACAACAATCAATCATCATGCAATGCTCAAACACAAGATGCATGAATATGATGCACATGGACATGGGTAGGATATGATGCAACTCCTAGGGACAAGAAGAGTGCACAAGTAACATGGCAATCAACAAGTTCACAAGCAAGTTGGAACACAAGTAAAAAGGAAAAGAAAACTAACATGGCCACAAGTGGTCATGTAGTTGATTTAAACAAGCACCAAACAAGTTTTGTAAGTTGTTTAAACATGGCAAGGGGTGGAACTAGGGTCAACAACATCATGCTAGCAATTTAAATGGGCCGGAAAGAACAAACAACAATTTCCGGAAACTCCCATATTCATAAAAACACAATTTGGACAGATCTGAGAAAGTGATATTTTAAAGTTGTTAAACATGCAAAGTAACAACACCATCTTAAACTACACATTTTCCACCCCAAATACATATAAAGTTGGTCAAATTTGGAGTTGTAGTTATTTAGTTATGATTTTTACAAGTTTGAGCATATTTAAACACAAATAAATATCAAGCATCATTTTAAATGTTGTTAACATTGCAACAAACTTCATATTAATATTCTACATGAAAAACTAGGCAGTTTTCACATATAAAGTATTTCCATCAGATGCATCTACTAAAAGATATAAATATGCAAAAGAAAATGCTGAAAAAGAGAAATAAAAACAAAAACAGAAAAGGAAAAGGGTCAAGCTGACCCAGTCTGGACCTAGCCTTAGACACTGACCCGTGGGTCCAGGGGAAGCTGAGGTGGCAGAATGGGTGCTGGTGTGGGTGTGAGTGAGCTGGGTGGCTGACAGGTGGGGTCGGCCTGTCAGCGAGCCAAAGAAATGCAAAATGGGGGCTAATCCATTGCCCTGGCGCGGAAACGAACCCGCGTCGCTGGCTAACTGAAGGAGAGACACACCACTGGGCTATGCGCGTGTATCTGACAGATAAGGGGAGCACTGCCTTAAGTGTAATATGAAGATGGAGAAACCAGAGGGGAAATAGAGCCCGTCGGAGGATCTCGTCGGAGTTGCTTCGAGGACCTAAACAGGCGGCGGAGGGGTGCGGTGTGTTCCTGGAGGAACTCTGCACACGCGACATGCACTTGCAGAACCTAACGATGACTAACAACGACGCTGGCGGCAAGAAACAGAGGCGGCGACGACGAACTACGGCGCGACAAGATACGGGCCCTAACGGAGTAGGGAGAGCACAAACAGGCCCTACTCGACACGGCGAAGGCGATGGACAAACATAGAGAAGCAACGGAGGTCGGGGCACTCGCCGAAGACGAGGCCCGACGGCGACGAGCTCGGGCGCACGACAAAATAGGTGCTAGACGGCGTAGAAGAAGGGGAAAAGGGCATGGGGAGGTGTGGATGCTCACCACGAACATGGTGGTGTGTTCGGCTGGCCGGGAGGTGGTCGGAGTCGACGGCGGTGACGAGCAAACACTTGCGGTGGCCGGAGTCGACGTCGAGGAAGAAGAGGACGAAGCCATGGCCTTCAGCTCCATGTAGTAGCCGTAGACGACGTAGCCGACATCAGGGAAGGAGATGGACATGCTTGGCGAGGCTACGAAGGACGAGGGGCTTGTCGGCGACGAGCCCGTGCGCTCAGATGCGCTTGGGACGGTGATGGCGCGACGGATCTGGTGGCTCTCAGCTCACTAGGCGGCGGGAGGAGGAAGAGGAGAACCCAAGGGGGTTGTTGGACAAGGCAAGGGCTTAAAAGATTGGTGAGGGCGACGACTGTGCGCGACGACGTGCTCGCCCGCGGTCCTCGTGGTGTGAACTGGAGGAGGAAGAAAAGGTGGGTGAGAACATGGCCGCGGTCGCTGACATGCGGGCCCTTCCTGGCCACGTGGGCGTGAAGCAAAGAGGGTAAGCGGGGGCGAGGGTGAGAAACGGCAAGAGGAACGGCGCGGGCTGGCTAGCTGGGCTGTGGGTGCGCGCTAGCTGCTGAGCTGAGGGGGAGGCCGAGCCCAAGTGCTATTGGGCTGCGCTGCTGCTGATGCCTTTTCTTTTTCTTTTTTTCTTCAGATAGAAAAACAAATTGAAAAAGCACAGGCTAATAGAAAAAGAATTAGGAGAGAAATAAAATATCCCCTAGCTCCTGGATTTATGCCCTATTTTATAAAATTGACGGGCATTTTTAGAGGTAGAAAAATAAAACAAGTTTGAATATGGTTCAGACTTCTGTCATTTTTGAACCTAACCAAATCATTTTAAATTGGGGCAAGGCTTTGCAAGGTGACTTATGTCAAGGAACCAAAGAAGTGGGGAGAAGAGGAACAAAAAGGAGAAGGTTAAGCCACTTGCAAAAAAATGCTTAAAGAATGGAAAAGAAAAGAAGGAAGGAGAAGAAGTGGTGCAAGAAGAAGGAGGGAGGCGGTGGGGGGGGGGTAGGGTTAGCACTGCCATGATCTCACTATCACCATCACAACAAGATCAAGGTGACCTCACTTCACAAACTAAGGATGAATAAAACACAATGACAAGTGAAGAATGCCATGATGATCATGATGCAATGATGTTGATGGAGTAATGCATGAATGCAAAAGAAAATAAAATAAAATGACAATGCAATAACAATAAGAATGCAATATTGAAAAAGAACCCCCAAGGAAAAGACAAGGATCAAATGGTAAAAGCTTTGTTGCCATATATGGAAGGTATCACATATGGGGTGTTACATATCCCAAGATATGAAATTCTTAAATGTTAGAGAGTCTTCACATAGTTACATAATTATTCAACTACTCATTGATCTTCACTTATATCTTTTGGAGTAGTTTGTCATTTGCTCTAGTGCTTCACATATATCTTTTTAGAGCACGACAGTGGTTTTATTTTGTAGAAATTATTGATCTCTCTTGATTCAATTATATCTTTTTGAGAGTCTCTTAGAACAGCATGGTAATGTGCTTTGGTTATAAAACTAGTACTAATATGATAGGCATCCAAGATGGGAATAGTAAAAACTTTCATACAAAGTGCATTGAATATTATGAGAAGGTTGATACTTGATGATTGTTTTGAGATATGAGGATGGTGATATTAGAGTCGTGCTAGTGGAGTAATTGTGAATTTGAAGAATCCTTGTGTTAAAGTTTGTGATTCCCGTAGCATGCACATATGGTGAACCGTTATGTGATGAAGTTGGAGCATGATTTATTTATTGATTGTCATCCTTTGTGTGGAGGTCGGGATCGCGCGATGGTTAACTCCTACCAACCCTTCCCCTAGGAGCATGCGTTAAGTACTTTGTTTTGATGACTTGTAGATTTTTGCAATAAGTATATGAGTTCTTTATGACTAATGTTGAGTCCATGGATTATACGCACTCTCACCCTTCCACCATTGCTAGCCTCTCTTGTACCGTGCAACTTTCACCGGTACCACACACCCACCATATACCTTCCTCAAAACAGCCACCATACCTACCTATCATGGCATTTCCATAGCCATTCCGAGATATATTGCCATGGAACTTTCCACCATTCTGTTCATATGACACGCTTCATCATTGTCATTCACATAGAGTCATATTTTATTCTAGCTTAGAGTTGTAAGTAAATAAAAGTGTGATGATGTTCATTACTAGAGCATTGTCCCAGTGAGGAAAGGATGATGGAGACTATGATTCCCCCACAAGTCGGGATGAGACTCCGGACGTAAGAAAAAAAAAGAGGCCAAAAAAAGAAAAAAAGGAAAGAGAAAAGGCCTAAAGAAAAAAGGAAAAGAAAAAAAGAGAAAAAAATGAGAGAAAAGGAGAGAAGGGACAATGTTACTATCCCTTTTCCACATTTGTGCTTCAAAGTAGCACCATGATCTTCATGATAGAGAGTCTCTTGTTTTGTCACTTTCATATACTAGTGGGAATTTTCGTTAGAGAACTTGGCTTGTATATTCTGTCGGATTCAGGGCTCGGCAAAACCCGATAAGTTCGAACACAGGGGCGTGAACGAAGATCTCATCCGCTCACATCTACCTAGCGCCTCGCTCTCGTCTCAGTGGAAGGACTCTGGCAAACAACAGATAGAACACACAAGAGTTTACCCAGGTTCGGGCCACCATGTGGTGTAAGACCCTACTTCCTGCTTTGGTGGATTAGCTTCGGGCGAGCTGGGATATGAGCTAGTACAATGGTTCCTGGGTTCAGGAGGTGAGCTCAGAGGGTCAGGAGGCAAGTGTTCTTGCTCCTTGTGTGGTGGCTGAGTGTATGGTCTTGATCCTCCTCATAGTGAGAATCTTGGATACTTATATAGGCGGCCACAGTCCTCTTCCGCCGAAATGTTTAGGCGGGAAGGGATCCCACAACGGCAATTTTTGAGCGGGAACACAAGTACGTTCCTACCCTGACAAAAGTGGTCTTCGCCTGCAAAAGGATCAGGTGGTGACACGGTGGTGGGCTCGATGGTGACATCCTCCTTGTCGTCCTTGCGGTCTTCGGTCTTGTTGCACCAAAGGGGAAACCTTTGCCCCGCTCCTTGGGAACCAACGGCTGCGCTGTCCCCTTTGCACCGAAATGGCAACTGCACCGCTGGAGGACACTGTCACCCGCTGGTGCGGTGCGTCACTGCTGACATCACTGCCTCCTCCTGAGGCAGACCTGGCCTTGGATTCTCCGCCCCTCCGGAGCACCTTGCTGAGGCTGCTCCCGAGGAGGTCTTGACATCGTTCTCCTCGCGAGGCTTAGCTCCCTCGCGAGGGTCTTGGACAGCTGGTCGATCAGCTAGGCCATACCAGGCCGTAGTAGGAGCGCATTGCGGCCCATAGATAGGCAAGTCTGGGTACCCTGGTTCCCAAAACGCCGACAGTAGCCCCCGGGCCCAAGGCGTGTGTGGAGTCGACTTCAGGGCGAAGCCTTAGCCGAGGACGAAGTGCCGCGGCCCCAAAAAGGCTGCGGGCTAGGCTGGCGCGTGACGGTTGGATGGGACACGGGTGACCCACGCCGTCTCGACAACCATGCGTCTTGACAAAAAGGGGCCTTCTCCGCTGGGGGAGTTATCGCTCTCTTTCCTCCCTGCTCAGATTTCTCCTGCTTACGCCTCCCGCCTTCATGAATCGCATGTGTCCTTCGGCTCCCTCAACCATGGCGAAGAGGAACAAGAGTGCTGCGCCGGCATCTGGATCTGCTTCTTCCCTTGATGCGGCACTTGAGGAGTCCTCCATCACCTGGGAGGAGGACTACTCAAAGGTCCAACCTTTCCTGTTGAGCACCCACAACGAGCATGGCCCGACGCGGATCTGGGCTGGATCCACCATGGCGCGGACCCTGTCGAAGTCATGCTACCCCTTCTTCCTCCACATCATCTCCGTGGGGCTCGTGCTACCTTTCTCCGAGTTCTTCTACGCCATCCTGGAACATTACCAGGTGCACGCTCTCCACATGCAGCCTCGCTCCATCTTCGTCCTGTCGCTCTTCGCCTTTTACTGTGAGGCGCTCGTGGGGGTGAGGCCGACCGTCGCCCTCTTTCGTCATTTCTTCTCCATGCGTCGGTACGACGATGGCCCGTGCTCGGGCTGTGTTTCCTTCATCTTCCAACGCCAGGGCTGTCGGCTGATGACGGCCGGGAAGAAGATAGAGTCCCACCGGAAGAGGTGGGTCTATCTAGATGCCCAGCGCGTCCATCCTCTGCTAGCGTTGCCTACTGCCCATCCGGCGAAGCGCGCCGGCTGGAGCTACGCGAAGCTCACCGACCCCTCGTCGGGCCTGTCCTAGCAAGGATTGAGGCCGACCTGAGCTCGAGGCTCGAAGGGGGCCAGATCGTGAAGGAGTTCTTGAGGCAGCGTCTGGCTCCGCTGCAGGCTCACTCGCACCCCATGTGGGAGCTGATGGGGGACGACGACAGGCTCCGGCTGCACCCAGGGGTGCTGGCCGAGGACGATCTGGACTTCACCTCGGGAACTCTCCTGGGGATGGTTCTGGAGGATCTCCTCGGGGCCTACCTTCCGCTGTACAGCCGCCCTGACAAGGCCCAGCTGTCGAAGGCCGGGTCTTGGTGCGCCCGTGGGTGCTCCGCCCACGTTCGACGTGTCTTCTGGTGCTGACGACAAGAGCGATAAGGGCGGCTCGGAAGATACCCTTGACGACGAGGGGGACTCCTCTGAGGCGTTCATCGGAGCAATGACGCCTGGCGCAGGTGCCGCCGGACGGTCCCAGGCGACCACTCCACGTCGATCCGGATGCACTGAGTCTGGGGGAAGCAAGGTGGCAACTCCGCCGAAGAGTACCGTGCCAGCGAACCTGGCGACCGCGGCCGCACCCAGGACTGTGGCCTCACGCCTCGCCCAGGCCCGGGCTATCGCACACCCAGGGCGCCAGCGGCTGCTGCTGACCTGCTGGCGAAGAGAAGGGCGCGCCTCGCCTCTGACGAGTAAGTGTGCAATTTCTCACTCATCCTTAGTTACCGTGTCCCTGATGCGCTCTCCCTGATGCAGCAGCCTGGGAGGTGTGATGAAGAAGGTGAAGGGGGAGGTCACTCCGCGATGCCCTGCTCCTCCGGCTGCCGATGCGACCTCGGGGAAGGATGCCGCGGTGCTGGGTGCCCCGGTCGACCAGGCCACTAAGCATGCAGCGATGGTGTTGCTCGAAGACGTCCCCGCCTCCGACGAGGTTGCAGAGTTGGTTTCTACTCCGGCTGCTCTGGCGCGGGAGGTCGGAGCCCCCGAGCCCCTGGTCGAGCAGACAGTCTTGTTGATGCCCGTGCGCTAGCCGGCGCAACCTGGTCCTGAGGCTTTGGAGGCTGCCTCCGCCGCGCTGTGTCGTCTTCGCGCCGATCTGCAAGATGGTGACGGCCACCTGACGGAAGGGCGCCTGGGGCTGATCCGCGGGTGGCTCCTGGCAGACGAGTCCGCGCAGACCTCCTGGGATCAGGCCTCGGCGGTTGCTGCCAAGGGTCAAGAGGAAGCTGCGGCGGCCACGCGGGCTCGCGACACCGCGCGAGCCAATGCCGCGTCCTCCGAGAAGCGCTGCCTCAAGGCAGAGAGCGAGCCGGAGGCCCTCCGCGAGGAAGGCATCAAGCACGCCCTGGAGCTCAAGAGGTTGTTGAAGGAGCTCGAGGCGCAGAAGACTGAGTCGTCCCGGCTGCAACAGGAGCAGCTTGCTGACCGCGCGTCCCTGGAGAGGTTGAAGGTTGAAGTTGAGCAGGCTAGGGCGACCCAAGCTGCTCGCGACAAGGAGGAAGCCCTTGCGGCCTCGGGAGCGGTGAGTCCCGAGGCCCTTGTCGCCTTTGACCTTGAGGCCCGCAAGGCGCTGCATGCCGCCTACGGGGAAGGGTTCAAGGAACCGCTGGCCGCCCCAGAGGAAGGCCCCGCCGGGCTCCTTGCGGCGCTCGTTGAGTCCCTGCGCGATGTTGCGGTCGCAATTGGCCAGTTAGCCGACGTGGAGAGCCGCACACTGCTTACCTTGGTCTTGACGCAGGTGTGCAACCACCTAAGTCTTCGCGACCCCACCCTTGACCTGGCCTCGCTGTCCAGGCCCGTGACCGAAGTCATGGAGGGCACGACTACCGAGGCCCTGAGGGTGAAGGTCATGTCGTTGGTTGAGGTGTTCCTCTAGGCCACTGCTACCGCAGCCGGGGAGGTGGAGACCGGTGACGATGTGCTCGGCAATGCCTGATTCGTCCTGTTCAGAGAGAGAAGTGGGGGTGCCTCAGGGAGGCGTAAGAACTTTGTTTGAATTCGAAAAACTCGGTGTTATTGTAATAGCTAGATGAATTCCATGCTTGCTTCCTTTCATGTTTGCTTAGTTGCTCTACATCGGGAGGGCCCAACCCCGCGCATACCTCGATCGCCATTGAGCCCTCCGGATGACCGGGATTACCGTAGTAACTAGACTCAAGGGATGAGGGGCTACGTGGCCAGTGAGGCCCTTGGGTCGTGATGCCAAAGGGTCCCTCTTGACGTTCAAGCAATCCCGTTTTCGTTCTGCGTCGGCAGGGCCCAACCCCGCGCATACCTCGATCGCCATTAAGCCCTCCGGGTGACCGGGGTTATCGTCATAACTAGACTCAAGGGATGAGCGGCTACGTGGACAGTTAGGCCCCTGGGTCGCGATGCCCAAGGGTCCCCCTTGACGTACGAACGGCTCTCATGAAGGAGAACGAGCACCATACCTTGCCCACGAGCCTTCGCTTGGGATGGGGGCACGAGAAGGCCTGGTGTTTGGGTACCTGGTAGGGTGGCGTCTGCCAGGCGTGACCTGAGCATAGCCCCCGTGCCTAGCCCCCCTCGCGACACCCATCCAAGGAGAAGCTGTGAGCGTCGTGAGCTGTAAAGCTCCCTGAGGTTGGTGCGACCACTGAGGGCCGCCCTCAGTTGTTTATAACTAGCATGGAGCATAGAGCTACCACACTTGCGCGGAGTGTGGGCATAACCGCGCCTCGGTCGTAGCGGCCAACATGGAGCTTGGTGCTTCCACTGGTTCGTGGGCATAACCGCTCCTCGGTTGGATCTGCCAGCACGGAGCTTGGTACTTCCACTGGACCGTGGGAGCGAGCCTCCCACCGGGAGAGAATTCGGGGCATGTACATCCCTGTCCTGACACGTGGTTTGCACGATAGGAGAGCCAAGGTGTATACGGGCCCTCCTCAGGACGAGCTGAACGACTCTGAGGAAGTTCTCGTGAGCTTACACATCACCCATGAGACCCTACCCTGAGGCAGGTTGCGCCTGAGTCTTCTTCTGCAAAATGTGAAAAGAGAGGTGTTGTGTCGACCTGCGCCGAGTGCATCTCTAGAGGGTATCACATGAGAAGACCGCATCACCAGTGACCCCAGGAGGTGACATCACGGGAATGGCTCGCGAGACAGATTTCAACCACTGGATTTGTCGACGTTGCAGGGACGGACCCGAGCACAGACGTCGTGCCCAGTCTTCTCATGCAACGATCCAAAAGAAAAACAACCGGCGCGCGGTTCCCGCGTGAGCGAGGCACCTGCCACGGGCCCCTACTTACCCATCCACGATTAGCCCATGCGAGAACAAGGCACCAATGACCATGGGAGGTGACATCACGGAAATGTCTCGCGAGACAGAGCTCAGCCATTGGGTTTAGCGACGGTGCAGGGACGGACCTGAGCACTGACGCCGTGCCAGTCCTTAATCATGGGGCGGTCACGAATGGGCTCACAAGGGCTCATCACCTTAGTGGCGGTGAGGACGCCAAGCATGAAGATAATGTGAATGGAAAGAAACATCTAGCATTGATCATGCAAAAAGGGAGATAACCGCGGGGAACAGCCCCCAGCGGTCCGAGGATGATGCAGCCTGAGAGGCGCCCTCGATTGGATACCTGAAGTGTCACCTGATACTTGTTGAAGGAGAGTTGGGGTAGCTGAAAACGCGAGCTGTGCGGGTCGCTCCCGAGGATCGTTGGGCTCCTGAGGCCCAGGGGCTCTGGAGGCTCTCAGTGGTCGCGCGGGTCCGGTTCTCGCTCCGTCTGGACCGCTTGCCACAGAGCCTCCCGAGCCCCCAAGGCCTACTACGCGAGATGCTGGAACGTGGCAGCTGTGTTGCGGAAGCCGAAGAGTGTGCGTACATAGCTGCAGGGGAGGTCCCTCCTCCGGCCGACCGCCGTCGGCCAGAAGGGCTACTGAGAGGCGGCTCGGTTGAGACCCGCGATGTCGACGCAAACGCGGAAGCGGTCGATCGGGCTGCGAGCGGGTGAACTTGGGGTTGCGCGGTTACGCCCACCGCGGATGAGTCTTGCGTACCGAAGTTCCTCGGTAAATTGGTCGATGAAGTCCTGAGCCCCCAACGCTGAACGGCTCACGCTGGGCTCACAAAAACGCGCGTCAAGACATGCTTGCAGGTGGTGCTCGAACACCTCCCTCGAGACGCCGGTCAGCCCAGAGACACTCCAGAGGAGAGCCCCCGAGCCCGTCACGAGAGGGGCGGCGAGCGCACCTCCCTATGCGAGGGTGGAGGGCGCCTCATCAGTAGGCGCAAGTCCTGAGGCCAGGCCATTGGGAGCCCATGCGTCCCGAGGTCCATCGACGGGCAGGTTCTTCTTCATCTTGGGGGCGGTCTGCAGGGCGAGGACGGCCCCATCCTCATCGAAGCATTCGACCGCCGCAGTCCGGTAGGCACGTCCAGGGAACGCACCACTTCCTTCTCGTCGGAGGCGATCGTGATGACTCCGCCTCTCCCGGGCATCTTGAGGACGTTGTAGCCGTGATGGGTCGCCGCCATGAACTTGGCGAGGGCAGGATACCCAAGAATGGCATTGTACGGGAGGTGGATGTTGGCGACGTCAAAGTCGATGAGCTCGGTGTGGTAGTTGTCGTGGTCACCGAAGGTGACGGGGAGGCGGACCGGCCCCATCGGGAATGTGGAGCCATCCGTGACTCCATAGAATTGCTTGGTTGGGTGGAGCTGATCGTAGGGAACCTGGAGCATCTCGAAGGTCTGGACGGAGAGGAGGTTGAGCCCTGCTCCGCCGTCGATGAGGGTCTTGGTCACGAGGATGTTGCTGATGGTCGGGGTGCAGAGCATCGGGAGGGCGCCTGGGGCCGTAGTGCACTTGAGCTGGTCCTTGGGGTCGAAGGCGATGACTTGCTTGGTCCACCTGAGGTTGCGTGCGGCGTCAGGCCTGGGAAGCGCCGCATTCACCTCATGGGCAAACTGCTTGAAGATTCGGTGGGAAGCCGGGGCATGGGATCCTCCCAAGATGCATGCAACCGCACGCGGCTCCTGGAAGCCCCCTGCCCCATCTCCCTGGCGGTCGTCGTTGTTCCTCCTTGGCAGTGGTGGCAGCGGAGGCAGATCTCCATTTCCCTGAGGGCGACCCTCAGGAGGCTGGTTGCGCCAGGGGGCGTCACCAGGCTGCTCCAGCCAGTGGTCTTCACGAGGCTGCTCACGCCACCCTTGGCGCGAGTTCTTCGCATCCCAACGTACTCCTCCTTGGCCTCCTCCACGGCCGTAGCCGCGGTTGTCGCGCTCAGGGCGCTGCCCGATGCGCCCACCACACATCGCCCTGAGCTCCTGGTAGTCGTTAGTGTTGTGGCTGAGGACGTTGTGGAAGACGCAGTATGGTCGGTTGTCTCTGGGAGGTCATCGTAGCCGTAGCCATGCTTCACTTCTGGTTCCGCAGCTAGCACGGCGGGTCCCTTGTGCTTTGATTCCTTGGCCTTGATCTTCTTTTCGTCCGCCTCTGCCTCAGGCAGCTCCTGGAGGGAGAGGCATCCTTCCTATGCCCTGGCGCACTTCGCCGCGAGCTTGAACATCTCGAGGGCTGTGCACATGTCTTCATGAATGGCGAGCTCCTCCCTCATCCTGAGTCACGGACGCCGTCGGAGAACACGGAGATGATGGCCTCGTCCGAGATCCTGGGGATCCGGAGGCACATGGTGTTGAAGCATTGGATGTACTTCTGCAGGGTCTCTCCCAGCTGATGCCTCACGCAGCGCAGATCAGCAGCTGCCGGGGCTCGGTCGCGGGTGCCTTGGAAGTTGGCGACGAAACGCTCGTGAAGCTCTTCCCAGGAAGAGATGGATCCCACGGGGAGGTTCAGGAGCCAGGAGCCTGCGCCGTCCTTCAGAGCCATGGGGAACCATTTCGCCATGACCTGCTCGGTGCCGTTGGACGCCTCGACGCCCAGCTCGTAGAGTTGGAGGAACTCCGTGGGGTCGATGGTGCTGTCGTAGCGCGGAGGCAGGTCCGTCTTGAAGTTGCCGGGCCAGACGAGGCGCTGTAGCTCAGGAGCTAGGGCGCGACATCCAGCCACGCTCATGATCGCAGGCGCCCCCTGCGCCTGCGGTGCTGGTTCTTGGGGTGCTGGCGCCACCACCTCCTGTGGCGTGCGGTCTGGGCGCTGTGGGCCAGGGGGCCCGCGAGCCCCTGCATGGGGATGCGGAATCACCTGGCAGCTCTCCTCGTCGTGCGCATGAGCTCTGCGTGGTTGCTCAAGTCGAGGGGCCTCGCGTCGGGCCTCCTGGCCGGCGCGGTGGAGTGGAGGCGGAGCCGGGACCCCGTGGCCTTCGTTCCTCGCCGGGGGCGATGGAGAACGTGAGGAGTGCGTTGGTGCAGGTGCTTCTCCAGTGGCGTTGACGAGCTCGGTGATGCGGTGGAGCCACTCGTCGTAGAGGTCATCCGTCGGGCGGTAGCACAAGAGCTCCCGCACCATCAGTAGCGCAGGTTGCTGGTAGACCGGCCCGCGGCGGACCAGCGAGGACGACGCCGCGGCCGGCGAGGGTGAAGGCGTTGCCATGCGGCCATCCCGCCGCACGGATGGTGGCAGCGACGAGTCCTGCTGCTCGTGGACGTCCGGGTCGGTGGCGGCGTTGGCGACCGGCGAGTTGGGGTGGAATGGTGCACCGTTGCCCGTGGGCACCGTCTGAGCGACGTTTGCGGCACGGCGGGCGGCGCGAGCTCGGAGTGTGTCCACCATGGCTGTGGAGCGGAGTCGGTGATGAGAACACGACGAGGTCGTCGGAGAGGCGAGATTTCGACACGCCCTATACCTGGCGCGCCAAATGTCAGATTCAGGGCTCCGCAAAACCCGATAAGTTCGAACACAGGGGCGTGAACGAAGATCTCTCCCGCTCACGTCTACCTAGCGCCTCGCTCTCATCTCGGTGGAAGGATTCAAGCAAACAATAGATAGAACACACAAGAGTTTACCCAGGTTTGGGCCACCGTGTGGTGTAAGACCCTACTTCCTGCTTTGGTGGATTAGCTTCGGGCGAGCTGGGATATGAGCTAGTACAATGGTTCCAGGGCTCAGGAGGTGAGCACAGGAGGGTCAGGAGGCAAGTGTTCTTGCTCCTTGTGTGGTGGCTGAGTGTATGGTCTCGATCCTCCTCATAGTGGGAATCTTGGCTACTTATATAGGCGGCCATGGTCCTCTTCCCCCGAAATGTTTAGGCGGGAAGGGATCCCACAACGGCCATTTTTTAGAGGGAACACAAGGACGTTCCTACCCTGACAAAAGTGGTCTTCGCCTGCAAAAGGATCAGGCGATGACACGGTGGTGGGCTTGATGCTGACATCCTCCTTGTCGTCCTTGCGGTCTTCGGTCTTGTTGCACCAAAGGGGAAACCTTTGCCCCGCTCCTTGGGAACCAACGGCTGCGCTGTACCCTTTGCACCGAAATGGCAACTGCGCCGCTGGCGGACGCTGGCACCCGCTGGCGCGGTGCGTCACTACTGACATCACTGCCTCCTCCTGAGGCAGGCCTGGCCTTGGATTCTCCGCCCCTCAGGAGCACCTTGCTGAGGCTGCTCCCGTGGAGGTCTTGACGTCGTTCTCCTCGCGAGGCTTAGGTCCCTCGCGAGGGTCTTGGACAGCTGGTCGATCAGCTAGGCCGTACCAGGCCGTAGGAGGAGCGCGTTGCGGCCCGTAGACAGTCAAGTCTGGGTACCCTGGTTCCCAGGACGCCGACATATTCCAATGATGGGCTTCCTCAAATGCCCTAGGTCTTCGTGAGCAAGCCAGTTGGATGCACACCCACTTAGTTTCCCTTGTTGAGCTTTCATACACTTATAACTCTAGTGCATCCGTTGCATGGCAATCCCTACTCACTCCCATTGATATCTATTGATGGGCATATCCATAGCCTATTGATACGCCTAGTTGACGTGAGACTATCTTCCTCTTTTGTCTTCTCCACGACCACCACTCTATTCCACATAGTGCTAAATCCATGGCTCACGCTCATGTATTGCGTGAAAGTTCAAAGGTTTGAAAAAATTGAAGTGTGAACCAATTGCTTGGCTGAAAATGGGTTGTGCATGATTTAAACATTTTGTGTGATTAAGATAGAGCATAGCCAGACTATATGATTTTGTAGGGATAACTTTCTTTGACCATGTTATTTTGAGAAAAAATGATTGCTTTGTTAGTATGCTTGAAGTATTATTATTCTTATGTCAATATAAACTTTTGTCTTGAATCGTTCAGATATGAACATTCATGCCACAATAAAGAAAATTACATTGAGAATTATGTTGGTTAGCATTCCATATCAAAAATTCTGTTTTTTATCATTTACCTACTCGAGGACGAGCAGGAATTAAGCTTGGGGATGCTTGATACGTCTCCAACGTATCTATAATTTTTGATTGTTCCATGCTATTATATTATCCTTCTAGGATGTTTTAAGGGCTTTAATATATACTTTTATATGATTTTTGGGACTAACCTATTAACCTAGAGCCCAGTGCTAGTTTCTGTTTTCCCCTTGTTTTAGAGTATCGCAGAAAAGGAATATCAAACGGAGCCCAATTGACCTGAAACTCAACGAAGGACGTTTTTGGACCAGAAAAAGCCCAAGGAGTACCGGAGGAGGACCAGGAGATTCCCGGGCTGCCCACAAGGGTGGGGGCGCCCCCTGGGCGCGCCCCTTGCCTCGTGGACAGCCCGGAGACCCCTTTACTTGTTCCTGACTCCAACACCCTATGCACAAACCTCCGGAAAATAACCTAGATCGGGAGTTCCGCCGCCGAAAGCCTCTGTTGCCACCGAAAACTAATCTATACCCGTTCCGGCACCCTGCCGAAGGGGGGGGGATCCCTCTTCGGTGGCCATCTTCATCATCCCGACGCTCTCCATGATGAGGGGGGAGTAGTTCACCCTCGGGGCTGAGGGTATGTACCAGTAGCTATGTGTTTGATCTCTCTCTCTCTCTCTCTCTCTCTCTCTCTCTCTTTCTCTCTCTCTCTCTCGTGTTCTTGAGATGGCACGATCTTGATGTATCGCGAGCTTTGCTACTATAGTTGGATCTTATGATGTTTCTCCCCCTCTATGTTATTGTAATGGATTGAGTTTTCCCTTTGAAGTTATCTTATCGGATTGAGTCTTTAAGGTTTGAGAACACTTGATGTATTTCTTACATGTTCTTATCTATGGTGACAATGGGATATCACGTGATCTACTTGATGTATGGTTTGGTGATCAACTTGCAGGTTCCGTGATCTTGGGAATCTATGCATAGGGGTTGGCACACGTTTTCGTCTTGACTCTCCGGTAGAAACTTTGGGGCACTCTTTGAAGTTCTTTGTGTTGGTGAATAGATGAATATGAGATTGTGTGATGCATATAGTATAATCATGCCCACGAATACTTGAGGTGACAATGGAGTATCTAGGTGACATTAGGGTTTTAGTTGATTTGTGTCTTAAGGTGTTATTCTAGTACGAACTCTATGATAGATCGAACGGAAAGAATAGCTTCGTGTTATTTTACTACGGACTCTTGAGTAGATCGATCAGAAAGAATAACTTTGAGTTGGTTTTGTACCCTACAATAATCTCTTCGTTTGTTCTCCGCTATTAGTGACTTTGGAGTGACTCTTTGTTACATGTTGTGGGATTGTTATATGATCTAATTATGTTATCCTTGTTGAGAGAACTTGCACTAGTGAAAGTATGAACCCTAGGCCTTGTTTCCTAGCATTGCAATACCGTTTATGCTCACTTTTATCATTAGTTACCTTGCTGTTTTTATATTTTCATATTACAAAAACCTATATCTACCATCCATATTGCACTTGTATCACCATCTCTTCGCCGAACTAGTGCACCTATACAATTTACCATTGTATTGGGTGTGTTGGGGACACAAGGGACTCTTTGTTATTTGGTTGCAGGGTTTTTTGAGAGAGACCATCTTCATCCTACGCCTCCCACGGATTGATAAACCTTAGGTCATCCACTTGAGGGAAATTTGCTACTGTCCTACAAACCACTGCACTTGGAGGCCCAACAATGTCTACAAGAAGAAGGTTGCATAGTAGACATCAGTGTACGAGCCAAGGGACGAGCATATGGAGGCATACCTCGCGGAGGTATGCAAGATGGAGAAGCAGTTCTTGGGCCTGGAGCTGGAACACGTGCCCCGTGGCACTAATAAGGAGGCCGATGACATCGCCAAGAGAGCCTCCAAGCGCTTGCCCCAGAAGCCCGACGTCTTCGAGGAAAGGCTCCTCAGGCCCTCGGCGTCACCCCCACGGGAAGGACTGGCAAAGCCTCAGGAGGAACTCCCCCGGCCACTGACCTCGGGAGCCCCCGCCTGTGGCCCGGCCTAAGGAGCTCGCTTGCTCCTGGCGCTCGAGCCTTAGGAGGGATGCTGGACCGAGGAGTTCAAGTCATACCTGGTGCGAGGAGTGTTTCCAGAAAATGAGGAGGATGCCAAACGCGTGGCGCGACAGGCTATGGCATACTGCATCCAAGATGGTGAGCTTTACAGGAGGCGACCAAATGACGTTTCTTTACGATGCATCACCAGGAAGCAGGGAGGCGAGCTGCTAGCTGACATCCATGCCGGGGACTGCGGACATCACTCATCGTCGCACACCCTGGTCGCAAGGCGTTCCGCAGTGGTTTTTACTGGCCCACGGCACTCAACGATGTCGCCGAACTGGTGAAGTCCTGTGAGGCTTGCTAGTTCCATGCCAAAAAGATCCACCAACCGGCTCAGGGCCTCCAAACCATTCCACTCTCCTGGCCATTCACGGTCTGCGGGCTGGACTTCTTGGGCCCTTTCCCTCGAGTGCCCGGGGGCTACCGATACCTCTTCGTCGCCGTCGATAAATTCACCAAGTGGGCGGAGGTGGAAGCTGTCCGAACCATCCCAGCCGACTCTATGGTCAAGTTCGTCAAGGGCCTCATGAACCGGTTCCGGGTCCCCAACCGCATCATCATGGATAATGGCTCATAGTTCACTAGCAACCTTTTCAAGACATATTGAGCTAACCTTGGAACGTTGATTTGCTATGACTCCGTAGCGCACCCCAGAAGCAATGACCAGGCCGAGCGCGCCAACGTGGAGGTCTTGAGGGGCCTCAAGACCCGGACCTTCAAGAAGAAGCTCAAAGCTTGCGGAAGGGGTTGGCACAACGAGCTCCCGTCTGTGCTATGGTCAATCCGCACCACTGCCACCAAGCCAACGGGCGAGACCCCATTCTTCCTCGTCTATGGAGCTGAGGCGTTCCTCCCTCACGAGGTCAGGCACCGGTCGCCGTGAGTCTTAGCATTCGACGAGGCGCAACAAGGTGCCGTGCTGGGGACAGACCACGTGCTGGGGGAGGAGCGCCGGCGAGACGCTTCACTCCGGGCAGCAAGATACCAGCTGGCATTGCGGCGGTACCATTTCCGCAGTATTCGACCCAGTCCTTTCTAGAGAGGGGCTGCACAAGCTCTAACCCATGTGGGAAGGGCCATTCAAGATCACCCATGTCTCCAGACACAGAGCCGTCCGCCTGGAAACAGCGGACGACATCCCCGTCCCGAACACATGGAATATCCGGCACCTCCGGAGGTTCTACCCATGAAACAAGGCCCTTGCGCCTGAGAGGACTAGGCTCCGTGCCTGCGAGGAACAAGGCCCTTGCACCTGAGAAGACTAGGCTTCGTGCCCGCGAGGAACAAGGCCCTTGCGCCTGAGAAGACTAGGCTTTGTGCCTGCGAGGAACAAGGCCCTTGCGCCTGAGAAGACTAGGCTCCGTGCCTGCGAGGAACAAGGCCCTTGCGCCTGAGAAGACTAGGCTCCGTGCCTGTGAGGACCAAGGCCCTTGCACCTAAGAATACTAGGCTCCGTGCCTGCGAGGAACAAGGCCCTTGCGCCTGAGAAGACTAGGCTCCGTGCCTGCGAGGAACAAGGCCCTGTGCCTGAGAAGCCAAGGCCAGTGCCCGTGAAGCAAGGCTCCGACCTGTGAAGATCTCCGCTCGTGACACTCTCACATAATAATGAGTGGGGCTGTACACGCCCCGGAGTCTCCGGAGAGCCGCCCTCGGGCCTCGGGGGTTCCCTCCAAGCTGGTGAGAAGACTAGATTAGGTGCCAGACACGGCCGTTCATTTGCAATCTGGAGTTGCCTTGCCCATGTCTTCCCTTTTTAATGGATTCTGAAGGTTCTGGCGTTCCTCGATTGCTTGGTTTTGATTTCTCTCTGTGGTCCTCCCCTCAGTTTTCGGGCTAGCTCAGGGAGAGCGGCAGTTGCACGACGCTCTCCCCAACACTCCCCCCTTAGCCACCATGAGGCGCCCAAACCAGGGCTCGTGATTGGCACGTCCCCCCATTCTTACGTCTGTGCCCCATGGGTACCGCGACGAGGGACAACTGACCATGCTTCGCCGCATCAAGGCACACGGGAAGAAAGGGACAATAACCACATAACAAGTTTTTGCAGCCTCACGAAGGACCAAACATCATGAGATGAGGGCAATCCTGAGTACATCAAGATAAGTCTCCTCACCCTAAGGGCGCATGGCACACAGGTCGCGCAATAATATACATAGACACTATGCATGGTGCTAAATGTCATAAAACCCCAGTTCATTACATGCCCTCCCAGGGCTCCATACTTGCTTGTTTAAACGATGCAGGAAGAAAGAAAGACAGAGAGCGGCTGACGATGACTCTCGAGGCACGACTGCTCATGAGGACATACACCCCGGGCTCAGCTGAAGCCCTCTTCGCACTTCACCCGAGCGTGGCGGCCGGACGGCCCAGCGCCACCTTCCAGGCGGGCGCGGAGGCATGGCGGCTGGTCCTAACCACCACTGCTGGAGCTGCCGCTGAAGGAGGAGCCGCCGTAGCTGGATGAGCTGCGGCCATCGCCCAGGCCAAGCACCTCACCACCGCCATTGTCCTCAGGGCAGCACTCGGCGCGGCGCCCGTCTTCCCTAAACACCCTCACGAAGAGGGTCGAGTCGTCGCCGTACTTGAAGTGAAGGGTGCACAGGCCGCCCAAGCCGCACGCGCGGGTGAACGTCTGCCAGCCTCAAGCCAAAGCCACAGTGCCTGAGGCGGAGACCTTCACTGTGACCCATGAAGCCCTGCTGCAACAACCATCCGCCTGCAGCCAAAAGCCGCCGGAGCTCGCAGCGAGGAGTTCGCCGGCAAGAGAGTGCGGGAGCTAGAGCCGGGTGCCGACTGGGCTCTCTGACCACACGACGAACTCCGGCGTCACCTCCACCAAGTGGGAGCGCGGCGGAGGGGGCCTGAAGACCCCAGAGCGCCTCCCTCCGTCCAGAGGACCGCCAACACCATGGCGGCCCCCGCCGCTCGAAGAGCCGCCGCCGCAGCTACCAAGGGCAGCTACGGGCGCTGTGGGGGTCAGCCCACACCCGCTCGCAGCCTCGACGGGAGTCGCGGCACACTTACGAGGACTGCCTCATCCCCTCTTGGCTGGTGGTGAGCCCAGCCCCTCCTGCCGGGCCTTCCCCTTCTCCCTCGACGAGAACTTCCTGGACGGCGCCATGAGCGGCTCGGTCAGGCGAAGGGCAAGGAAGAAGAAGAGGCGGGAGGAACGAAGCAAGAAGATGGGCAGCCAGGACTCCGCTTGCCGCCCTATTATAGCCAGGAGAAGGCCAACCGCCGGCCTCCGTAACATAGGTAATGATGATCTTTTATGCATGCATGGACTTGTCAAGTCGCGCAGACGCCGAGGCTACATGGGGAAGTGGAGACACCCACGTCCCATCAATCGCCACGCGCCAGTCAAGGCCGCAGGCTTTTGGGGCCCGCGGCGCTCCATGCTTGGCCCTTGGCTTCACCACGAAGCCAGGCCCGAGCGCACCTTGGGCCCGAGGGCTACTGTAGGCGTTCTGGGAACGGGGGTACCCAGACTTGCCTGCCTGCGGCCCAGGGCGTGGCTCATCAAGCGGCCTGGTGCGGCAGAATATCTTTAGCAACCACTCGAGACCCTCGCGAGGGGTCAAGCCTCGCGAGGCAGACGACGCAAGACATCCCCTGGGGCGGCCTCACTAGGCCGGCTCGTGAGGATCGGAGATATCAAGGCAAGGGGTAGCTCACGAGGTTCCCGTGACGTAAGGGTGACGTCCGGGGCCAGGCGGGCGCCAGCGTGCGCAGAGTGCTAGTTTCCTCTTTGGTGCTAAAGAAGCAGGCGCATGCGAAGAGTCCTGAGGCGTTAGGCAAAGGTTTCCATATCGGTGTAACAAGACCAAGACCAGCAGAACGGAGGTTATCGCGGAGCCCACGACGGTGTCACCACTAGAGCCTTTGGCAAGCGAAGACCACCTTTTGTCAGGATAGCTTGTACTAGTTGTCCCCCTTCAATTTGGCCGTTGTGGGATCCCTTCCCGCTCAATATTTGGGAAGAGGACCCGAGCCACTATAAATAGGACTAGCCACCACCATTGAACTCA
Source organism: Secale cereale (assembly GCA_902687465.1). Lineage (NCBI taxonomy): Eukaryota > Viridiplantae > Streptophyta > Magnoliopsida > Poales > Poaceae > Secale > Secale cereale. Next base: position 555,801,040 of record LR738710.1, read on the forward strand.
TCTAATCTGGAGTTCATTAGTTAGTAGGCCACGCGCCACATGCTCAACCGAGCACAAGAACCCCTCTCCTCAGGAGGCAATTTATCCATGTACTAGTTCTTCATTAGCCTACCAGGCAATCCACCACACCACATTGGATTAGGGTATTACATCACAACGGTGGCCCGAACCAGTATAAACCTTGTGTCCCTTGTTCTTCGGATCTGGCGAGCTAGGCTTAGGGATCGGTGAGTAGACGAGCTAGGACGGAAGGAGAGATCTTCATGCGCACCCCAGAGTTCGAACCTTAAGGTTTTTGACGGAACCCTAGATCCGACATAGCAGTTCCAACCCTGAAAAATGCTTCTTAGTCTTACGTACCTCTTCAAGGTACGCCTCCATGTGCTCGTCGTTTGGCGTGTTTTCTTTGTTGGAGAAGTTGACGAGGAGTTGTGAGTCACCCTTGATGGTGAGGCGTTTGATCCCAAGGCGCACACGGCTTTTAGGCCGGCGATCAGGCCTTCATATTCCGCGATGTTGTTGGAGACCTCCTCACCATGCTGGAAGCATAGTTGTAGAGCTTGTCCTTGGTCGGCGAGATGAGCATGACTCCAGCCCCCGCGCCCTACCACGCGAAGGCGCCATCGAAGTGCATGACCCACCCCTTAGGTGCTTCATCACCAGGCGTGAGGACAGGTTCTCGTCTAGCCCTCGGTCCGGGGCGTTTGTCCATTTAGCCATGAAGTCAGCAAGGGCAGCTCCCTTGATGACTCTGGTGGTGCTGAACTCTAGTTGGAAGGCTTGTAGGTCGATGTTCCACTCCGCGACTCTCCCAGCAGCATTGGGGCTATGCAGTATCTTCTCAAAGGGGAGCATGAAGATGACCTTGATTGGGTGGCCTTGGAAGTACCAAAGCATCATTCTTGAAGTGACGAGGAGCGAGCAGGAGCTTCTTCTACATAGGGTAGCGCACATCCCGTAGCATGGTGCTGACGGAGTACACCGAGTGTTCGACGAGTGGCGAGGTGTGGACGACGTCCTTCCCGTCATAGAGCTCTTGAGCCCCACTGGTTGATAAAGCGACGGGGGGCTCACGAGCGCTATCTTGAAGGGACAGCCATGTCACGCCCTCCCAAGGCTGACCTCCTGAGGGATCCTCGGGGCTATCTTTGCGCCAGCACACCGCTCTCGAACGCCACACATGCCGCGCTGGCGGAGTGGCGGGTGTCCGCTAAGTAGAGTACTAGCGGCTCATGAGGGTGAGGCGCCACCATGACGGGTGGGCTCGTGAGGTATCTCTTGAGGCTTTGGAAAGCGGCCTCCCCCTTCGGAGTCCACTCAAAAGAACCCTTCCTCTTCATGAGCTCAAAGAAAGGAAGAGGGCGCTCGCCTAGCTTAGAGATGAAACATACAAGCGTGGTCACACAGCCCACCAATTTATGCATCTCCTTGAGAGTTTGAGGCGGGCGCATCTTCTCAATTGCCATGATCCTCTCAGGGTTGGCCTCGATTCCTCGGTGCGACAAGAGGAAGCCCATCGGTTTGCCGGACGGGACCCGAAGATGCACTTCTCCGGGTTGGGCTTCAAGTCGATTCGACGCAGGTTGGCAAATGTCTTATCCAAGTCGTCAATCAGGGTCCTTGCCTCTTGTATCTTGACCACGATGTCATCAACGTAGGCCTCGGCATTCCCTCTTAGTTGTGGTCCCAACGCGATATGCATCAGCCGCTGGAAGGTCACACCTACGTTGCGCAGCCCGAAAGGCATGCATGTGTAACAATATATGCCACACAGAGAGATGAAGGCCGTCTTCTCGATGTCTTCTGCTGTCATCTTGATCTGGTGGTATCCAGAAAAAGTGTCCAAGAAGTATAGCAGATCGCACCCGGTGGTGGAGTCTACGATCCGATCGATGCGCGGGAGCGGGATGGGGTCCTAAGGACAAGCCTTGTTGAGGCTCGTGAAGTCGACACACATGCGCTCCTTCCCACCTTTCTTGGGGACGACGATGTGGTTAGCCAACCAATCAGGGTGCCGCACTTCCCGGATTACCCTCGCTTCTTGCAACTTGCACACTTCTTGGACGATGAAGTCAGCGTTTTGGGAACCGGGGTACCCAGACTTCCCTTCGTGCGGCCCAACGCGCGACCCCACAACGGCCGAGCAGGGCTTAGCTCAAGACTGGTCAAGAAGAGCCCTCGCGGGGGTCCCTGCCCTCGCGATGAGGTGCACACCAAGACCCCCCTGGGGAGCGGCCCCCCAAGCTGCCTCCCAAGGGGAGGAGTTTCCTATGCAAACGCCCCCCTCATGAGGGCGGGGTGACGTGAGCCATGACGACCTACGCCAGGCGGGCGCCAACACCCGTAGAGGGAGCAGTTTCCTCTTTCGTGCAAGAAGGACGAGGTCAGATGTGTGTTCCCGAGAAGAGCGCCAAAGGTTTCCACTCTAGTGCTACAAGACCAAGACCACGGGCTCTCCAGGGCATATGTCATTGCTGAGCCCACCCTCACGTCGGGATCAGAGGCTTTGCAGGCGAAGACCACCTTTCGTCGTGATAAGATGTACCTCCTGTCTCCCTTCAAAATTAGCCATTGTGGGATCCCTTCCCGCCCAAATGATGCGGGAAGAGGACCGAGGCCACTATAAATAGGGACTAGCATCCTTATTAGAGGAGGATCGATCCTTGGAGAGAACACATCACTAGAGCCCTCCCAAGGCTGCCCTTTCACTGTAGCAAGTTCATATTGGGCCCCTCGGGAGGCTAATCCACCACAAAGCAGGAGTAGGGTTTTACACCGCAAGGTGGCTCGAACCAGGGTAAATCTCCGTGTCACACCCCCCTTTCTCCAGTCATCTTGACCAGTGAGCTTGAGATTTGAGCAGGGGGTCTCATCTCCCGGTGAAAGCGGAGTCCTTCATTCGCTCCCTTGTGTCCGAAACTACTTGGGTTTGAAGAGCCCTTGAATCCGACATTTGGCGCGCTAGGTAGGGGCGTGTCGAAGCTTCGTTCTTCATCGACTCTCGTCCGTGAACCGCCGAGCTCATGGCTGAGGCTCGCCGCACCCGCGCTCAGCGCAGGACCGCCCAAGGTGCCCAACCGGCGCCGGCGGGCCGCCGTGCTCCTCCCCGCTTCACCAGTGGTCAGCGCCGCCTCCGACCCGGTCGTACATGAGTAGAAGGGCTCTTCGCTCCGACCTTTTGATGCGGAGCATCCACCATCTATTCCCATGGACTCTACTTGAACCATGCAAGCTCCAAAAGGACCCATGACAAGAGCTAGGACACGTGCAATGCAAACTGAGGTGAATTCCTTCCTATTTGATATATTCATAGACATGAATGTGTCGGCGTCCTGGGAACCAGGGTACCCAGACTTGCCTTCCTACGGCCCATGACGTGGCTCCCACGCCGGCCTGGTACGACCCATCTTTAGCATCAGCACTCAAGACCCTCGCGGAGGGCCAAGCCTCGCGAGGCGAACGACACCAAGACCTCTGGAGGGAGCGGTCCCGCTAGGCTGGCTCCTGAGGGGCGAAGAACTCTATGCACGCCTCACCTCATGAGATTCACATGATGCAAGCCATGACGACCAAGGCCACGCAGGCGTCGGCGGGCGCAGGACAACCATTTTCCTCTTTGATGCTAAAGAGGCAAGCGCAGACGCGGAGTCCCAAGGAATCAAGCAAAGGTTTCCATTTCCATGCAACAAGACAAGGATCGCTAGGACAACAGGACACAGGTCAACGTCGAGCCCACTGTCGCGTCAAGATCAGAGGCTTTGCAGGCGAAGACCACCTTTAGTCAGGATAATACGTACTAGTTGTCTCCCTTCAAAATTGGCCGTTGTGGGATCCCTTCCTGCCTATATTTTGGGGGAAGAGGACCAAGGCTATTATAAATATAGGATAGCCACCACCATAGAAGGGCATCAGATCCAAGATCCAACAAATCATTGAGACGTCCCTCTAGACATTCACCATCAAGAACACACCTCGCGAGGTTGTTCACCCACTATACTAGTTCTTCCTCAGCCCACCTTGAGGCAAGCCACCACTTTGCAGGAGTAGGGCCACTCATCGCTAGGTGGCCTGAACCTGGGTAAATTGCCTTGTGTCATGTTGTTTCTTGTGCCTTGAGCTAGTTCGTAAAAACATCGAGTAGACTGCTACTTCTCGAGCTTGTGTTGTATTCCCTCGAAGAGGAAAGGGTGATGCAGCACAATAGCGTAAGTATTTCCCTCAGTTTTTGAGAACCAAGGTATCAATCCAGTAGGAGACCACGCGCGAGTCCCTTGTACCTGCACAAACAAATAAGAACTTCGCAGCCAACGCGATAAGGGGTTGTTAGTCCCTTCACGGTCACTTAGGAAAGTGAGATCTGATAGATAAGATTGGATAGTATTTTTGGTATTTTGGGTATAGAAACAGAAAGTAAATAATGCAAAGTAAAGTAAATGGAAGATTAATATGTTGAGAATAGACCCGTGGGCCATAGGTTTCACTAGTGGCTTCTCTCATGATAGCAGAATTCTACGGTGGGTGAACAAATTACTGTCGAGCAATTGATAGAAAAGCGCATAGTTATGAGAATATCTAGGCATGATCATTGTATATAGGAATCACGTCCGTAACAAGTAGAACGAAACGATTCTGCATCTACTACTATTACACCACACATCGACCGCTATCCAGCATGCATCTAGAGTATTAAGTTCATAAGAACAGAGTAACGCCTTAAGCAAGATGACATGATGTTGAGGGATAAACTCAAGCAATATGATATAAACTCCATCTTTGTATCCTCGATGGAAACAATACAATACGTGCCTTGCTGCCCATACTGTCATTGGGAAAGGACACCGCAAGATTGAACCCAAAGCCAAGCACTTCTCCCATTGCAAGAACTATAGATCTAGTAGGCCAAACAAAACCAATAATTCGAAGATACTTGCAAGGATATTATAATCGTACATAAAAGATTTCAGAAAATAATCAAATGTTGTTCATAGATAATCTTGATCATAAACCCGCAATTCATCGGATCTCAACAAACACACCGCAAAAAGATTACATCGAATAGATCTACTCGAAGATGAAGTAGAACTTTGTATTGAGATCCAAAAAGAGAGAAGAAGCCATCTAGCTAATAACTATGGACCCGAAGGTCTGTGGTAAACTACTCACAACTCATTGGTGAGGCCATGGTGTTGATGTAGAAGCACTCCGTGATCGATCCCCCCTCCGACGGAGCTCCAGAGCAGGCCCCAAGATGGATCTCACGAGAATAGAAGGTTGTGGCGATGGAATTAGGGTTTTCTCTGTTACCTCGATCTTTTCAGGGTATAAGGATATATATAGGAGGAAGAAGGGCACCGGGGGAGCCAGAGGGGGCCCATGAGGGTGCGGGGCGTGCCCCTGCCCTCATGTCCGCCTCTCTCGTTTCCTTGCGTGTACTCCATGTCTTCCGTGTAGATACGGTTCCAAAATAACTCTCCGGAAGGTTTCATTCCATTTGGACTCCGTTTGATATTCCTTTTCTGCGAAACACTGAAATGGGCAAAAAAAAACAATTTGCACTGGGCCTTGGGTTAGTAGGTTAGTCCCAAAAATAATATAAAAGTGTATAATAAAGCCCATTAAACATCCAAAACAGAATATATAATAGCGTGGAACAATAAAAATCTATAGATACATTGGAGACGTATCAAGCATCCCCAAGCTTAATTCCTGCTCGTCCTCGAGTAGGTAAATGATAAAAACAGAATTTTTGATGTGGAATGCTAACCAACATAATTCTCAATGTAATTCTCTTTATTGTGGCATGAATGTTCAGATACGAAAGATTCCATACAAAAGTCTATATTGAAATAAGAATAATACTACTTCAAGCATACTAACAAAGCAATCATGTCTTCTCAAAATAACATGTCCAAAGAAAGTTATCCCTACAAAATCATATAGTCTGGCTATGCTCCCTCTTCATCACACAAAATATTTAAATCATGCACAACACCGATTTTAGCCAAGCAATTGTTTCATACTCAATTTTTTTTCAAACCTTTCAACTTTCACGCAATACATGAGCGTGAGCCATGGATATAGCACTATAGGTGGAATAGAGCGGTGGTTGTGCAGAAGACAAAAGAGGAAGATAGTCTCACATCAACTTGGCGTATCAATGGGCTATGAAGATGCCCATCAATAGATATTAATGTGAGTGAGTAGGTGTTGCCATGCAATGGATGCACTAGAGCTATAAGTGTATGAAAGCTCATCAAAAGAAACTAAGTGGGTGTGCATCCAACTTGGTTGCTCATGAAGACCTAGGGCATTTGAGGAAGCCCATCGTTGGAATATACAAGCCAAGTTTATAATGAAAATTCCCACTAGTATATGAAAGTGACAAAACAAGAGACTCTCTATCATGAAGATTGTGGTGCTATTTTGAAGCACAAGTGTGGAAAAGGATAGTAGCATTGTCCCTTCTCTCTTTTCTCGCATTTTTTTTGGAGGGTCTTTCCCTTTATTTTTATTTTTTTAGCCCCTCTCTATTTTTTTGGGCCATCTTTTATTTATTTGGCCTTTCCTCACACGGGACAATGCTCTAATAATGAAGATCATCATAGTTTTATTTACTTACAACTCAAAGATTACAACTCGAAGCTAGAACAAAATATGACTCTATGTGAATGATGATGAAGCATGTCATATGAACGGAACGGTGGAAAGTTGCATGGCAATATATCTCGGAATGGCTATGGAAATGCCATGATAGGTAGGTATGGTGGCTGTTTTTAGGAAGGTATATGGTGGGTGTATGGTACCGGCGAAAGTAGCGCGGTACAAGAGAGGCTAGCAATGGTGGAAAGGTGAGAGTGCGTATAATCCATGGACTCAACATTAGTCATAAAGAACTCATATACTTATTGCAAAAATCTATGAGTTATCAAAACAAAGTATTCAACGCATGCTCCTAGGGGAAGGGTTGGTTGGAGTTAACCATCGCGCGATCCCGACCTCCACACAAAGGATGACACTCAATAAATAAATCATGCTCCAACTTCGTCACATAACGGTTCACCATACGTGCATGCTATGGGAATAACAAACTTTAACACAAGTGTTTCTCAAATTCACAATTACTCCACTAGCATGACTCGAATATCATCATCCTCAACAATCATATAGTATCAAACTTCTCCTATCATTCATTGCACTTGTATGAAAGTTTTTACTATACTCATCTTGGATGCCTATCATATTTGGACTAGTTTTATAACCAAAGCACATTACCATGCTGTTCTAAAAGACTCTCAAATATATATAAGTGAAGCATCAGAGATCAATAATTTCTACAAAATAAAACCACCACCGCGCTCTAAAAGATTTAAGTGAAGCACTAGAGCAAAAACTATCTAGCTCAAAAGATATAAGTGAAGCACATAGAGTATTCTAATAAATTCTAAATCATATTTGTCTCTCTCAAAAGATGTGTCCAGCAAGGATGATTGTGGCAAACTAACAAGCAAAGACACAAATCATATATGGCGCTCCAAGCAAAACACATATCATGTGGTGAATAAAATATAGTACCGAGTAGGGTTACCGATAGATGAAGACGAAAGAGGGGATGCCTACCCGGGGCATCCCCAAGCTTAGGCTTTTGGTTATCCTTGAATTTTACCTTGGGGTGCCTTTGGCATCCCCAAGATTAGGCTCTTGCCACTCTTTCTTCCATAGTCCATCAAAGCCATACTCAAAGCTTGAAAACTTCACAACACAAAACTTTGCCAAAAATCTCGTGAGCTCCGTTACTATAAGAAAACAAACCACCACTCAAAGATATTGTAATGAACTCATTCTTTGTTTATGTTGGTGTTAAACCTACTGTATTCCAACTTCTCCATGATTCATACCCCCCGATACTACTCATAGATTCATCAAAATAAGCAAACAACACACGAAAAACAGAATCTGTCAAAAACAGAACAGTCTGTAGTAATCTGTAACTTTCGAATACTTCTGTAACTCAATTTTTTTTTGAAATAAATTGGTGGACGCGAGGAATTTGTCTATTAATTGTTTGAAAAAAGAATCAACTAAAAAACTCTCTCTAGTAAAAAATGATAGCCAATCTCGTGAGCGCTAAAGTTTCTGTTTTTTACAGCATGATCATATAAACTTCACACAAGTCTTCCCAAAGGTTCTACTTGGCACATACACTAACTAAAACACAAAACCACATCTAAATAGAAGCTAGATGCAATATTTATTCCTAAACAGAAGCAAAAACAAAGAATATAAAATCGGGTTGCCTCCCAACAAGCATTATCATTTAACGGCCCTAGCTAGGCACGATACAAGAATAGATCTAGGTATTGCCATCTTTGGTAGGCAATCCATAAGTGGCTCTCATAATTGATTCATAAGGTAATTTGATTTTCTTTCTAGGAAAGTGTTCCAAGTCTTTCCTTAATGGAAATTGGAATCTAATATTTCCTTCCTTCATATCAATAATTGCACCAATCGTTCTAAGGAAAGGTCTACCAAGAATTGTAGGACATGAAGGATTGCAATCTATATCAAGAACAATGAAATCTACGGGCACGTAATTCCTATTGGCAACAATAAGAACATCATTAATCCTTAGTAGCACCCCAGGTCCTGGGTTCGACTCCCGGTGGGAGCGGATTTAAACAGGCCTGGGCAAAAATTTCTAGAATAAAAAGGACTGTGGGGTTGTTACTCTACAGTAAATAGTCAAAAAAATCATCAAGCTCATGGAAACCTAACATAACACACAAAGTTTTTGGAATTGTAGAAACACTTGCGCCCAAATCACTCAAAGCAAATCATTCATGATCTTTAATTTTAATTTTAATAGTAGGTTCCCACTCGTCATGAAGCTTTCTAGGGATAGAAGCTTCTAATTCAAGTTTTTCTTCATAAGATTGCATTAAAGCATCAACTATGTGTTTGGTAAAAGCCTTATTTTGACTATAAGCATGCGGAGAATTTAGCTTGGATTGCAACAAGGAAATACAATCTAGTAAAGAGCAATTATCATAATTAAATCCCTTGAAATCCAAAATAGTGGGTTCATCGCTATGCAAAGTTTTGATCTCTTCAATCCCACTTTTAACAATTTTAGCATCAAGATCTAAAAACTCCGAATCATTGGGACGCCTTTTAACTAAAGTAGACTCATCTCCAGTCCCATCTTTATCAAGATTCATACTAGAAAACAAGAATTTAATAGGAGACACATCAATAACCTTCAGATCTTCATCTTTATTTTCATGATAATTAGAAGAACACGCTTTCATAATGCAATCTCTTTTAGCACGCATCCTAGCGGTTCTTTCTTTGCACTCATCAATGGAAATTCTCATGGCTTTGAGAGACTCATTGATATCATGCTTAGGTGGACTAGATCTAAGTATCAAAGAATCAACATCGAGAGTAATTCTATCCATCTTTCTAGCCAACTCATCAATCTTAAGCAATTTTTCTTCAAGCAAGGCATTGAAATTCTTTTGCAAATTCATAAACTCTTTAACACTAATTTCAAATTCAGAGGGCATCTTCCCAAAATTTCCATAAGAGTTATTGTAGGAATTACCATAATTATTATAGGAATTACTAGGAAAAGGCCTAAGATTAAAGTTTCCTCTATAAGCATTGTTACCAAAATTATTCCTACCAACAAAATTCACATCCAAAGATTCATTATTATTTTCAATCAACGTGGATAAAGGCATATCATTAGGATCAGAATAAGCACTCTTAGCAGAAAATAATTACATAAGTTCATCTATCTTCCCACTCAAAACACTAATCTCTTCAATAGCATGCACTTTTTGACTCGTAGATCTTTCGGTGTGCCATTGATAGTAGTTAACCATAGTATAATCTAGGAGTTTGGTAGCTTCTCCTAAAGTGATTTCCATAAAAGTGCCCCCCGCGGCCGAATCTAAAAGATTTCTAGACTAAAAATTCGAGCCAGCATATTTTTTTGTATAATCATCCATAAGTTCAAACCATGAGTAGGGCAATTACGTATCATTAATTTCATTCTCTCCCAAGCTTGTGCAACATGCTCATGATCTAGTTGCTTAAAATTCATAATATTGTTTCTAAGAGAGATAATCTTAGCGGGAGGAAAATACTTAGAGATAAAGGCATCTTCACTAGGAAGGCCAGAAAATTGATCTTTCATGACAAGATTCAACATAGCAGCATTGATCTCACAAGATTCAGCATCGGTAATAGGAGCAATAGGAGTGCTAATAAAATCATTATTGTTGGTATTGGAAAAGTCACACAGTTTGGTATTATCTTGAGCCATAGTGACAAGCAAGCAATCCAACACACAAGCAAACAAGAAGCAAGCGAATGGTGAACACACAGAAAAAGAAGGGCGAATAAAACAGCAAGGGTGAAGTGGGGGAGAGGAAAACGAGAGGCAAATAATGTAATGCGAAGGATAAGGGTTTGTGATAGGTACTTGGTATATGACTTTTGCGTGGATCTCCCCGGCAACGGCGCCAGAAATTCTTCTTGCTACTTCTCGAGCTTGCATTTTATTCCCTCGAAGAGGAAAGGGTGATGCAACATAGTAGCGTAAGTATTCCCTCGGTTTTTGAGAACCAAGGTATCAATCCAGTAGGAGACCACATGCAAGTCCCTCGTACCTACACAAACAAATAAGAACTTCGCAGCCAACGCGATAAGGGGTTGTCAATCCCTTCACGGTCACTTACGAAAGTGAGATCTGATAGATAAGATAGGATAGTATTTTTGGTATAGAAACAGAAAGTAAATAATGCAAAGTAAACTAGATGGAAGATTAATATGTTGAGAATAGACCTGGGGGCCATAGGTTTCACTAGTGGCTTCTCTCATGATAGCAGAATTCTATGATGGGTGAACAAATTACTGTCGAGCAATTGATAGAAAAGCGCCTAGTTATGAGAATATCTAGACATGATCATTGTATATAGGCATCACGTCCGTAACAAGTAGACCGAAACGATTCTGCATCTACTACTATTACTCCACGCATCGACCGCTATCCAGCATGCATCTAGAGTATGAAGTTCATAAGAACAGAGTAACGCCTTAAGCAAGATGACATGATGTAGAGGGATAAACTCAAGCAATATGATATAAACCCCATCTTTTTATCCTCGATGACAACAATACAATACATGCCTTGCTGCCCCTACAGTCGCTGGGAAAGGACACCGCAAGATTGAACCCAAAGCCAAGCACTTCTCCCATTTCAAGAACTACAGATGTAGTAGGCCAAACCAAACCAATAATTCGAAGAGACTTGCAAGGATATTATAATCATACATAAAAGATTTCAGAAAAGAATCAAATATTGTTCATAGATAATCTTGATCATAAATCCATAATTCATCGGATCTCGACAAACACACTGCAAAAAGATTACATTGAATAGATCTCCTCGAAGATCGAGTAGAAATTTGTATTGAGATCCAAAAAGAGATAAGAAGCCATCTAGCTAATAACTATGGACCCGAAGATCTGTGGTAAACTACTCACAACTCATTGGTGAGGCTATGGTGTTGATGTAGAAGCACTCCGTGATCGCCCCCCCCCTGGCGGAGCTCCGGAACATGCCTCAAGATGGATCTCACTGGAACAGAAGGTTGCGACGGTGGAATTAGGGTTTTCTCTGTTGCCTCAATGTTTTCAGGGTACAAGGATATATATAGGAGGAAGAAGGGCACCGGGGAGCCAGAGGGGGCCCACGAGGGTGGGGGGTGCGCCCCCTGCCCTCGTGGCCGCCTCTCTCGTTTCCTCGCGTGTAATCCAAGTCTTCGGTGTGGATACGGTTCCAAAAATAACTCTCCCGAAGGTTTCATTCCGTTTGGACACCGTTTGATATTCCTTTTCTGCGAAACACTGAAATAGGCAAAAACAGCAATTTGCATTGGGCCTTGGGTTAGTAGGTTAGTCTCAAAAATAATATTAAAGTGTATAATAAAGCCCATTAAACATCCAAAACAGAATATATAATATCATGGAACAATAAAATATTATAGATACGTTGGAGACGTATTAGAGACTGATAGGGGGAGTTGAGTTCTTTGCACGCACCCTAGTGTTCGAACTTACAAGGTTTTGCGGAGCCCTAAATCCAAAATTTGGCGCGCCATGTAGGGGTGCGTCGGAGTCTCTCTTCTTCCGATCAGTTCGCCATCGCTTCACCATCCCCATGGTGGACCCTCGATGGGTTCGTGCTGAGCGCTGGGCCGCTCTCGCTGCCCGCGTGGCTCAGACCGCACCTCCAGGCAATGACATCCCCCGTCGTTCTCCATCTCCAGTGGCGGACGCAGCCACCGGTCCCGCGCCTGCGAGCATCAAGACTCGTTCCTCCCGCTCTCCGCACGACGCGACGGCTGCACCGCAACTCCGTCACTGCCTCCTGTGGCCGCTTCATCGTCCCACGCTCGTCGCAGGCCGACAAACTTGCAGGCCGCTCTTCTCATGGCGCGAGAACTCCTACGCTACCGCCCGGCCGACGACCTCTACGAGGAATGGCTGGACCGCATCACCGAGCTTGCAGTGCCGCGGGAGAAGCGTCAGCGTTGTCCCGCTCACTGCCTCCTCCACCACCTCAGGCGGGCGACCTAGCCCTCGGTGCACCTCCTCCTCCTCTCTGGCATGACATCATCCCCGAGCCAAGGCGTGAGGCTCCCTAGCGCGACCAACCATGCAGGGTGCCTGCGCGTGATGAAGAAAGCTGCTAGGTGGTGCAGCGGCCCCAAGGCTAAGCGCATGCGCTCCTAGCGCCGCCTCGTCAAGCTCGCGCGCCGCCTCTTGCAGTAGCACGTGAGTTTCCTGATCAAGCTCCACCTTAACAGCAGGCATCCGAGGGCGCAACAGGCTACCGGGCATTCAGTCTGGAGCTGCGGTGCGTCGTTTGGCCCGACAAGTTTAAACCAGATCTGCCTCCATGCTATGATGGAACACCTGACCCCGCTGAAGGTTCTTGCAACTATATGAGCTAAGCATCGAGGCGGCCAGTGGTGATGAGAAGGTCAGGCCAATTGGTTTCTCATGGATCTCAAGGACGGTGCACACTCGTGGCTCCTGAACCTCCCAGAGGGGTTGATCTCCTCCTGGGAGGAGCTGCGCAAACGGTTTATCTCCAACTCCGAAGGGACTCGTGACCATGCCCTTGCAATAGGCGACCTGCGACGTATCAAGTAGCAGCCGGGGGAAACCCTCCTCAAGTACAGTCAACATTTTACCAATGTCTGCATCAAGATCCCCAAAGTGTCAGACCAGGCCATCATCTCCACATTCTCTGATGGTATTCGGGACGCCAGGATGAAGGAAGAGCTCGCTATTCATGAAGACCTGTGCTCAGCCCTAGAGATGTTCAACATGGCACTCAAGTGTGCACGGGAGGAAGAGGGTCGCCTCTCGCTCGTCGAGCTCCCTGGGGCTGACCCCGAAGAAAAGAAGGCCAAGACCAAGGAATCCAAGTGTAAGGGGCATGTTGTGCTCGCAGCTGAGCCATAGATGAAGCGTGGGTGCGACTACCCAGAATCCTCCAAGGGAACCACCCATTCTGTGTCTTCCACAACGTGCACAACCACAACACCAACGACTGCCAGGAGCTCAGAGCCATCCGCGACGGGCACCTTGGTCGTCGCCCCGAGCATGGCGATCGTGGCTACAGCTGTGAAGGTGGACGAGGCAGAGGACGATGGGAGAACGGAGACTGTCGGCAAGGCTAACACGACCAGCCTCACGAGGATCACTCGCATGGCTAGCCTCGTGGGGGCCTGTGGAGGGATCAGCCTCGTGAGGGTCCATGGAGGGACCAGCCTCGTGAGGACCGCTCGCAGGGCAACGCCGGTCTTCCTCCACTACCTCCACCACCAAGAAGGAATGAAGACCGCAACCAAGATGATGGGGCTTGGGGCTTCCACGAACCTCGTGCCATCGCTTGCATCCTAGGTGGCGCTCAAGCCCCAGCATCTCACCGCGTCTTCAAGCAGTTTGCTCGTGAGGTGAATGTAGTCCTCTTCAAGCTCGATATAATGCGCCCGCTCAAGTGTTCCAAGTATAGCGTCACATTCGACTCGGCCGACCAGCTCAAGTGCGCGGCCGCGGCCGGTGCCCTCCCGCTACTCTGCTCGCCCACCATCAGCAATGTGCTCGTCACCAAGACCCTCATTGATGGCGGAGCTGGACTCAATGTCCTATCTGTTGAGAATTTCGATACACTCCAAGTGCCGTACGATCAGGTCCAGCCGACAAAACCCTTCTTAAGTGTGACCGACGGCTCCACAACCCTGATAGGCCAGGTCTGCCTGCCTGTCACCTTCGGCGATCGCAAGACTACCACACTGTAACGCCCCGGACACACCCGCCGGTGGTCGTTACTCCTGGCGGGATCTAGACTGGCCTCACATATCAATACTAGTCTTTTCTGCGCACTTTGTCCTCACTCGTGCGCACCCGGTAGCAACTTCCCGGTCGGTCACCCATCCTGAAACTACTCCAAGCTGAGCATGCTTAACTTTGGAGTTCTATCCGAATGGGCTCCCGGAAAAGAAGGAATTCCTTATTAATATGAGTAATCTATCATCCCTATTAAGCTAGGCTATCACATACACCCCCACTCAGAGGAACCGACGTCCTCATCGGGCCACAGGAACGTTCCCTCTTGGCACAAACGTCTGTGCTTCCAGGACATCACATGTGCCATGTCGTGTGCCACGATGGGTCACAAACGTCATGCACAACATGACTGCAAACTGTCCGCAAACATCTGTGTAACCGTGAGGGTCGGCTCTGATACCAACTTGTAACGCCCCGGACACACCCGCCGGTGGTCGTTACTCCTGGCGGGATCTAGACTAGCCTCACATATCAATACTAGTCTTTTCTGCGCACTTTGTCCTCACTCGTGCGCACCCGGTAGCAACTTCCCGGTCGGTCACCCATCCTGAAACTACTCCAAGCTGAGCACGCTTAACTTTGGAGTTCTATCCGAATGGGCTCCCGGAAAAGAAGGAATTCCTTATTGATATGAGTAATCTATCATCCCTATTAAGCCAGGCTATCACACACACCAAGCTCATCGACTTCGACGTCGCCCACATCCGTCTCCGTACAATGCCATCCTCGGCTACCCAGCGCTGGCAAAGTTCATGGCAGCAACCCACCACGACTACAACGTCCTCAAGATGCCAGGAAGCGGTGGCATCATCACGGTCGCCTGCAACGAGAAAGATGCGGTGTGCTCACTCGAGTGCGTCTACCAAGCTGCAGCGGCCGAAAACTCAGATGCTGATGGTTTAGATTACCCACCTGAAGCTGCCCCAAAGAAGAAGAAGCTGCAACTCACCCTGGAGCCATAAGAGGGTGGATCACCTAGCGGCCACGCCTCAGGACCCTCGCCCACTAACGGAGCGCCTTCCTTCCTCGTATAGGAAGGCGCGCCTGGCGCCCCTCTCAGGATGGACTCGGGAGCTCTCCTATGGAGGGCCCCTGACCTGGCCAAAGTCACGAGGGAGGCGCTCGGGCACCATGTGGAGGTGTGCTTCAGTGCACGTTCCCACAAAGAGGTCACGAGGTGTGAGGCACCAAGTGCTTGGGAGTTTGTCACTAAGGCGATCAAGGATCTTCGGGAAGCAAGGCCGACGCGGGGCGAGCGCCGTCCCGCGTCACCAAGCGCCGCCCCCTACATCAACGAGGGCAGGGGGCCATGAGTCCGCGTGAACATCCCAGGGCTCAACAGAGTCGCGTCTCAGGAGCTCTTCTGGCCGTCCCAAGTGGGCCGGTGCGAGGGTCCTCCTCATAACTATGTTCGCATGCCTTTCAGCCCCCCGAACAACGCTACCCTGCACGAGCGTCGCATGCACGGCATCCTCGCAACTCACGAAGCCAGGTACCAGGAGATCCTAGCGGTGGAAGCTCTGGTCCTTCGCGAGCCTCCCGGACCACAGGTTCTTCTTGAGGACCGGGGACTAGACGACTCATGAGGAGCAACTTCAGCGGCATGCATCTTCAGCTACCCCAACACTTCTCCCGCGACGGTGCCAGGTGACATTTTTGTTTTTGATTGGGGGCGCCCCATGGGCTGCATCATTCCCAAGCCGCATGGGTTCGTCCCTACGGTGCTTATCGTCTTTTCGTCTCATTTCAGTTGGGAGCGCCCCTCAGGCAGCATCGACCCCTAGCCATGTGGGTCTATCCCTATGGCATGTATAGCATCTATTAAGAACTTGCCTTATTTATGTCATGAGTTATCCCGAGATCACTGCTTGCTCACCTGGTGTTCCAACACCAACCGCGGCTTCCGCACGACACCAACATGCTGGTTGCTCGTTCCAAAGAATTGCTGGCACGGTGCCTGTGCTCGGGTCCGTCCCTACAGCGCCGAAAAACCCGAGGGACCGAGCTCTGATTCGCGGCCAGCCCTACGCACATCACCTCACTAGGACCATGGTGCCTACGCGTGCAACTGGAAAGATCAACGACAGCGAGGAAAGCGCTGCCATGTACTATGACCACTTTCTCAGATTGATTCGCAGGGACCTTTGGAGTCAGGCAAGGGCGGCCACGCCGGCCACTCCCTCGACGAGTCCCGCTTGCACGTTGAAAGGGGGGGGGGGGGCTCCTGAGCATCGCTGTAACATCCCAAATTTTCAATTTGGAGTGTTATATATAGATCATATTGCATTGCATATTTGATTGCATTTCTGTGCGTGGCGACCCTCAAAAATCCTAAGCAACTCAAGCACCTACGGAGAGAGTTGGGAATTCTACCATTTTCGTATTTGAGTTTTCTCGAATATTGGTACGAGGATCACGTTGGTTTTAATTATTTTTCTCTCCCTACAAATATTTCTAAATAAAATATACTAGCGGAGATAATATGACTTCACCAAAATAAAAGAAATATTGGAGGAAAAATGTTAAAATCACTTTTGGTATTTATTCGGATTTATTTGCGATTTTATTTGCATAGGAAAAATGCATGTCTTTCAAAATTGCATTTAGGTCCGGGAAAAATGTTCACTTTGTCCTAAATATTATTAGAGGACGGCAAAAATTTATTTCGGAATTTTTGGAGTCCGTTTAGTATTTCTTTCGTCCGTTTTCGTGCGTCAGGACTTTGTTAAAAAAAAAGAGGAACCGACCTACGGGCCGTGACCGACTAGGACTCTCCTAGCCGGCCTCTTTAAAAGGCGAGGCCCGAGGCTTGCGAAGCTGCCAGCCCCAACCCCCAAACCCTAGCCGCCGCCGCCGGATCCCGCCGCCGCCGCCCCGCGACGCCGCAGCCACGGCCCCGCACCGCCGCCGCCGGAGCGACCACCCGCCGGAGCCGCCGCTGCAAGCCGCCACCGCCATCGCCGGAGCCACCGCCGCCGCCGTCTTGTTTCACGAGGTAGCCGCCGGTTTTTTAGGAATCGTTCGGTTTTTCTTTTTAGAAACCCTAGATCCGTTTTTTAGATCGGTTCGGTTTTTTCCGGTTTAGTTAGTTTGCGGATGTTCGTCCATAAGTTCGTTTTAACGAACGTTGTTCGCTCGTTATTTACAGACAGTGAATGTTTGTTCGTTAGCCTGTTCGTCAGTTTTCTTTTTCGGGGTTTTTATCCGTGATTATTTCCGATCGCGATTTCTGCCATGATCTTGTTTTTCGTTTTTCTTTTCTCTCGAGAGTCGGAATCAGGTGATTCACAATCCCAGATCTTCGTCTCGACGCCCTCTTTCAGTTGAACCAACTTGAACAAGGTTTTTATACTGTAAAATTTGACCTTATAACAATCTAGTAAACGGATCTTATTTCTTTCACAGTTTGAGTTTCGTTGCTCCGTTTGATTTGATTCTTTTCACAAACTGGACTTCTTAAGTTGAACTTTCTGGTTAGATCTTCTTATTTGGAGTTCTATTTGTGCATCTTTGCTTGATTTCTTATGTATGCTATTGTTTGCTTGCAATAGTATACCCGGAGTGCGAAGCGTGCTACTACGAGTCTCTAGGTTTTGCGAATCATCAACAAGGCAAGTAGCACTTTGATCATACCCCTTTATTACCCAGTTTTTATGCATTAGATCAAACCCTCACACGTTGCATGAGTAGGATCTCTTAACTTGTGGGTCTGGGAAGTAGATTGAGGCAGAACCTATTACCTGCATTATTTTTTAAACCCTTGGGAGTTACTTCTACGTTATACTTAGGCTGCCATGCTATGCTCGTAGACGTGGTTTGGGTTGGAGTGAAATCCATGAAAGATCTGAGTTGTTAATTAATGGTTCAACTTAAGGTGGCTACTTTAATACACATCTGGGTGGATTGGTTGTAGGGCACCTGGAGAATCCAGTGTTGTCCTAGGAAATCCCGGGGTTCCGTGTGATTGTCCTATGGAATGCCACCCATGCTCAAAGGGATCATAAAACTATTCATGCTAGAAACTTCCGTGTGCAGCCACAATGCCATTATGGGATCTGGCATAGTATGAGCAAGTTGTGTGAGCTCTTTCAGTGGTGGACTAGCAGATGTAGGGGAAAGTAGGGGTACGGGTCCACCCGGGGTAAAGAGTAAATACTTCTGAAAGACTGTGTCTCGGTCATCCGTTTCTCAAACACCATGCAGTGCGAGAAATCCAACGCGTGAGATCGAGTCTTGTGGGGAAAAGTGCACAAACCTCTGCAAAATGTACAAACTGATCATGATTAGCCGTGTCCCCGGTTATGGACAATCTTGAGTATCCGGTACTTGAATTATTGGTTGATCTTATCACTCTAAAATTAATTTGTTGGGTTAACGATGACTACTTTAATTGGGATTGAGTTGGAGGTACCTTCTCAATGATGTTTCAACTACCATGATAGTTAAAATAAAATACATTCCTTTGTTGTAGGAAAAAATTGGCTTTATGCAAAAACTTTAACCTTAGAGCCTCCACCAGCCAAATATGCATATAGTGTTAGCCTTTTTTCTGTTACTTGCATTCTACTGTGTTATCTTGCCAGCATATTCCATGTGCTGACCCGTTTCGGGCTGCAACATGTTATGTTGCATACTTTTCAGACGAGGAGTAAGACGTTCTAGGTCGTTTGTCATGCACTCAGCTATGCTGTTGGAGTTGATGGACTCACTTATCTTCCAAGCCTTCCGCTCTTATTTTGTTAGATGGCCTTATGCCATAGACTTTTGTAATAAGTTCTCTTTTGAGACATTCGATATAATAAGTGTGTGATTGCCACTCTATTATAAATACTTCAAGTACTGTGTGTGTCAGCATTACCGATCCAGGGATGATACTGAAACACAAAGACTTCGGTCCATTCGGATCGTGGTCGCTACAAGATGGTATCAGATCACACGTTGACTGTAGGACACGAACACTAAGATAAACCCTAGGTCACTCTTCTCTACTCATTTCGGACTCCTCTCCATTTTTCTACTCTTTAGGATGGTGGACCCAAGGAACAAGTTCACTCAACCAGATGAAGACACACCTTTTGGAGGACACTTGAAGGAATTCACTAGGTACCTAAACATAGGAATACCAAGTTTCACCGGGACCTACACAACCACTTTACCAGAAGAGGAGCGATGGAGCATTCAAGTTCAAATTCTCGGGAGAACCTTCGCACCATCCACTGAGCCAATAGAGTTTTCTTTTGATGCACCAACCCGGAGCCTAGGCAAGAGTATGGCAGCCCACATCACTATGGGATGGATCAGAGAAGTCTACAAGTAGGAGCTGAAGGACACTATCTACCAGATTTGTGGACGCCGTGATGAGCGTTGGGACATAATGAGCACTCAGAAGGACAGGTCCATTGCAGCGTTCATCCAGGAGTTAAACCAGCACATTCGTCGATAGGAGCACCAGATGTGCACGGGGATGATAGATTTGAAGAAGGCACTAACCAGGAACTTGGAGCTAGAAGAGGAACTCAAGTCTACACGTGACGGATACGAGGAGGAGATGATGATGCTTGTGGAGAAGAATGATGATTTGACAAGGAAGCTAGGAGTATTCATGGGAGATCCAGCACCAGGAGGAGAAGAAGAGGAAGAAGAACCCAAGGAGATTCGTTCTGAAGACTATATCATCATCGACGACAGGGATTCAGAACCCGATGATAGTGATGATGAAGACTACGAAGATGAAGCTAGAGCAGACATCATGGAATCTTCCGCCCTATGACTAGCAGTTTTCCCCCACAAAGTAGTATTTAGAGCACTTTTGTAACGTTAGTTAGATCTTTGTAAGCCCTTGTTTGAAATTGATTGGTGTGATATGATTGTGTTTGTCTCATGTGCATATGGGTAGTGATTTTCCCTTAGACCTCATTTCTATTCTAATCTCTTCCCTCTACACCCATCAGATGCCTCCGAGATGTGAGCCCGGATATCAGTTTCCCCCTGAGCTCACTCGGTTGATCCAGCAGGAGAACACTTTGATGCAACTTCTTGTCCAGAACAATCAGAAGAACCAGAACAACAGCAACAACCCTCCACCGCCACCACCCGTGGACAACCTGACACGTTTCTTAAGGTTGCAACCACCGGTGTTTGCTAGCAGTATTGAACCAATAGTTGCTGATGACTGGCTACGCAAGATTAGAAGGGATTTGACCACCGCCAATTGCACGGATGCTGAGAAGGTGTGATTTACCGCACATCAGTTGTCTGGACCAGCAGCAGCATGGTGGGAGAATTACACAGCCACTCTTCCTGTAGCCAATGTCACTTGGGATCAGTTTCAGCAAGCTTTTCGCACTGCCCATGTCTCAAGTGGAGCTATGAGCATGAAGAAGCGAGAGTTTTGCAACTTGCGTCAAGGAAATCGTACTGTGGCTCAGTACGTAGATGAGTTTAGTACCATATCTTCTTATGCCCCAGATGATGTGGCCACAGATACCGCTAAGCAGGAAAGGTTTATGGAAGGGCTGAATGATGAGATGAGCGTACAGTTGATGGTGGCAACCTTCAACAACTACCAGGAGTTGGTAGATAAGGCTCTTATGATTGAAGGGAAGCAACAACAGATTGAGAGCCGCAAGAGGAAGTATGGACAAGGAAGGAATAATTTTGGAGCCCAGCAGAAGCCCCGATTCACCCCGAATTCAGGAGGATACACCCGTAACCATGGAAGCCACACCCACACTGGAGGAAGTTCTCACAACCAGAATGGCTCCAAGAATGGGAATGGGAATGGAGCAAACAATAATCAGAACCACCCTACTCCATCCACACCCACCAAGAGAGACTTGAGCCACGTTACCTGTTTCAAGTGCGGGAAGAATGGACACTATGCCACAGACTGCCCTGAAGCTAAGAATGGGAACGGCAATGGAAGCGCTGGGAAGAAGCCCAACCCGTTCAACAAAGGACAAGTGAACCACGTGACTGTGGAGGAGGTTGAAGAGCAACCAGATGCGGTGATCGGTAAGTTTTTGGTTAAGTCATTTATCGTAGTAGTTCTTTTCGATACTGGTGCATCGCATTCATACATTTCAAGGGGATTCGTAAATATAGATATGTTGCCCACCAGAGTCCTTATGACCCCCATGTTAGTAAGTTCACCCGGAGCGGAATATATGGCAAATCAAGGATGTTTTCAGATGCCATTGACAATTGGACGACATGTTTTCCCCTCAGACCTAATAGTTTTAGAGTCACAATGATTGGATGTGATACTAGGTATGGATTGGCTATCGATGTATGGAGGGAACATCGATTGTGCCAGTAAGTCTATTTTGCTTACCACCTCGGAGGGAAAAAGGATCAAGTATGTATCTAGGCATACGCCTAGAAGGACACAAGTACATTCTTTCACAGGAGTTGTTCAGGAGGAAGTGCCTGTAGTAAAGGATTAACCGGATGTGTTTCCAGAGGAGCTACCAGGCATGCCGCCGGATAGGGATATTGAGTTTTTGATTGAGATATTGCCTGGCACCGGACCAATATCGAAGAGACCATATCGGATGCTAGCAAATGATCTAGAGGAGATCAAGAAGCAGATTAAGGAGTTATTGGAGAAAATATTTATTCGCCGGAGTTCATCACCTTGGGGAGCCCCAGTGCTTTTGGTCGAGAAGAAGGATGGATCTTTAAGAATGGTCGTTGATTATCAGGCACTGAATGAAGTGACTACTAATAATAAGTACCCGCTGCCGATGATCAATGATTTATTCGACCAACTTCAAGGAGCTAAAGTATTCTCCAAGATTGATCTACGATATGGATACCATCAGTTGAAAATCCGAGAGAAGGATATACCCAAGACAGCCCTCACCACAAGGTATGGGCTATATGAGTATACAATTATGTCATATGGATTGACTAACGCCCCTGCCTATTTCATGAGTATGATGAATAAGGTGTTCATGAGTTCTTGGATAAGTGTGTCGTGGCTTTCATTGATGATATTTAGGTGTACTCGAAGAACGAAGAGGAACACACGGAGCATTTGCGTTTGGTACTGGAGAAACTCAGAGAACATCAGTTATACGCCAAGTTTAGCAACTATGAGTTTTGGTTGAAGGAAGTGGGATTTTTAGGGCATGTTATATCAGGAGAAGGTATAGCAGTGTACCCCGTCAAAGTGCAGGCAGTCACTGAGTGGTTGGCACCCACTTTAGTTGGAGAGATACGTAGTTTTCTTGGACTCGCGGGATATTACCGTAGATTCATAGAAAATTTCTCCAAGATTGCAAAGCCAATGATGACATTGTTGAAGGACACAAAGTTTCATTGGACTGAAGAGTGCGAAGAAAGTTTCTAGGAGTTGAAGAAACGGTTGACAACAGCCCCAGTGCTGATCTTGCTAGATATACGCAAGGATTTCCAAGTGTATTGCAACGCTTCACGCTTAGGACTTGGAGGAGTACTCATGCAGGATGGAAGAGTTGTTTCTTATGCATCCCGTCAACTGCGACCGCACGAGTTGAATTATGCGACGCATGATTTGGAGTTAGCAGCTTGTGCGTGCGCTCAAAACCTGGAGACACTTCCTTATTTGAAATCATTGTGATGTGTACGCGGACCACAAGAGTTTGAAGTACATTTTCACTCAGAAGGAGCTGAACCTCAGACAAAGGAGATGGTTGGGGCTTATAAAGGATTATGATATGAAGCTGGACCATCATCCCGGAAAGGCCAACGTCGTGGCAGACGCTTTGAGCCGGAAGAGTTATGCAAATACCCTAGTAAAGGGAGGATTGCCAATGGAATTAGCAGAAGATCTCAGGGAGCTTCGTTTGGAGATAGTTCCTAGAGGATTCGTTGCAACATTGGAGGTTCAGTCAACATTGTTGGGAAAGATACGCGAAGCCCAGAAGGAGGACAAAGAGATTGCCGAGATAAAGGAGAGGATGAGTGAAGGAAAAGCCAAGGGATTTCGTGAAGATGAACACGACACCCAGTGGTTTGAGGATCGAATCTATGTGCCCAACAACCCAGAGATCAGGAAGTTGATACTGTAGGAAGCACATGATTCGCCATACTCAATACACCCCGGAAACACTAAGATGTATTTGGATTTGAAGGAACATTTCTAGTGGACGGGAATGAAGAAGGATATTGCCGAGTATGTAGCAGTATGTGATGTATGCCAGAGAGTGAAGGCGGAACATCAAAAGCCAGCCGGATTACTGCAGTCTATGCCGATACGTGAATGGAAGTGGGATAAGCTTGGCATGGACTTTATCACCGGATTGCCCAGGACCAAATCAGGATATGACTCAATCTGGGTAGTAGTTGATCTCTTGACCAAAGTAGCCCACTTTATCCCCGTGAATACCACGTATACCAGTGCGAAGTTGGCCAAGATATACATGACCAGGATCGTATGTCTGCATGGAGTTCCGAGGACCATTGTATCAGATAGAGGAACACAATTTAGCTCAAAGTTTTGGCATCAGTTGCACCAGACTTTGGGAACGAGGCTGGAATTCAGTACAACTTTTCACCCGCAGACCGATGGATAGACCGAGAGAGTCAATCAGATTCTGGAGGACATGTTGAGAGCTTGTGTGCTAGATTAAGGATCTAGTTGGGATGACAATTTGCCCTATGCGGAGTTCTCATACAACAACAGTTACCTAGATGGCACCGTTCGAAGCATTGTACGGGAGGAGATGCCGAACGCCGTTAATGTGGGATGAAGTTGGAGACCGTCAGTTATTTCGACCTACCCTGATCAAAGAATCAGAGGAGAAGGTTAAGCTGATTAGAGATAGACTGAAGGTAGCTCAGTCCAGGCAGAAGAGTTATGCAGACTCGAAGTGCAAGGAAGTAGCCTATGAAATCGGAGACAGAGCATACCTGAGAGTGTCGCCTCTGCGAGGAGTGAAACGTTTCGGAGTTAAGGGAAAGTTAGCCCCGAGATTTGTGGGACCTTACCGTGTTTTGGAACGCATGGGAGAGGTTGTCTATAAATTGGAGTTACCCGAAGGATTGTCAGGAGTGCACGATGTGTTTCACGTTTCTCAGCTTAAGAAGTGTCATGCAAATATGGCCGATATTCCGTTAAGAGACACAGTACCCTGGAAGCAATTCAGTTGGATAGTGATCTGACTTACGAGGAGAAACCCGTCAACATCCTCGAATTTTTGAGCAGAGTCACCCGCAGTAAGGTTATCAAGTTTTGCAGAGTTCAGTGGAGTCACCACACCGATGAAGAAGCCACCTGGGAACGAGAGGATGATCTACGCAAGGACCACCCACACCTATTCTCTAGCCAAGCCGAATCTCGAGGGTGAGATTCATTCTAAGGGGGACAGGTTTGTAACATCCCAAATTTTCAATTTGGAATGTTATATATAGATCATATTGCATTGCATATTTGATTGCATTTTTGTGCGTGGCAACCCTCGAAAATCCTAAGCAACTCAAGGACCTACGGAGAGAGTTGGGAATTCTACCGTTTTTGTATTTGAGTTTTCTCGAATACCGGTACGAGGATCACGTTGATTTTAATTATTTTTCTCTCCCTAAAAATATTTCTAAACAAAATATACGAGCGGAGATAATATGACTTCTCCAAAATAAAAGAAATATTGGAGGAAAAATGTTAAAATCACTTTTGCTATTTATTCGGTTTTATTTGCGATTTTATTTGCATAGGAAAAATGCGCATTTTTCAAAATTGCATTTAGGTCCGGAAAAATGTTCACTTTGTCCTAAATATTATTAGAGGACGGTGAAAATTTATTTCGGAATTTTTGGAGTCCGTTTAGTATTTCTTTTGTCCGTTTTCGTGCGTCAGGACTCTGTTAAAAAAAAAGAGGAACCGACCTACGGGTCGTGACCAACTAGGACTCTCCTAGCTGGCCTCTTAAAAGGTGAGGCCCGAGGCCCGCGAAGCCGCCAGCCCCAACCCCCAAACCCTAGCCGCTGCCGCCGGATTCCGCGCCATCGCCGCCGGATCCCGCCGTCGCCGCCGCGTCACCGCCGCCCCGCGCCGCCGCAGCCACCGCTCCGCGCCGCCGGAGCCACCGCCCCGCACCACCGCCGCCGGAGCAGCCGCCGCCACCCGCCACCGCCGTCGCCGGAGCCGCCGCCGCCGCCGCCGTCTTGTTTCACGAGGTAGTCGCCGGTTTTTTTAGGAACCATTCGGTTTTTCTTTTTAGAAACCATAGATCTGTTTTTTTCCAGATCGGTTCAATTTTTTCCGGTTTAGTTAGTTTGCGGATGTTCGTCCGTATGTTTGTTTTAATGAATGTTGTTCGCCCGTTAGTTACAGACAGCGAATGTTTGTTCGTTAGCCCGTTCGTCAGTTTTCTTTTTCGGGGTTTTTAGCCGCGATTATTTCCGGTCATGATTTCTGCCCTGATCTTGTTTTTCGTTTTTCTTTTCGCTCGAGAGTCGGAATCAGGTGATTCAAAATCCCAGATCTTCGTCTCAACGCCCTCTTCCCATTTAACCAACTTGAACAAGGTTTTGCTACTGCAAAATTTGACCTTAGAACAATCTAGTAAACGGATCTTGTTTCTTTCGCAGTTTGAGTTTCGTTGCTCCATTGATTTGATTCTTTTTGCAAACCGGAGTTCTTAAGTTGAACTTTCTGGTTAGATCTTCTTATTTGGAGTTCTGTTTGTGCATCTTTGCTTGATTTCTTATGTATGCTATTGTTTGCTTGCGATAGAATACCCGAAGTGCGAAGCGTGCTACTACGAGTCTCTAGGTTTTGTGAATCATCAGCAAGGCAAGTAACACTTTGATCATACCCCTTTATTACCCAGTTTTTATGCATTAGATCAAACCCTCACACATTGCATGAGTAGGATCTGTTAACTTGTGAGTTTGGGAAGTAGATTGAGGTAGAACCTATTACCTGCATTATTTTTTAAACCCTTGGGAGTTACTTCTACGTTATGCTTAGGTTGCCATGCTATGCTCGTAGACGTGGTTTGGGTTTGAGTGAAATCCATGATAGATGTGAGTTGTTAATTAATGGTTCAACTTAAGGTGGCTACTTTAATACACATCTGGGTGGATTGGTTGCAGGGCACCTGGAGAATCCAGTGTTGTCCTAGGAAATCCCAGGCTCAAAGGGATCATAAAACTATTCATGCTAGAAACTTCCGTGTGCAGCCACAATGCCATTATGGGCTCTGGCATAGTATGAGTAAGTTGTGTGAGCTCTTTCAGTGGTGGACTAGTAGATGTAGGGGAAAGTAGGTGTACGGGTCCACCCGGGGTAAAGAGTAAATACTTCTGAAAGACTGTGTCTCGGTCATCCGTTTCTCAAACACCATATAGTGCGAGAAATCCAACGGAGGAGATCGAGTCTTGTGGGGAAAAGTGCACAAACCTCTGCAGAGTGTACAAAGTGATCATGATTAGCGGTGTCCCCGGTTATGGACAATCTTGAGTATCTGGTACTTGAATTATTGGTTGATCTCATCACTCTAAAATTAATTTGTTGGGTTAGTGATGACTACTTTATTGGGATTGAG
The DNA here is from genome assembly GCA_902687465.1 of Secale cereale. Lineage (NCBI taxonomy): Eukaryota > Viridiplantae > Streptophyta > Magnoliopsida > Poales > Poaceae > Secale > Secale cereale. The sequence goes on from LR738710.1 coordinate 555,827,997, forward strand.
TTGGAGGTACCTTCTCAATGATGTTTCAACTACCATGATAGTGAAAATAAAATATATTCATTTGTTGTAGGAAAAAATTGGCTTTATGCAAAAACTTTAACCTTAGAGCCTCCACCAGCCAAATATGCTTATAGTGTTAGCTTTTATTTTGGTACTTGCATTCTACCGTGTTATCTTGCCAGCATATTCCATGTGCTGACCCGTTTCGGGCTGCAACATGTTATGTTGCAGACTTTTCAGACGAGGAGTAAGACGTTCTAGGTCGTTTGTCATGTACTCAGTTATGCTGTTGGAGTTGATGGACTCACTTATCTTCCAAGCCTTCCGCTGTTATTTTGTTAGATGGCCTTATGCCATAGACTTTTGTAATAAGTTCTCTTTTGAGACATTTGACGTAATAAGTGTGTGATTGCCACTCTGTTATAAATCCTTCAAGTACCATGTGTGTCAGCATTACCGATCCAGGGATGACACTAAAACACATAGACTTCGGTCCATTAGTATCGTGGTCGCTACTATCGCACCTCGGGAGCTCCTACTAGTTCGCGAGCCCTCACCCCCTGGCCTTGACCAAGGCACCGTGACCTGGCATACCAGCGGTGGCTGAGCTTCGCTCGAGGACCAGGACCCAAGGACGTAGAGCACTTGCCTGAGCTAAGGGGGGATAGACCGGCACGAACCTCATGTAGAGGCGCCATTGCAAGGGCACAACCAGACACCCCGCAAGGAACTAATCGCAATATAAGTCACCCCCGTATGATAACTTAAACTACATAACCTGACGTTCTGATCTCTGTTATCTCGCTCGGGCAATGTTATTTTCCTTTTTGGCCTCTAGGAAGCTGCTTGCGCACTAAAGGGGACCCCCTGAGCATCGTTCCTCAAGGGCTCTCACCGGACCTCGGGCTGCTCACCCCCTGGCCTTGACCACGGCATCGCGACCTGGCATACCAGTGGCGGCTAAAGCCTGCCTAGGGACTAGTTCCTTTCAGTATAGAGCACAAAGCTACCGTGAGAATGAAAAGAATACAATTCCCTGGCGAGACATACAGCCCCGGGTCTAAGCAAGGAATAGTGACGATAAAACAAAAGAATTAAAACTTCTTACGTGCCCCCACGGCTCTTGATATGATTCCGCGTAGAAAAAAAAAGAAGAAAGCTAGGAGAACCTGGCCAGGAACATCACCGCTGACACCGCGCGTATGTTGACGCCCTGCTCCGGGCGAGGCGGGAGCTTGGTGGCTCGTAGCTATCACGTCGCTGGATTCTGGAGAGTCGCTAGACTCTGAGGACTCGCTGCCGCTGCTGGAGGAGCTGCTGGCAAGGACAAGGGCAAGTTCAGCGCCCGTGGACGAGACGTGCAGATTGCCTCTCCCAGAGCAGCACTCCAGGTGCCGACCGTCCTCGCCAAAGAACGTGAACAAAAGCGTGGAGGTCCCGTTGTATTAGAAATGGATGGCAGAGGCCCCTCCTGGACGTCAAGCTCGGGCGATCTAGCCCCATCCGGGGGTTACGAAGACGTCACCTGGAGGGACGACTTCAACCTCCGCCTCAGTAGCCGGGCTGCAGCACCCAGCGTGCTACAGCCAAAGCTCGGCAGGTCCCCTCGGCGGCATCAGCTCGGCGAAGAACCTCGGGAGCTGAATCCACAACATCGGCGGCGTCATCGCTCACGGGATGAACTCGTGGGGCGATCTCCCGGCGTGCGTCCGCACAATGGCAGGCAGCATGGACGCAGTCTGCCCCCAGCGATCCTCGCCGGCAGGGGGTTGGGCGACGCCTTCCTGCCCCGCGCCTTGCTCTAGTGCGTACAGAGGGACCGGGAAGCCCCGGAGGAGGTCGCTCCAGCCAAGGCCGCGTCACTTCAGGGCCTTTGCCGACATCGAGGTAGCGACCCAACCTCTTCTTCGGTGGGTGTAGGCCGGGCTCCTCTCGCGGAGCTTTGCCCTTCTGCACTGCGGAGAACCTCATTATTGGCACCATGGACTCTTCAACGAGAAGGCAGGGCAAGGAAAATGAAGGAGGACGAGAAGCAAGGGATGGAAATGAGCATAGGGCTTTGCTCCTCGTCATTTATAACAAGAAGGAGGCGAACCGCCAGCCTCCATGATCGCAGGTAATGATGATTTTTCTGTGCATGCATTCGCCTCCAGTCAAGTCAGGATGGTTGCCGAGGTAGCGTGGGAAAGTGGAGACGCCCACGTCCCATCAAGGCACCACGCGTCGACTGGGCCACAGGCGATTGGGGCCCGTGGCACTTCGCTCTTGCCCTTTGGCTTCGCCTCGAAGCCAAGTCCGAGCACGCCTTGGGCCCGAGGGCTACTATCGGTGTTCTGGGAACCAGGGTACCCAGCCTTGCCAGATTGCATCCCATGACGTGGATCCCACGCCGACCTAGTACGACCCATCTTCAGCATCAACACTCAAGACCCTCGCGGAGGGCCAAGCCTCGCGAGGCGAATGACAACAAGACCTCTGGAGGGAGCGGTCCTGCTAGACTGGCTCCTAAGGGGCAGAGAACTCTATGCATGCCTCACCTGATGAGGTTCAGATGATGCAAGCCATGACGACCAAGGCTAGGCGGGCGCCAGTGGGAGGCATGACGACCAGTTTCCTCTTTGGTGCTAAAGAGGCAAGTGCAGACGCGGAGTCCCGAGGAATCACGCAAAGGTTTCCATTTCCATGCTACAAGACCAGGATCGTCAGGACGGCGGGACGGAGGTCATCGTCGAGCCCACTGTGGCGTCGGGATTAGAGGCTTTGCAGGCGAAGACCACCTTTAGTCAGATAAGATGGAATAGTTGTCTCCCTTCAAAATTGGTCGTTGTGGGATCCCTTCTCGCCTATATTTTGGGGGAAGAGGACCAAGATCATTATAAATATAGGATAGCCACCAGCATAGGAGGGCATCAGATCCAAGATCCAACATATCATTGAGACCTCCCTCTAGACATACACCACCAAGAACACACCTCGCGAGGTTGTTCACTCACTGTACTAGTTCTTCCTCATCCCACCTTGAGGCAATCCACCACATTGCAGGAGTAGGGCCACTCACCGCTAGGTGGCCTGAACCTGGGTAAATTGCCTTGTGTCGTGTTATTTCTTGTTCCTTGAGCTAGTTTGTAAATACAACGAGTAGACTGATAGGGGGAGTTGAGTTCTTCACACGCACCCCAGATTTTGAACTTACAAGGGTTTTGCGGAGCCCTGAATCCGATAGAATGGAACTTGGTTGCTACCTCACCAAAATGCTATTTGTGTCATTAGGTACGAGGAAGATCAGCACCAAGAAGGAGGAGAAGGAACCCAAGGCTAAGAAGATGAAGAAGAAGGCCAACCATAGATGGACAGAAAGTCTGTCGGCGTCCTGGGAACTAGGGTACCCGGACTTGCCTGTCTGCGGGCCGCAGCGCGCTCCTGCCATGGCCTGGTACGGCCCAACTGATCGACCAGCTGCCCAAGACCCTCACGAGGGGGCTAGACCTCACGAGGATAACAACGTCAAGACCCCCTCAGGAGCGGCCTCGACAAGGTGCTCCGGAGGGGCGGAGAATCCAAGGCCAAGCCTGCCTCAGGAGAAGGCGGCGACGTAAGCAGTGACGCACCGCGCCAGCGGGTGCCCGTGCTCGCCAGCGGCATAGTTGTCGTTTCGGTGCAAAGGGGACAATGCAGGCGCAGGTTCCCGAGGAGCGGGACAAAGGTTTCCCCATTGGTGCAACAAGACCGAAGACCGTAAGGACGACAGGGAGGATGTCACCACCGAGCCCACCATCGCGTCATCGCCCGGTCCTTTGCAGGCGAAGACTGCTTTTGTCAGGGTAGGAACGTCCTTGTGTTCCCGGCTTCTCGCTCGAAATGGCCGTTGTGGGATCCCTTCCCGCCTAAACATTTCGGAGGAAGAGGACCCTGGCCGCCTATATAAGTAGCTAGGATCCCCATCGTGGGGGAGAGATCCATAAACTCTGCCGCCACACAAAGGAGCAAGAACTCTTGCCTCCCGACCCTCCTGAGCTCACCTCCTGAGCTCAGGAACCACTCTATAGTTCATATTCTAGCCCTCCTGAGGCCAATCCACCAAAGCAAGAAGTAGGGTTTTACACCACAAGGTGGCCTGAACCTGGGTAAACTCTTGTGTGCTTCACTTGTTGTTTGCTTGAATCTCTTCACTGGATGAGGGCGAGATGCTAGGTAGACGTGAGTGGGAGAGATCTTCGTTCACGCCCCTGTGTTCGAACTTCTTGGGTTTTGCAGAGCCCGTAATCCGCCAAAGTCCCAGGTGACCCCGTACGCACCGGCCCCCGAGACCCGTGTCCACGGGCTGCACAGGAGGCTACACTGTAGCATCTTGTGTGCACGGGTGTGTACCGTGCCCACGGTACCCTCGTGTGCACGGGCGTAACTTACCCCGTGCACACGGGCCCTTCAGGATGGCCGGGTGTAGCTGGGCTGTTGGGCCTCCACTCCGTCCCTCTTCGTCTCCTACCTCTCCAAGGCTATATATTCCATACCTGGGACATGCGTTAGGGTTAGCAAAGTGTTGAAAACATTTGAGAGCTTTGCTCCTTGTATCCACTCCATCTAGGAGAGACAAGACCTCCTAGGAGAAGAATCCTTGTGGATTACAAGACCTCTTCATCAAGAGAAGGATCCCAATCATAGGATAACCAAGACCTCATCTCTCTAGGGATTTGGGAATAACTTTACCTTTGTGTGATTTTTTCCTTGCATTGACCTTGTATAAATGTGGATCTCATATATGCTATCCTAGTGGATGTGTGATTTGTGCTTTGTTTGAGTGATTTCTCTTTGTGTTCTTCCTCTTTTCCCCTCCAAGTGTGAAAAGATCTTCCTCTAGGGTTCCACCCTACATCATCTTGGTATCATGAGCCATGGTTGATTCACATCTTGGAGCCCCTACCCCTCATTTTCTAGCTTGATTTTGTTGTTTATTGTCCTAATCTAAAAATTCCCACAATACTAAACCAATTTTTTCTTGCATTTTGTTAGATCTTGTGAGATTTTGTAGTTTTGATCCATGAAATTTGTGTTTGGCAACTGGATCTACACCCCTACCACCTCCCACAACCACCCCACGGCCTAATTCTAACGAATTTTCGGCCATACCCACGGATCCGGGCAAGAACAGCCGCCTGCCGCAGACCCCATGCACACATGCCATTTTGACCCCGTGCACACGGGCTCACCTCAGAGCTCCATGACCGCCCAGTTTTTGTTTTTTCCACTCCCACACGTTTCTTCTGCATACACCACTTCGCCCACACACTTGCTTCTGCTACCACCTTGTGTTTTTGAGATTTTGAGTTGCGGTTTCGTTTCCTAAGGTGTTACAGCTACTTGGGAACGGTTGTTCATCATCATCGCCGCCATTCCTCATTGCCCCAGAGTCGTCATTACCTTCACCACTTGACATTGAGACCAAATATTGTAAGCAAGGATGGTAACATCGACGACACCTTACACTCTACCTTGCCTTTACACTTGATAACCGAGCTTATTTGCGTTACCCACCCATCGAGACTAGCGAGTTGAGAATTGCCGGGCCACACCATATTGTGCACCTTTAGTGATAATCATAATCCACATGGCTATTTGAGTGTGCAATCATCTTGCTATCATATTGTGCCAAAAATCTCACCCGTGCATATCTTGTCATACATGTCTCATATCATCTTTGGCTCAAACATCAAGCGTAGCCAAAAAAGTGAGATACAAAGCTTCTAAGCAAATCGAGAAGGACAAAAAGCTTGTAAGCAATAGAATTGAGCCATTTTACGTATCATATACCTTGAAATCATATTGGTATCATACCTACATCACATAGTCGGGATTGCGAATGCCATGGTTACTCATATATGTAGGTGCACATAGCGTATCTTGCCCATTTGAGAAATCGAGCTATGTCTCTCTAGTATCCATACAACAAGAGCATTTTCCGTGGTATCATATATCAAGCTCACCTTTTGGTTGTACAGATCACACTCATCTTCCGTGTGTGCGTTCCCATGTGATATCTTTGGTTTGTGATCTATTGCCTTACTTGCAAGTTTTGTGACTCTTCTCAACATTTTCGATATCTTGACTAACATTTGCTTGAAATTTTGTGCCACTATTCCTAACCGAGATCCTTGAAAAGCCTTGTACTTGTAGGTGTGAGAAAAAACCCCGGTACCAGTCCCACTATCATAGCATTACATTGAGTGATATTTGATACACTCTCAATCTTCGAAAAAGGTACCATTGGTATTGTTTCTTTCCCTTTCCTACTCACGACACTTCTTCATTATGGATAGGCCAAGTACATCGGCGAACCCGCTCTTCGAAGACAAACAAGAACCTAATAACTACGTCACCAAAGTGCATCTTTTCAGCATCGAACGCACATTGCATGAAGAAAGTGAAGCTTTGAGCAATCGTAGTGAGCAAATGGCCACCGACTTGAGGCATTCCGAGCAACACACAAGAGACTACTTCGACACAACTATATCCACCCACATGGATACACTCAACGCCAATATGTCAACTCAAATGGAGGAGTTACGTGCTTTGATGGTCAATCGGTCTTCCTCCACTTTTTCATCACCAAGACGGCGCCACTCAAGTTGCCACTCCTACGACTCTCGTTCCGGCTCAAGTACTCTGACATCAAGTTCTCTTCATCGAGCCGCGCATCAAGAATGTCAAGCAAGTCAAAACCCATTCCATGGAAATGGTCCACAAGAGCAACTTCGTGAGCAAGAACGTCGTCATAAACAAAACTGCGCAACTTTGGAACAAGCGCAAGAACGCCAACGTCAATGACAAGAAGAGCAAGCCACTGAAGATCTACGACAAGAACAACTACGTCGTGAGGAGAATGCTCTTCAAGCTCAACGTGCTCTTCGATATGCGACACGAGACGTTCACGTCCGCAACCGCCGTGCTCGCAAAGAAGAAGAAGCTCAATGCGAAGCCGAACAAGAACGGCGAAATCAAGTCCGAGAGCCGCAAGCTACCAGACTACAACAAGATCGTGCCGTGGAACAAGAAGTCGAGAACCCGCCTCCGCGTCAAGTGCGGCATCGACACCGCGACAATGACCATGAAGAAAATCGTTACAACAAGCTCAATTTCACCATGCCCAAGTTCTCCGAAAGCACCAACCCTTAGGAATACCTCTCATGGGCATTGAAGTTCAACAAAATATACCGTCTCCACAACTATGATGAGGAAAAGAAGATCGCAATGGCATCACTCAAGTTTCAAGAATATGTCCTTTTTTGGTGGGATAAAGTGATCGAGCGGCAAATGGATCAAGGAGAAACACCCATCACAAATTCGACCCAAATGAAAGATGTCATGCGAGCCGCTTTGTGCCAACACACTACAATCGAGACCTTTTCAAGAAATTGCAACTCCTCAAGCAAGGCACAAAGACGGTGGAGGAATACTGTCACAACCCTAGTTCTGGTATGCACTAGGTTAGCCTTGTTGTTGCATCATGTTTAAAATTTCAAATGAAATTGAAATGAGGACTTGTGAAACCCTTAGAGAACCCTTTTGAATGACCCAAATAAAAGTTGCTCCAAAAGGGTCCAAGAAAATGTTCATGTGGCCCTCTAAAAATATTGGTCAGAGATAAAAATCAAGCCAATATTATTAGGAGCTCATAAGTATTTATTTTGGGCTTTTGGAATTAATGCAATAGTTATTTGCATTGGATATATATATATATATATTATATTTTATATATGTCCAAAATTCTGGTTCTTTATTTTGAGGGATTTGGGTTAATTCCTAGGTCCCTGCAAAATTAAATGTCAGAAGGAAAACAAATGATTTAATTTAGAAATTAAATCAAAACAAATGTCAGAAAAAAATAGAAAAGGAAATAAAAAGGATAGAGCCTTACCTGGGCCACTTGCTGGCCTGGCACTGGGCCGGCCCAGTTGCTAGTCGTCGTCCTCCTGGCGACGACAGGAGGCCGAGCGTGTGGCCGGCGCGCGCTCGCGGCGGGAGCGCCACGCGAGCTGCCTGCTTCACCTCCCCTCGCCGCCTGGATGTCTCTGGACGAGCCACGCACCTTCCCCGACCCTCTCGCACTCTCCTGGTCCTCTCCCCTCCTCTCCCTCGCTCTCTCTCGCAACTCCCGAACGCCGCCGTCGCCGTCGATCGCCGTAGCCGTAGCCACTGCCCTCCCCTCGCCCCTCCGAGTAGTCCGAGAGCTCCGCCACTTCACCCTCGTCCTCTCCGTCAAGCCACAAGACGCCGGGTGCCCTGGAACACCGCAAATGCCGTCGTCGTCTTCCTCTGCCCCGACGATCGCCGCCGACGATTTCGCCGCAGCAGAAGTCTCCCCGAGCCACTGACCTCCCCAGCAGAACCGCGGTGAGCCCCCGGTTCTTTCCCCCCTGTCCTCGCCGTCGTCTGCGGCCTCTAGCCCCTACCACCGCAGTTGCCCGACCTCACCGCCGCCGGCGATGCCGCCGCCGTGGCCACAGCCACCCAAACTCCAAGCGGAGCATGCCACCGCGTCCGCCGCTTCACCAGGAGCCCGTAGTGCCCCTCCGTAGGTCTCCCCGTGCCCTGTAGCCCCAGACCCGACGAGGGCCGAACTCCGGCGCCGCCGCGAGCTCGTTTCCGGCGAGCTCCGGCCGTCCCAGCTGCTGCCGCTTGCGGAAATGAACGCGGGTGAGCTTCAGCTCCCCGTAGGTGGTCTCCGCTGCCCAGAAGACCCCTGGAACAGGAATCCCGATGCCCTCCGCCGCGTTTGCTGCCGCCGGCGGCTAAACGCCGGCGTGCTAGCCGTAGTTTGACCAGGATTTGACCCCCTGGGTCAATGACAGGTGGGCCCCACCCCTTTTAGTTAGATGTCTGTTTAGTTAATTTAATTACTTTTGGTTAATTAGATTAGCCACTGACATGTGGGCCCAGCCCTGCTCTTTATTTCTGTTAGGATTATTTTAGAGTTAATTAACTCAGTTAATTAACTGAGTCACTGACCAGTGGACCCCACTGTCAGGTTTGACTCTGGAACAGCCCCTTTGACCTGCTGACGTCATGCCTGTGTCATGCTGATGCAGTAAATCAGTTCTAGTTTTTAAATAAATCTTAAATGATTTATTTATTTCAGAAATTGGCTTAAACTTCAAAAAATCACAGAAATTCAACCGTAGCTCAGAATGAAATAATTTATATATGAAAAATTATCAGAAAAATTCTATCTATCCATCTGTACCATTTTCATGCATGACAAATGAAGTTAAACCTACTGTTTATATGAAAACACATATATGGCTTTAGAAAATACTTATTTTAAAGTTGCATTTGAGCCTTTGGTTCAAATGGACTTCTTTCAAATTGAATGATAGTTGCATTAGCTCAACAACATCATATTTTCATGCCATATTCATGCATCATATTGTTGCATATGCTTGTGTTTGATTGTCGGCACCATTCTTCTCGATAGGTCCAGCTCCGGAGACCGATCCAGAGTACCTGTCAGAGGAGCAGTGCTCTGCACATTGTTTCACTAGGCAAGCAAACCCCCTTGTTCATTCCGATACAACCCCTTTCTCGCTCCTGCTCCCTGTTATTGCATTAGGACAACAACGATCTCAACTGCTACTTTATGCTGCGGTAGTTGAACCCATTCCTCTGCATGACCTGTCTTTCCACAGTAAATAGTTGAAACCCACTAGCATGTGTAGGAGTTGATTGATGCCATGTTGTGATCTTACCATGCCTTGCTTGCTATTGCTTAGAGTGTGTCAGATCTGATTCATCGGGAATGAATTGGAGTGAAATGATATGTTCTGATGCTGAGGGTTAAACGTGTGAATACGATTTGGTAAAGGTAGCGGTGAGAGGCCATGTAGGAGTACATGGTGGGTTGTCTCACTGGAACCGTCCCTAAGAACTGAGTTCCGAGTATGTTGTCCAATGACTAGTTACTAACACACATTGGGTTTCGATAACTCGACCCCTCTCGACTTATTAATCAACATGATCTCTGTCCAGGAGTTGCAACTAGTTTCTGGTGTTTGTAGTTAGTGTTAGTAGTCTACCAAGTGGCACTCGGCCAGTGGGCTTGGGACAGACTAGGCACCGTGGCATGGTGTACCAAGCGTAGATCCACTCGGCGAGGTGGGCTTGGGAACCCTGCGCACATCATTTGGGGCCGTGAGCGACACCCCGACCGGATCTCCCCACGGATGGAACCCGAATAGGCGATAAACCTGGACGAGAGACTTGTGTGGTTAGTCAGGTCGTAGCCGACACCCTCGCCAGGCTTCCGCTTGAAGGTTGCCGAGATACACGAGATGTACCTGGTGGTAAGTGGCGAGAGCGTGTGTGAAGAAGTACACCCCTGCAGGGTTAACATGATCTATTCGAATAGCCGGGTCCGCGGTTATGGACTTCTTGGATGCTTACGTGGTACATAGACAACTTGAAGTGGATACTTTAAAATACTCAAGACAAGTGTGAGTGCTATGGATGGCCTTCTCGTAGGGAGACGGGAATGAATCCATAGTGGTGTATTGTGTGGTGCTTAGTGGACTCGTGTGCGCCACCTCAAAAGAGTTACCAGCAATCGTAGAATAGGATAGCCACTGAGTCAAAGCTGGCTTGCTGCAACTAAACCCCACTTTGCCATCTTGATACAAGTGCATGTATGATAGGATGTGGTGTAAGTCTTGCTGAGTACCTTTGTACTCATGTTTGCTTAATTTATGTTTTGCAGATAGGATTGGTGTCTCACTAGTAGTTCCGCTTGGACTTCGACAAGTAGCTTGTACCTCAGCTACGATCTTGGACGAGTGTTGTAGATAGTCAGGCTCTTCAGCCTTTTTCATTTGTAGATGTCTGTACTCAGACATGTAGTACTTCCGCTTGTTGCTTGTATGCTCTGAATGTTGGGTCATGAGACCCATGTTTGTAATACTTGGCTCCTCGGAGCCTAATGAATAAATACTTTGTTTATTAGAGTCTTGTTGTGATGCCATGTTGTACTTGCACATATTGAGCATATTGTGTGTATGTTATTGAAATGCTTGGTATGTGTGGGATCCGACACCTAGTTCTTTACCCTTGGTAGCCTATCTTACAGGGAAATGTCTCCTAGTGCTTCCACTGAGCCTTGGTAGCTTGCTACTGCTCCGGATCACTTAGGCTGACCGGCATATGTCCTTCTTCGTTCCTGTGTCTGTCCCTTAGGGGAAATGTCACGCGTTGTTCCTTTAAGTCCTTGTAGCTTGCTACGACTTGGGTTCATACGTTGATGACCGACACGTTCGTTGCTGGGTCATGAATGCCTGTTTCTGTAATTTAGTGCCGCTTTTGGTTTATAACTGGTCATGTCGGCCCGGGTTCTCTGTCATATGGATGCTAGCGATACTATCATATACGTGAGCCAAAATGCGCAAACGGTCCTAGGCCAGGTAAGGTGGCACCCGTGGGGATACCATGCGTGAGGCCGCAAAGTGATATGGTGTGTTACATGCTAGATCGGTGTGACTTAGGATCGGGGTCCCGACAGCGTTGGTATCAGAGCCTGACTGCCTGTAGGATTACCAAGCCAAACTGGTCGAAGTTGAGTCTAGAAATTCTTTAGTTATATAAGGGAATTGATTGTGGAAGGGAACGTAAGGCTCTTTTACTCCTTATACCTCATGTCTTCTGATCTGAGTCATCTTACCTTTCCAACGGGGTTAAGGAACTAGGCTTTCTCTTCCGTCTATCAGGATCACGAGTTACTACTCCGTAGTCCCTTAAGATTGGTTGATCAGAGTCCTAATCTTGTTTCAAGCTCTTCCGGTGAAGTTGTTTTAGTACTATCACAGAACCTTGAGTGAGATGTTGAACTACCCTTTGTTAGCAGGATGTCTCATTCTGAGCATTTTACTGCCGTTATGCTGCCAGAATTATCCTAGTAGTTCGAGAGATACTAATTTCTTGTTCTACCTTATGCGTTCTATAGTTGTTGATGTTTCCGTTTTCGGTTTCGCTTCCCAGGATGTCTTCAGTTAACCGAAGCTCAGCTGTTCGTAGGCAGAACTACAGAGGTGGTAGGGATGAGGAGGATCCTCCCGACCAGCCTTCGTTGGCAGAGTTAATGATAGAGATGGAGAGAAACAAGCGTGAGTCTAACCGCCTGTTGGCACGTATTGAGGAGAACACCGCACATCAGTGCAAGGAATCAATAACCATCCATGACTTCATTCGTCTGAAACCACCCACCTTTCATCATTCCATTGAGCCACTCGATGCAGATGACTGGCTCCGTAGTATCACTCACAAGCTGCGTTCTGCGAATGTAGCTGAAGAGGACAAGGTCACCTATGCCACTTATCACTTGGAAGGTCCTCCTAGTCTTTGGTGGCAGAACTATGAGGCCATGATTCCAGCTGACCAGATTCCTACCTGGAGAGATTTCACCGAGGCTTTTCGTGAACATCATATCCCTCAAGCCCTTATCGATCGTAAGAGAGAAGAGTTCTGTAGTCTTACACAGGCTAAGATGGCTGTTGATGCCTATGGTCGAGAGTTTGAGAACCTCGCCCGCTATGCTACAGAGGAAGTGTCCACGGACGCCAAGAAGCAGGCTAGGTTCCGGAAGGGTCTCAACCCCAAACTGCGTCGTGATCTCCACTTGCATCATTGCAACACATTCCAGGCTCTTGTGAACAAGGCCATCAATGCAGAGACAGCTCAACTCACTTACGATGAGTCTCGTAAGCACATCCTTGATCTGGGATCTTCCTCCGGTACTAGTCTCCAGAAGCGCCGGATTTGGGTTCCGAACTCTGTTCTTCCACCCATCTATCCTTCGAGGCCATCTCGTGTGGTACCTCTTCCAATTCAGCAGTATGCTCCACCCAGGTCTATTGATGGACCGTTTGTCAATACGGGTCCATGTCCTAATCCCAGGATTTGTTACAAGTGCAGAGAGCCGGGACACATTGCCCGTATTTGCACCCAGACCCGTGTTGCTCCATCCCAGTCCGAGAAATCTGTTAGACGTGATAAATCATCACGCAAGATGATCAGTGTTAAGTCAGCTCCCACCGAACATGGACGCGTGCATCACGTCTCAGCCAATGACGCTCATGATGATCCAGATGTCGTTCTTGGTACACTTCTTGTCAATTATCATCCGGCATCGGTTCTATTCGATACTGGAGCATCTCATTCTTTCATTTCCGAAAGTTATGCCCGTTTGCACGACATGTCATTTTGTGATATGCCTTCCCCACTACTTATTCAAACTCCTGGATCCAAATGGCAAACTTCTAGTGTAAGCCATGGTAATGAAATCCTTGTCGACAGACTTGTGTTCCTTGCATCACTTGTAGCCCTCAAGTCTTCAGATATTAATATCATCTTGGGTATGGACTGGATGACAGCTCATCATGCCAAGATTGATTGTTTCACTAGGTCTGTTCAGCTTACACACCCATCTGGCAAGACAGTCACTGTCAACACTAGAGTTGCAAAGCGTCAACTCTATTCTCTTAATGCCAGCCCTCTTCCAGATCTTGAAGATGTTCCGGTAGTCTGTGACTTTCCGGATGTCTTTCCAGAGGAACTGCCAGGTGTTCCACCCGATCGAGATGTAGAGTTTGTTATAGAGCTTATCCCAGGAACCGCTCCAATCTCTAGGAGACCCTATAAAATGGCACCCCTAGAACTAGCTGAGCTTAAGAAACAACTTGATGAGTCCTTGCAAAAGGGTTTCATCCGTCCTAGTTCTTCTCCTTGGGATTGCCCCGTCCTCTTCGTTAAGAAGAAGGATGGTACGGATCGGATGGTTGTAGATTATCGTCCCGTTAATTTGGTAACGGTAAAGAACAAGTATCCGCTTCCTAGGATCAATGACCTGTATGATCAGCTCGCTGGATCCTCAGTCTTCTCCAAGATGGATTTGAGGTTAGGATACCATCAAATCAAGATTAGAAATGGGGACATCCCCAAGACGGCTTTCGTCACTCGTTATGGTCAATACGAGTACACCGTCATGTCCTTCGGTTTAACAAATGCTCCATCCACCTTCTCCCGCTTGATGAACTCGATCTTCATGGAGTACTTAGATAAGTTCGTCGTGGTTTACCTCGATGATATTCTTATTTACTCGAAAAACGAGGGAGAGCATGCCGAACATCTTAGACTTGTTCTAGAAAAACTCAGAGAGCACCGCCTTTATGCCAAGTTCTCCAAGTGCGAATTTTGGTTGCCAGAAGTGACCTATCTTGGCCACGTAATCTCTGGTAAGGGCATTGCTGTCAACCCCGAGAGAGTTCAGGCCGTTCTTGATTGGACTCCGCCTGAAACAGTTAAACAAGTTAGGAGTTTCCTTGGTCTAGCCAGTTATTGTCGCCGCTTTGTTGAGAACTTCTCTAAAGTGGCCAAACCTCTCACGGAACTTCTTAAGAAAGATAAAAAGTTTGAGTGGTCCCCACAGTGTGAGCACAGTTTTCAGAAACAGAAAAGACGCCTGACTTCTGCTCCCATACTTGTGCCACCGGATTTCACTAAGGACTTCGTTATCTACTGTGATGCCTCACGACAGGGACTAGGTTGCATCCTTATGCAGGATCGTCGTGTGATTGCCTATGCATCTCGACAGTTGCATCCACATGAGGAAAATTATCCTACATATGATCTAGAGCTTGCAGCCGTAGTCTATGCACTTAAGACCTGGCGGCATTACCTCCTTGGTAATCGTTGCGAGATCTACACCGATCACCAGAGTCTCAAGTATATTTTCACCCAACCAGATTTGAATCTTAGGCAAAGACGTTGGTTGGAGTTGATCTCAGATTACGACTTAGGGATTACCTACACCCCGGGCAAGGGCAATGTCATGGCTGACGCGCTAAGTCGTAAATCCTATTGCAACAATCTCATGTTGCAGCAGGGCCAACCACTTCTCCATGAGGAATTATGTAAGCTTAATCTTCACATTGCTCCTCACGGATCCCTTTCAACTTTGGTGGCGAAACCTACTCTTGTGGATCATATCATTGAAGCCCAGAAGCATGATACCGGAATTACCCGGATAAAGAGAAACATTGCCAAGGGCATTGCTGGTAGTTTCTCCATAGATGACCGAGGTGTTGTTCTCTTCCAAAACCGGCTGGTGGTCCCCAAGAAGCAACATCTTCGGCAATTGATTCTTAAAGAGGCTCATGAATCCCCTCTCACGATTCATCCCGGTAGTACTAAGATGTATCAGGATCTACGCCAGAGGTTCTGGTGGACTAGGATGAAGAGAGAAATTGCTGAGTTCATTGCTAAATGTGATGTTTGTCATCGCGTTAAGGCAGAACATCAAAGACCTGCTGGCACCCTTCAGCCTCTAGCTATTCCTGAGTGGAAATGGGATAAAGTTGGTATGGACTTCATCCCCGGCTTTCCTAGGACCAAGAGAGGGAATAATGCTATCTTCGTAGTCATTGATCGTCTCTCCAAAGTGGCTCACTTCCTACCTGTTCGAGAGAGTATCACTGCTAGCCAGCTTGCTGACTTATATATTTCTCGATAAGTGTCACTTCATGGTGTCCCACTGGAGATCAATTCAGACCGTGGTAGTCTTTTCACTTCTCATTTTTGGGAGAGTTTCCAGACTGCCATGGGCACCCATCTTTCCTTCAGTACCGCTTTCCACCCTCAGTCAAGTGGTCAGGTGGAACGGGTTAATCAAATTCTCGAAGACATGCTTAGAGCTTGCGTTATCTCATTCGGTATGGATTGGGAGAAATGTCTTCCTTTCGCCGAGTTTGCTTATAACAATAGCTATCAATCCAGTCTTAAGCAAGCTCCTTTTGAGATTCTTTATGGACGAAGATGTCGAACACCTTTGAACTGGTCAGAAACCGGTGAAAGACAATTCTTTGGACCGGATATGATCCAGGAAGCAGAAGAGCAAGTTCGCATCATTCATGAGAATTTGAAATCAGCCCAGTCTCGTCAAAAGAGCCAGTATGATCGTCATCATAAGGAAGTGGCTTATGAAGTTGGTGACAAAGCTTATCTTCGGGTTACTCCTTTGAAAGGTACCCATCGTTTCGGTATCAAGGGCAAGTTGGCTCCTCGTTACATTGGTCCTTTTCGCATTCTCGCTAAACGAGGAGAGGTTGCCTACCAATTGGAACTACCCCCACATCTTTCTCGAGTTCATGATGTCTTCCACGTCTCTCAACTCAGGCGTTGCTTCTCGGATCCCATCCGCGGAGTGGACCACGAAACGCTTGATCTCCAAGATAACCTCACATATCGAGAGTATCCCGTTCGTATTTTGGATCAAGCAGAGCGTGTCACTCGATGTCATAACATCAAGTTTCTCAAAGTTCAATGGTCTCATCATTCCGAGAGAGAAGCTACTTGGGAGCGACAAGATCGTCTCCGACTGGAGTACCCCACCTTCTTTCCGCCTACTCCTGAATCTCGGGACGAGATTCTTTCGAGTGGAGGCGAGTTGTCACAACCCTAGTTCTGGTATGCACTAGGTTAGCCTTGTTGTTGCATCATGTTTAAAATTTCAAATGAAATAGAAATGAGGACTTGTGAAACCCTCAGAAACCCTTTTGAAAATGACCCAAATAAAAGTTGCTCCAAAAGGGTGCAAGAAAATGTTCATGTGGCCCTCTAAAAATATTGGTCAGAGATAAAAATCAAGCCAATATTATTAGGAGCTCATAAGTATTTATTTTGGGCATTTGGAATTAATGCAATAGTTATTTGCATTGGATATATATATATATATATTATATTTTATATATGTCCAAAATTCTGGTTCTTTATTTTGAGGGGTTTGGGTTAATTCCTAGGTCCCTGCAAAATAAAATGTCAGAAGGAAAACAAATGATTTAATTTAGAAATTAAATCAAAACAAACGTCAGAAAAAATAGAAAAGGAAATAAAAAGGATAGAGCCTTACCTAGGCCACTTGCTGGCCTGGCACTGGGCCGGCCCAGTTGTCAGTCGTCGTCCTCCTGGCGACGACAGGAGGCCGAGCGTGTGGCCGGCGCGCGCTCGCGGCGGGAGCGCCACGCGAGCTGCCCGCTTCACCTCCCCTCGCCGCCTGGATGTCTCTGGACGAGCCACGCACCTTCCCCGACCCTCTCGCACTCTCCTGGTCCTCTCCCCTCCTCTCCCTCGCTCTCTCTCGCAACTCCCGAACGCCGCCGTCGCCGTCGATCGCCGTAGCCGTAGCCACTGCCCTCCCCTCGCCCCTCCGAGTAGTCCGAGAGCTCCGCCACTTCACCCTCGTCCTCTCCATCAAGCCACAAGACGCCGGGTGCCCTGGAACACCGCAAATGCCGTCGTCTTCTTCCTCTGCCCCGACGATCGGCGCCGACGATTTCGCCGCAGGAGAAGTCTCCCCGAGCCACTGACCTCCCAAGCAGAGCCGCGGTGAGCCCCCGGTTCTTTCCCCCCTGTCCTCGCCGTCGTCTGCGGCCTCTAGCCCCTACCACCGCAGTTGCCCGACCTCACCGCCGCCGGCGATGCCACCGCCGTGGCCACAGCCACCCAAACTCCAAGCGGAGCACGCCACCGCGTCCGCCGCTTCACCAGGAGCCCGTAGTGCCCCTCCGTAGGTCTCCCCGTGCCCTGTAGCCCCAGACCCGACGAGGGCCGAACTCCGGCGCCGCCGCGGGCTCGTTTCCGGCGAGCTCCGGCCGTCCCAGCTGCTGTCGCTTGCGGAAATGAACGCGGGTGAGCTTCAGCTCCCCGTAGGTGGTCTCCGCTGCCCAGAAGACCCCTGGAACAGGAATCCCGATGCCCTCCGCCGCGTTTGCTGCCGCCGGCGGCTAAACGCCGGCGTGCTAGCCGTAGTTTGACCAGGATTTGACCCCCTGGGTCAATGACAGGTGGGCCCCACCCCTTTTAGTTAGATGTCTGTTTAGTTAATTTAATTACTTTTGGTTAATTAGATTAGCCACTGACATGTGGGCCCAGCCCTGCTGTTTATTTCTGTTAGGATTATTGTAGAGTTAATTAACTCAGTTAATTAACTGAGTCACTGACCAGTGGACCCCACTGTCAGGTTTGACTCTGGAACAACCCCTTTGACCTGCTGACGTCATGCCTGTGTCATGCTGATGCAGTAAATCAGTTCTGGTTTTTAAATAAATCTTAAATGATTTATTTATTTTAGAAATTGGCTTAAACTTCAAAAAATCACAGAAATTCAACCGTAGCTCAGAATGAAATAATTTATATATGAAAAATTATCAGAAAAATTCTATCTATCCATCTGTACTATTTTCATGCATGACAAATGAAGTTAAACCTACTGTTTATATGACAACACATATATGGCTTTAGAAAATACTTATTTTAAAGTTGCATTTGAGCCTTTGGTTCAAATGGACTTCTTTCAAATTGAATGATAGTTGCATTAGCTCAACAACATCATATTTTCATGCCATATTCATGCATCATATTGTTGCATATGCTTGTGTTTGATTGTCGGTACCGTTCTTCTCGATAGGTCCAGCTCCGGAGACCGATCCAGAGTACCTGTCAGAGGAGCAGTGCTCTGCACATTGTTTCACCAGGCAAGCAAACCCCCTTGTTCATTCCGATACAACCCCTTTCTCGCTCCTGCTCCCTGTTATTGCATTAGGACAACAACGATCTCAACTGCTACTTTATGCTGCGGTAGTTGAACCCATTCCTCTGCATGACCTGTCTTTCCACAGTAAATAGTTGAAACCCACTTGCATGTGTAGGAGTTGATTGGAGCCATGTTGTGATCTTACCATGCCTTGCTTGCTATTGCTTAGAGTGTGTCAGGTCTGATTCATCGGGAATGAATTGGAGTGAAATGATATGTTCTGATGCTGAGGGTTAAACGTGTGAACACGATTTGGTAAAGGTAGCGGTGAGAGGCCATGTAGGAGTACATGGTGGGTTGTCTCACTGGAACCGTCCCTAAGAACTGAGTTCCGAGTATGTTGTCCAATGACTAGTTACTACCACACATTGGGTTCCGGTAACTCGACCCCTCTCGACTTATTAATCAACATGATCTCTGTCCAGGAGTTGCAACTAGTTTCTGGTGTTTGTAGTTAGTGTTAGTAGTCTACCAAGTGGCACTCGGCCAGTGGGCTTGGGACAGACTAGGCACCGTGGCACGGTGTACCAAGCGTAGATCCACTCGACGAGGTGGGCTTGCGAACCCTGCGCACATCATTTGGGGCCGTGAGCGACACCCCGGCCGGATCTCCCCACGGATGGAACCTGAATAGGCGATAAACCTGGACGAGAGACTTGTGTGGTTAGTCAGGTCGTGGCCGACACCCTCGCCAGGCTTCCGCTTGAAGGTTGCCGAGATACACGAGATGTACCTGGCGGTAAGTGGCGAGAGCGTGTGTGAAGAAGTACACCCCTGCAGGGTTAACATGATCTATTCGAATAGCCGGGTCCGCGGTTATGGACTTCTTGGATGCTTACGTGGTACATAGACAACTTGAAGTGGATACTTTAAAATACTCAAGACAAGTGTGAATGCTATGGATGGCCTTCTCGTAGGGAGACGAGAATGAATCCATAGTGGTGTATTGTGTGGTGCTTAGTGGACTCGTGTGCGCCACCTCAAAAGAGTTACCAGCAATCGTAGAATAGGATAGCCACTGAGTCAAAGCTGGCTTGCTGCAACTAAACCCCACTTTGCCATCTTGATACAAGTGCATGTATGATAGGATCTGGTGTAAGTCTTGCCGAGTACCTTTGTACTCATGTTTTCTTAATTTATGTTTTGCAGATAGGATTGGTGTCTCACTAGTAGTTCCGCTTGGACTTCGACAAGTAGCTTGTACCTCAGCTACGATCTTGGACGAGTGTTGTAGATAGTCAGGCTCTTCAGCCTTTTTCATTTGTAGATGTCTGTACTCAGACATGTAGTACTTCCGCTTGTTGCTTGTATGCTCTGAATGTTGGGTCATGAGACCCATGTTTGTAATACTTGGCTCCTCGGAGCCTAATGAATAAATACTTTGTTTATTAGAGTCTTGTTGTGATGCCATGTTGTACTTGCACATATTGAGCATATTGTGTGTATGTTATTGAAATGCTTGGTATGTGTGGGATCCGACACCTAGTTGTTTACCCTTGGTAGCCTATCTTACAGGGAAATGTCTCCTAGTGCTTCCACTGAGCCTTGGTAGCTTGCTACTGCTCCGGATCACTTAGGCTGACCGGCATATGTCCTTCTTCGTTCCTGTGTCTGTCCCTTAGGGGAAATGTCACGCGTTGTTCCTTTAAGTCCTTGTAGCTTGCTACGACTTGGGTTCATACGTTGATGACCGACACGTTCGTTGCTGGGTCATGAATGCCTGTTTCTGTAATTTAGTGCCACTTTTGGTTTATAACTGGTCATGTCGGCCCGGGTTCTCTGTCATATGGATGCTAGCGACACTATCATATACGTGAGCCAAAATGCGGAAACGGTCCCGGGCCAGGTAAGGTGGCACCCGTGGGTATATCGTGCGTGAGGCCGCAAAGTGATATGGTGTGTTACATGCTAGATCGGTGTGACTTAGGATCGGGGTCCCGACAAATACTATCAAGAGATTGAGATTGCCATGATTAGAGCTAATGTCAAGGAAGATGATGAGGAAACGATGGCCCGCTTCTTGAACGGCCTCAACCATCTTATCAAGAAGATTGCGGATTTCTAGCCATACACAACCCTTCTCGAGCTAGTTCATCAAGCAACTAAGGCAGAGTGCCAAGTCCAAGAAGACTTCAAATACTCCAATTACTCTTCCAAGACTCCTGCCTCATACACTCAAGCGGCCACAACTTTGGCACCTCCTACATCGCAATCCTTTCCAAGTACCGGTGAGAAGTCTACTTCCAAGCACGCTATGCCTTCTTCGAGTCGTCCACCAGAAAGTTTGTACAAGTCCAAGACGTCGTCAACTCCGGCACCACCGAATGAACCCGTCAAGACTAGCTCCATGAAATGCTTTAGATGTGGTTGCCAAGGACACAAGTCATATGAATGCACAAACTGACAAACGATGATCATAAATGATGATGGCACATACAATTCCATGAGTGAAGACGAGATGGAAGCGCTTGAACATATGGCCATGCATCGACAAGTGAGTGAGCATGAAGACAATCAAGTCTTTTGCGGCAATGACTCAAGTCCCGCTCTCATCGTCTCCAAAGTTTTGATACTTCAATAACAAGAAGACGAAGATCAAAGATGTCATATCTTCCACACCAAGGCGGGAATCCAAGGGTGTTCAATCAAGGTCATCATCGACGGAGGAAGTTGTCGCAACCTAGAAAGTGGAGAACTTTGCTCCAAGATCCAAGTTATGAAGAAGAAGAATCCCCGTCCCTACAAGGTCCAATGGCTTAGCGACTTGGGCACAATTCGAGTGGAGCATACGGTGCAAGTTTGTTTCAAGATCGACGCATGTGAAGACACCTTGGAGTGTGATGTGGTTCCTATGTCCATGTGCCATCTCCTTTTGGGTAGACCTTGGCAATATGACCGCGGAGTGCAACACAATGGATGGACCAATCAATATAGCTTCAAGATGAAGGGTAAGGAGTTCGTACTACGCCCTATGACACCAAGCCAAGTGATCGCCGACAAGCAAGCACCCACCCATCGTGGAGAGAAAAGTGAGACTGTGATCCACCAAAAAGAAAGTGAGCGCCACAAGCCAAATTCGAGTGCCTCCACAATGAGCGAAAAGACAGATCTAGTGCTTTTAGCCACCAAAAGAGATATGAGAGAAGTGTGTGAGAACCCATCGAGAGTAGTTCACTTTGTTCTCCTATGTAAAGGTGATATGGAAAAGGCTAACACTTCACACACTCTATGATGTAGGGTGGAACCATAAAGGAAGATCTTTTCACACTTGGAGGGGAAAAGTGGAAGAACACAAAGAGAAATCACTCTAACAAACCACAAATCACACATCCACTAGCATTGCTTACTTGAGATCCACAAGTATACATGGTCAATCCAAGGAAACAAGCACACAAAGGTAAAGTTCTTCCCAAATCCCTAGATAGAAGAGGTCTTGGTGATCCTATGATTGGGATCCTTCTCATGATGAAGATGTATTGCAATCCACAAGGATTTTTCTCCTAGGAGGTCTTGTCTCTCCTAGATGGAGTGGATACAAGGAGAAAAGCTCTCAAATGTTCTCAACACTTTGCTAACCCTAACACATGTCCTAGGTACGGAATTATATTGTCTTGGGGAGGTAGGAGATGAAGAGGGACGGAGTGGAAGCCCAACAGTCCAGCTACAGCCGGCCATCCTGAAGGGCCCATGCGCATAGGGGTCCCGTCGGCATGGTATATGACCGTGCGCACAGGGTGCTACAACGCAGCCTCCTATGCAGCCTGTGGGCATGGGGTCTTGGGGGCCGTGCGCACGGGGTCGCTGATAACCCACAAGTGTAGGGGATCGCAACAGTTTTCGAGGGTAAAGTATTCAACCCAAATTTATTGATTCGACACAAGGGGAGCTAAAGAATACTCTTAAGTATTAGCAGCTGAGTTGTCAATTCAACCACACCTGGAAACTTAGTATCTGCAGCAAGGTAATTTAGTAGCAAAGTAATATGGAAGTGACGGTAGCAGCAACAAAAGTAACGGTAGTATTTTTTGTAGTTTTTGTAACAGTAGCAGCGGAAAAGTAAATAAGCAACAAGCAATATGTGAAAAGCTCGCAGGCATTGGAGCGGTGATGGGGAATTATGTCGGATGCGATTCATAATGTAAAAGTTATAACCTAGGGTGACACAGAACTAGCTCCAGTTCATCAATGTAATGTAGGCATGTATTCCGAATATAGTCATACATGCTTATGGAAAAGAACTTGCATGACATCTTTTGTCCTACCCTCCTGTGGCAGCGGGGTCCTAGTGGAAACTATGGGATATTAAGGCCTCCTTTTAGTGGAGTACCATACCAAAGCATTAACACATAGTGAATACATGAACTCCTCAAACTACTATCATCACCGGGAGTGGTCCCGATTGTTGTCACTTCGGGGTTGCCGGATCATAACACATAGTAGGTGACTATAGACTTGCAAGATAGGATGAAGAACACACACATATTGATGAAAACACAATAGGTTCAGATCTGAAATCATGGCACTCAGGCCCTAGTGACAAGCATTAAGCATGGCAAAGTCATAGCAACATCAATCTTAGAACATAGTGGATACTAGGGAACAAACCATAACAAAACTAACTCGATTACATGGTAAATCTCATCCAACCCATCACCGTCCAGCAAACCTACGATGGGATTACTCACGCACGGCGGTGAGCGTCATGGAATTGGTGATGGAGGAAGGTTGACGATGACGATGGCGACGATCTCCACTCTCCGTAGCCCCGAATAGACTCCAAATCAGCCCTCCCGAGAGAGATTAGGGCTTGGCGGCGGCTCCGTATCGTAAAACGCGATAATTCTTACTCTCTGATTTTTTTCTCCCCGAAAGTGAATATATGGAGTCCGGGGGTACGTCGGTGGAGCAACAGGGGGCCCACCCAGGGGGAGGGGGCGCGCCCCCCACCCTCATGGACAGGGTGTGGGCCCCTTGGTCTGGATCTTTCTGCAGATACATTTTATATTTTCCAAAATAATTCTCCGTGGATTTTCAGGTCATTCCGAGAACTTTTTATTTCTGCACAAAAACAACACCATGGCAATTCTGCTGAAAACAACGTTAGTCCGGGTTAGTTCCATTCAAATCATGCAAGTTAGAGTCCAAAACAAGGGAAAAAGTGTTTGGAAAAGTAGATACGTTGTAGACGTATCAGTCGCCTGGGACTTTTTGTACAGTTGCAATTGGCCTTCTTCTTCATCTTCTTGGTCTTGGGTGAGGGAGTCCTGGATCTGGGGGCCCTCATGTGGCCAGATATCTCTTGGTGGGCCGGAGTGGTGGGCCGTGAAGATCATAGTCGAAGATCATCTCTCGTATTCGGATAGGACTCATGTATTCATGTAATGGCAAGATTTAGGTTCAGTTGTAGATTTTCCTTCCTCTTCAAGATAACATATACAAACCCTAGGCCCCTCTGGTGTGTATATAAACTGGAGGGTTTAGTCCGTAGAGGCTAGAGAAGAGAATCACAATATCCTCAAAGGCTAGACTTAGGGTCTAGCCATTACGATCTCGAGGTAGATCAACTCTTGCATTCATATTCATCCATATTATTATAGCATGAAGTAGGGTATTACCTCGATCGAGAGGGCCTGAACCTGGGTAAACATCGTGTCCCCAGTCTCCTGTTACCATCGATCCTCAAACGCATAGTTCGGGACCCCCTACCCGAGATCCGTCAGTTTTGACACTGGCATTGGTGCTTTCATTGAGAGTTCCACTATGTCGTCGACGGAGGACCGATGGATTCCGTCATCAACCACAACGGCGACACCGAGGAAATTTTCCCTCCAGGCCAAATTTTCGTGTTCAACAGCTTTGCGCTCCGTGCCAACACCAAAGGCCGCCTCGAGCAGATCGAGAGCTACGCCCCTGGCCATCAAGTCAGATTCGAAAGCTTGAACTATGTTGCTGATATCCACGGAGACTTGATCTTCGCCGGGTTCGAGCCAGTGGCAACCTTCCTCTGCCACCACGTTCAGCATGACCTAACTGTGTCATCGGATCAGGAAATAGCACCTGCAACTGTTCTAGCCCTTGATCCAGAATAGATCGCGTCACTCGAGGACGGGAAGCTCAACCCCACCATGGGAGTCGCAGACTCTAAGATGTTGGAGCCGCACACGGACCCAAATACGAGCAAGGTCTCTGTTACCGAAACCATGGACTCAACTCCGGCCTCTGATTCTGAATCACGCGCATCTGCAACCTTCAAACCCGATCAGGTGTTTATCGCCGAATTCAGTGCTGCGGATATTTTCCAGCACCCCCCCTTTGGCGACATGTTAAAGTCGTTAAGATACCTCTCCCTAGAAGAGGACACACAACCGCATTGTATCCAGTTCGAACTGGAGGCTGATGGAGAATTTCGTTCCCCACCCACCACCCACTTAATAGCCACGGTCGAAGATCTAACCGATCTACTTGACTATGCTTCCGAAGACTTCGAAGGGATGGACCTCGAAACTAAAGCGGATCCAGATCAAGGCCGGCCCGTAACCGGGCGGTGGACAGCCATGTCCTCGTACGACGTGTACATGGTGGATACAACCAAAGAGGCGGAGGGTGACGACGAAAACAATCCCGTAGAGGTCAAGCCCGCCGAAGAACCTCCGAAATGTTGGCGTCCAAAACTCCGAACTAAAGCCCGTAAAGGAAAGGATAGCAACACTATGACTAATGACGACGATATTCCGGAACAAGCCGAAGACCCTGCAGACCCAGCGATGGAGCATGAGGAGCAAGAGGATGGCGAAAAGAGTCCAAAGCCGCAGTCCGATGACAACGATGCCGAAGACGGTACTTATGAACCGGTCTCCGAAGAAGAAGATAGCCTGGGGGACGATGAATTCATCGTCCCAGAAGAACCCTCAGAACAAAAGTGCTTCCATCGGAGACTTATTGCCACCGCAAGGAGCCTGCAAAAGAAGCAGAGACGGCTTCGAGCCGCACAAGACATGCTCAATGAAAGATGGAATGAGGTGCTAGACACCGAATAGAAACATGGCTATAACGGCCAAACCAAAGGCTATCCCAAGCGTAAACTGCTGCCCAAATTCGACAACGAGGCCGCTGCTCCCGTACCGCCGAAGAATAACACCGCCGAGAAGCCGGACCGACCACCTCGCGGACGGGACAGAGTCGCTAGCAATGGCGTACACAAGCCCACACCACCACTCCATAAAGGAATGGAGGGTGCGGCCCAAGTCCGAAAACACGATCTGCGTGTGGACCTAAACAAAAAGCTAGCAAGACCAGGTCTATATATGTACCTAGAGACCGGGCACCCACACGGGACGGCGGCTATCAAGCCAATCACGTCGGTGACATACCAGTTCGGGGCCAATACCGAACACCACAACCATCGGACATACGCCACGATATAGCAAGATACTGAGGAGCTGCACACCTTCTGTGCTTCACCGATGAGGTGCTGGGGCATGATTTCCCAAAAGTGTTTAAACCCGTGAACATCGAAGTGTATGATGGAACGAAGGATCCCACCGTCTGGATAGAAGACTTTATTCTTCACATCCACATGGCTCGAGGAGATGATCTCCACGCCATCAAATACTTACTCCTCAAGCTGAAAGGACCAGCTCGGTAGTGGCTAAACAACCTCCCAGAGAACTCCATTGGCAGTTGGGAAGAACTTGAGGATGCTTTTCGGGCCAATTTTCAAGGGACTTATGTCTGGCCCCCGGACGCTGACGATCTAAGTCACGTCATCCAACAACCACGGGGAGTCAGCCCGCAAGCTTTGGAATAGGTTTCTCACCAAGAAGAACCAAATCGTGGACTGTGCGGACGCTGAAGCCTTAGCGGCATTTAAGCATAGTATCCGGCACGAATGGCTAGCCAAACACCTTGGACAGGAAAAGCCAAGGACAATGGCAGCCTTAACTACACTCATGACTCGCTTTTGCGTGGCTGAGGATAGCTGGTTAGCTCGTAGCAGCACCAGTGACCCTAGAACATCTGAAGTCAGGGATGGCAATGGTAAGCCACGACGTAACAAAAACAAATGTCGAAACATTCTGGAAGCCCAGATGGTACAACGGTAAACACCGGATTCAGTGGCTCCAGACCCGGTCAGCGGAAGAAGCCATTTAAAGGCAGCAAAGATGGGTCCATCAAGTTTGGACCGAGTATTAGATAGGCCATGCCAAATTCATGGCACCCTAGAGAAACCTGCCAACCATACCAACCACAACTGTTGGGTTTTCAAGCAGGCCGGCAAGCTAAACGCCGAACACAAAGGGAAGGAGTCTCAGAGCGAAGACGAGGATAAACCTCGCCAGCCAAATATAGGGGGGCAGAAGAAATTTCCACCGGAGGTCAAAACAATGAACATGATATATGCCACTCATATCCCAAAGAGGGAGCGCAAGCACGCACTCCGAGATGTCTACGCCATTGAGCCTGTCGCCCCCAAATTCAACCCATGGTCAGCCTGTGCGATCAGTTTTGATCGCAGGGATCATCCGACTAGTATTTGGCATGGGGGTTCGGCTGCCCTAGTGCTAAACGCAATAATCGATGGATACCATCTAACCCGAGTCCTTATGGACGGTGGCACCAGTCTCAATTTGGTATACCAGGATACTGTCCGCAAGATGGGGATCGACCCATCAAGAATCAAGCCAAGCAGCATGACCTTTAAAGGAGTGATACCGGGCGTTGAAGCCCGCTGCACAGTCTCTTTAACGTTGGAAGTTGTATTCGGTTCTCCTGAGAACTTTCGTAGCGAAGAACTAATCTTCGACATAGCTCTATTCCGAAGTGGCTATCACGCTCTACTCGGAAGAACGGCCTTCGCCCGCTTGAATGTAGTCCCGCATTATTCCTATTTAAAGCTTAAGATGCCTGGACCACATGGCATTATCACGGTCAATGGAAATATGGAGCGCTCTCTCCGTACGGAGGAGGACACTGCGACCTTGACAGCCGAAGTCCAAAACGTCATATTCAAGTCGGATAATCTATCGATAGCAGACATAACTAAACGTGTCCGGCACATGTCTCAGTATGACAGCTCCGATGAACCTGAGCAAGATTGACAGCTACGCCCGCGTTGACTGCCCCATAAGGTACTAGCATGTGTACCTCGAGTACATAATTATGCCTTAAAAATTCCTTGGGCGGCGACTGGGGGCACATGCATATAGTCCATAGTTCGGCTAGACCCTATTCGGACTCTAAACCCATCTTTTTTAGGTTCATTAAATGAACAAGACTTGCTACGACCACACCGGATCGATTTCTTCTTTTCCAGGTTTATTTTCTCTTCTTTTTTTCTACAGATGGCCATCATACTCACACCTTCAAGGACACATTACAGAGGAGAAAATAGCACAGACATGCAACAGGGACCCACATTAAGGTTTCTTTCTAGATTAAGACCTTGTGTAAACCTTTTTTATCTTTCTTGTTATATACCTTCTTGCCATGTAAAATGTCCAAAAAAGGTTTCCGACATTATATGTAAAGTTTGCAGCCCGCCGTACTATAGAGGGATATTAATAGAGCAACTTTATTTGCATTATGTCCAGAGTTTTATTCACTCATCATAAAATGTTATTTTCCCGCATCAGATTGCCATATGTGCCTTGTTAATAAGGGTTTATTACCAGGGGCTGTATTCAGCCCTGGTATGCGTTGAAAAGACCGAACACCTATAGGGAGTGTTCGGCGTCCTGGATGTTTGCATTATATGCATCAGTTCCGAATCATGTCTTGGGTCAATAGTTCGGTTGCCCGGCTCCTGTGCTTACCCCTACGTTCACGATTGTTCGGCTAGGGTGTAAAGGGAGAACTACTGCGATTGTACTTTTGGCTAGTTCGTTCAAGTACCTCAGTAGAGAAAGCCGAAAACTGACTGTCATGATAAGCGAGAACCTGGTCTGCACTCCAGTGACTTAGTTTTATACTACGATCGATAGAGAGCTACCCCGTGTTATACGAAGGGTTGGTTTTTCGCCCAGCCAGGTGCAATCGGATACCTTATCCGCACTAGGGGCTAGTACCTAGCCCCACATGTCAAACTCCTACGACTAAGTGAAAGCAATAATGCCATATAGTCTGATTGCCTGGTTCGCTCCGCATACACCTCCTATACGAACCAAGAGGTTGGATAAGGAGTGTACATGCATATGACCGAATACCTTAGTAGTATGTACCTAGGGGCTGAAGCCGACGACTGGAAACTTTCAGATTTAGATAAATAGTCACATCAGAGGTAAGAGACATTGATATTATAAATAGCGCAAAAGTTATATATATCGAATTCATAAGCATAGTATTTACATCTGGATACAATCACTCAAAGACAACATCCTTCGAACACTGGCCTTCTATAAGGCGGGCGCTTTCGATGACGTCCTCGGAGTACTTCTCCGGCTTGCGGTGCTCCTTGCCTGCAGGCGGGCCAGCAGTAGCTATATGCACTGCGTTCATCTTCACCCAGTGCACTTTGACACGAGCGAAGGCCATCCGAGCACCTTCTATGCAGGCTGAACGCGGTAGTGCGTCGACCCGCAGACTCTCCTCGATGAGCTGTTTCACCAATCCGAAGAAACGACTTGGGATTGGATCAGCGGCCATAGCCAGACTATCAAGTCCTTCATGGCCGAACCCGCCATGTTGTGCAGCTTGACTAACTGCTTCATCTGGTCATTGAGGGGCACTGGATGTTGTGGCGCATAGAACTGCGACCAGAACAATTTCTCCATGTCGTTCCCCTCCTGGGCTCGGAAGTATTGAGCGGCTTCTGCGCTGCTCCTCGGAAGATCAGCAAACACGTTTGGAGAACTCCACATTCGTGTCAGCCCAATATACTTCCGCCCTCCGAATATGCTCTGTAAGAGAATATACTTCCGCCCTCCGAACATTCGTGTCGCTTGCTTGATTTCCTCACAGGCGCTGCGCGCCTTGCCTCGCGCGTCCTGGGCAGACTTAACTGCCGCAGACAGCTCAGAGGCAGGTTCCAAAGTCTTCTTCTCCAACGCCTCACACTTCCAGATGACGTCGTTAAGTTCAATCTCGACTTCGGACACCCGAGTTTGTGCTTCTCGCACTCGGCCTTTTTGGCCTCCAATTCGGCAGTCGCTTTGTCAGCGACCACCTTGTTCACCTCGGCCTCCTTCTTGGCCTTGGCAACCTCGCCCTTGAGGGCCTCGATCTCAGTGGCGCCAACTGTGTAACACAGAATATCACATCAGAGTTTATAAACATACTCAATCAATTAAGTCTTATTGATATTTCAAAAATCTGCATACCTTGCGTTTCATCCAAACGCTGGTTGACGCTGTCATGGTCGGCATTCGCCACCTCAAGCTTCCGATTTAGTTCGGCAACCTCTGCGTCTCACGCAGTTTCTGTAACTAATGAAGCCTGCACAACAGTTCAGCTCTGTAAGCATGCTATACTACAGATACTTCATCCGATTCTTTTTAGAATCACACAAAGCATCATGGGCCACTGGCTATGTATGTGCATTAAAATAAAAAATTCAATAAAAGCATTACATTGCTTACCTCAAAGCCTGTTAATAGGCTGTTGAAGGCTTCATTCAGTCCGCCCTTGACGGACTGAATCTTCTTCATCACCGCACCCATCACGGTGCGGTGCTCCACCACGATGGAACCACTTTGCAGTGCCCCCATCATAGAGTCCGGTGCCTCTGGATTGACTCCGGGCGCCGCTGTATCCTCCTCCGCTCGAGGAGTCGGGTCTTCAGACCCCGGAGCCGCACTAGGCTCTAGGATAGTATTCGGTGGGGCCCCGGATTGATTAGGCCCCACATCTTCTGTCTCCATGGGGGCCGTCTTCCCATGGTCAACGGTCGTCGAGGTATTATCCCCGGCTGCCTTGTCGCCTGCCCCGCCCTCTCCTCCTAGAGCGGAGGGCACCCGTTGGGAGGACACTTTAGCGTCCCGACCGATCACGGGCGATGGGGCCCGGACTGGCGGGTCACTCTCCATCTCTCTTGGCGCAAGAGAGTTCCCCTTCGTTGAGATAGCATCAGGGTGTCCACCGGGAGGGCTGTAGGACAGCAGGGCAAATAATATTAAGTAAGTATAAAAAATACTAAATAAACAAAGGTGCAAAACTTGAATCCGGATTGACTTATGATTCGGGCAGGGGTTTAACCCTAGGCGTCATCACAAAGCTATGTTCAGATGAATCCAAACTAGCTCTGAGGTTTAGTTTCCTCCGGGGCACGGCCGTACCCGCGTCAGCGATGGCCCCCATCTTCCCCCCTGCCTTGCGCAGGGGGCACTTCTTCTTCCTCCTCTTCCTCCTCATCATCTTCCTCCACCTTGTTAGAGGAGAGGATATGGAGGTCCTCGGGCTTCTTGCATGTGGGACGGGGGCTATCCCCGGTCCCCTTGCCCTTCGTCTTCTTGGGCTTCTTGGTCGGTGCCATGTACGGCGCCGGGACCAGCATCGCCGTCAGTAGAGGCAATGCTGGGCCCCCGGGCAGGGGCGTCGGACACTTGATCTGAGTCGCCTTCTTCATCCAACCATGTATATCGCGTAAAAATTCCAATTCCTATTTTCATTAAATAAAGAAAAGGGTAAGTGTTCACAAGGATTTATATTACCTCTGGGGCGGAGACCACAGTACTGTATCCCGCATCCTCGGTCTCTTCAGGCCATTCCTTCTAGTTCTAGAAGAGATGCTTCCAGATCTCCTTGTGCGTAAAGCCGAAGAGATGCTTCAGCGGCTTGTGTCCCGTCGGATCAAACTCCCATAGGGAGGAGTCCCAACTTTGGCAATGGAGAACAAGCCGGGTCAGCATCACCTGGACCACGAAGGAGAGCAGGTGCCCCTTGGAGATCACACCGGACACACGGCTCACGAGAGTCATCACATCAGTATGCGACCCCTAGTCCAGACCCTTTTTGGTCCAGGAGGTCAGCCTCTCTGGGGGTCCGGATCTGAAAGTAGCCTCCACCACCCATTTGGCGTCGCGGGGTTCGGTGATGTAGAACCACTCCTGCTGCTAGACTTTATTCGTTTCCACAGATGAGCCCTTGGGCCAAGTGGCATTCGGGGGCTTGCTGATCATGGTGCCCCCGCACTCCACGTGTTCCCCGTCCACCACCATTGGCTTCACGTTGAAGGTCTTAAGCCATAGGCTGAAGTGTGGGGGGATGCGGAGAAAGGCTATACCACTATAAAAATAGATATGTGGAGGATTGAGTTCGGGGCTAGATCATGGAAATCTAGCCCTTAGAAGAACAAAAGACCCCGAACAAACGTGTGGAGTGGAAACCCTAGCCCCCTAACGAAGTGAGAGGTAAAAACTACCCTCTGACCCGCCTTTGGGATGGGGATCACCTGGACCTTAGGAGGGACTCGGTGTGCGATGTTGCCAGGGAGATATCCCGCGCTTCGTAGATCCTCCACGGTATTTTCGGTGACTGTGGAACCCTCGCACTTGCCTCTGGTGCTGGATCCAGCCATAGCTGGGTAGGAGAGTGGAGGTTGAGGAACAAGGAGCGGAGGGCGCATGAGGTGAGAATACTGGGCTAGGGAGATTGGAGAGCTCAAGCTTGAGGATGTCGTGGGGGCTGATGAAAGGGATCGGTGTCCTTTTATAACGCTGAGAATACAGAGCGTCCCCCCACTTTAGCCATAAACCTCGCCGGTTCCCAAAGCAGTTGTGTGTAATGCGCGGCGTGGGTTCTCACATCATATTGATAAGGATCCCACAATAAGTGGGCACAATCTCTATTCTGACATGACGTGTCAATGAGGATATACCTTGAAACGCAAAACTAGGACCAAATACAACGGTTCGATGTGTTAGTGGGTTGGACGCGACGCTTCACCCAAAAGTTTTCAGTAGAGACACACTATTAATTTTCTTTTAAGATCCTTGCCTTCGAGGCTAAGGGTTGTACTAATCTTGTAGAGTCAAACACAATACACCTTTTTGCAGAAGATATATTCGGAAGAAGGAACCCGCCTTGCAATGCGGAAGACAATACGAAAGCCGAACTCATCGTCATCGAAGATAGGTTCAGGGGCTACTGAGGGAGTCCTAGATCGTGGGGTCCTCATGTGGCCGGAGAACTCTTGGTAGGCCGGACTGGTGGGCCGTGAAGATCATAGTCGAAGATCATCTCTTGTATTCGGATAGGACTCCTGTATTCATGTAATGGCAAGTTTTAGGTTCGGGTGTAGATTTTCCTTCCTCTGCAAGATAACATGTACAAACTATAGGCCCCTCCGGTGTGTATATAAATCCGAGGGTTTAGTCCGTAGAGGCTAGAGAAGAGAATCACAATATCAGCAAAGGCTAGACTTAGGGTTTAGCCATTACGATCTCGAGGTAGATCAACCCTTGTATTCATATTCATCCATATTAATATAGCAGGAAGTAGGGTATTACCTTGATCGAGAGGGCCTGAACCTGGGTAAACATCATGTCCCTAGTCTCCTGTTACCATCGATCCTGACACGCATAGTTTGGGACCCCCTAACCGAGATCCGCCGGTTTTGACACCGACATTGGGTTCCTTATCCTCCTTCTTGGTGATGATCTTCTTTGTACCTAATGACACCTAGAGCATTTTTGTGAGGTAGCAACCAAGTTCCATTCGTGTCTATGCATGTGTCAACTAGGAAGGAATTCACCTCGGTTTGCATTGCACGTGTCCTAGCTCTTGTCATAGGTCCTTTTGGAGCTTGCATGGTTGAATTAGAGTCCATGGGGATAGATGGTGGATGCTCCGCATCATCTCCGCCCCCTTGGGAGAGATCCGTCCATGGATCATGTTCTTCATCCCCATGGTAAGTGGACAAATCCTTGATGTCGAAGATTTCGCTTACATTGTACTTCGCGCGTGGGATGTTGATCTTGTATGCATTGTTGTTGAAGCGCTCTAACACCTTGAAAGGGCCATCAGCATGCGTGGGAGAAGCTTGGGCTTGCGTTCTTGAGGAAATTTGTCCTTGCGAAGATGTAGCCATGCTAGATCACCCAGATTGAACACCATTGGGGTCTTGTTTGTGTTGAGCTTGGTCACGTGGTGCTGTACTCGGAGCTCGATGGCTTGACGTGCATCTTCATGCATCTTCTTGAGATAGCTTGCGCGGGCGATTGCATCCAAGTTTGGGTGCTCTTGTAGTGGAAGTGGAAGAATGTCCAATGGGAACAACAGATTGAAACCGTAGATGACCTCGAAGGGGGACTTGCTGGTAGTTGAGTGTCTTGCGCGATTGTAGGCGTACTCAGCGATGGGTAAGCAATTTTCCCATTCCTTGAGGTTCTTCTTGATCAAGACTCAAAGAAGTGTAGAGAGTGTCCGGTTGGTGACCTCCGTTTGGCCGCCAGTTTGCAGATGATAGGATGAAGAGAAGAGTAACTTGATGTCGAGCTTGGTGCATAGAGTGTTCCAAAAGTAGCTCAAGAACTTGATGTCTCAGTCTGACACAATTGTCTTGGGCACTCCATGTAGACATGGAATTTCCCTACAAAAGAGATTGGCAACATGTGAAGCATCGTCTATCTTGTTGCATGGAATAAAGTGTGCCTTTTTAGAGAATTGGTCCACAATAACAAATACCAAATATTTGCCATTTCTAGTTCTAGGTAATCCAAGCACAAAATCCATGCTAGTATCTTCCCATGGGAGGTATGGAATTTGAAGGGGCATATGTAAACCATGAGATTGAGCTTTGGACTTAGCTTTGCAACATGTTGAGCACCGGTTGGTGAAGCGAGAGATGTCGCAGAACATCTTGGGCCAAAAATAGTTCTTGGAGAGCGTAGCAAAAGTCTTGTTGCGTCCAAAGTGTGCCACAAGTCCTCCTCCATGAGCCTCTTGAAAAAGTAACAAACAAAGCGAAGACTCGGGGATGCATATTTTGTTAGATTTCATAAGATAACCATTTGAAATATGAAAATGCTCCCAAGATGTATGCGTCAAACATTTAGCATATGGAATAGCAAAGGTAAGATCATGCTCATATAAATCTTTGATATGCTCAAAGCCAATGACATCCAATTCAAGTTTAGTAACAAGCATGCATTTGCGAGAAAGGGTATCTGCTACAACATTTTCCTTCCCTTTGATATACTTGATGACATAAGGAAAATACTCAATAAACTCAATCTATTTTGCATGTCTTTTGTTCAATTTAGTTTTTCCATTGAGATATTTCAACTTTTCATGATCGGTATGTAGAGTGAACTCATGAGGATGGACATAGTGCTCCCAAAGATGCAAAACTCTCACTAATGTATAAAGCTCTTTATCATATATGGGGTAGTTAAGTTGCGCTCTGGATAGTTTTTCACTAAAGTAAGCAATTGGACGCTTCTGTTGCATTAATACGCCACCTATGTCGTTAGCACTAGCATCACAATGTATTTCAAAAGGTTTATAAAAGTTTGGTAAGGCAAGCAAAGGTGCATGAGTAAGCAAGTTTTTAAGTTCATGGAAAGCGGTGTCTTGAGATGGCCCCCAAACAAAAGGTGTGTTTTCTTGCTCAAGGTATGCAAAGGAGATGCAATTATGCTAAAGTCCTTCACAAATCGGCGATAAAATCCAGCGAGGACTAGGAAACTACGCACTTGTTGCAAGTTGGTGGGTTGGGGACAAGTTTTAATAGCTTCAATTTTAGTTTCATCTACATGCACACACTTAGAAGACACAACAAATCCTAGAAACACTAGTTTGTCAACACCATATTTGCATTTATCCATGTTAGCATAAAGTCTTTCCTTGCGAAGAGTTTGCAAGATGGTGCGAAGGTGCGTGACATGCTCCTTAAGCGATTTGCTAAACACGAGGATATCGTCAAAGTAGACCACAACAAATATGCCTATATAAGGTTGAAGGACATGATGCATGATACGCATGAAGGTTCCGAGCGCTTCTCATAAACTCATTGGAATAACAAGACATTCATACAAACCAAACTTGGTCTTAAAAATAGTTTTCCATTCATCACCCTCTTGTATGCGAATTTGGTAATAACCACTCTTGAGATGGATTTTAGAGAAAATCGTGGCTCTGCTAAGCTCATCTAGGATGTCATATAAGTGTGGGATTGGGTGACGATATCTAATGGTGATAGCATTAATGGGACGACAAACCGAACACATGCGGTAAGTGCCATCTTTCTTGCGAACAAGTATTACCAGAACGACACAAGGGCTCAAGCTTTCGTGTACGTGGCCGTTGTCGATGATTTGTTGTCTTTCGATCTCCTTGGTTTCATCGGGGTTGACGCGATAAGGTGCCTTGTTAGGAAGAGGTGCTCCGGGGATGAGGTCGATGCGTTGCTCAGTGCCGCGTAGAGGAGGTAGACCCGGAGGTAGCTCATCGGGAAATACATCTTGAAATTCCTGCAACAAAGGAGACAACACTAGAGGTAGAGTGTGTGAAGTGTTAGCCTTTTCCATATCACCTTTAAACAAGAGGACAAAGTTAACTACTCTCGATGGGTTCTCACACACTTTTCTCATATCTATTTTGGTGGCTAAAAGCACTGGATCTCTCTTGTTGCTCATCGTGGAGGCACTCGAATTTGTCTTGTGGCACTCACTTTCTTTTTAGAGGATCGCTCTCTCACTTTTCTCTCCATGATGGGTGGGTGCTTGCTTGTCGGTGATCACTTGGCTTGGTGTCATAGGGCGTAGCACAAACTCCTTGCCCTTCATCTTGAAGCTATATTGATTGGTCCGTCCATTGTGTTGCACTCCGCGATCATATTGCCAAGGTCTTCCCAAAAGGAGATGGCACACAGACATAGGAACCACATCACACTCCAAGGTGTCTTCATATGCGCCAATCTTGAAATAAACTTGCACCGTATGCTCCACTTGTATTGGGCCCAAGTCGCTAAGCCATTGGACCTTATAGGGACGGGGATGCTTCTTCTTCATAAATTGGAGCTTGGAGCAAAGTTCTTCACTTTCTAGGTTGCGAAAACTTCCTACATCGATGATGACCATGATTAAACGCCCTTGGATGCCTGCCTTGGTGTGGAAGATATGACATCTTTGATCTTCGTCTTCTTGTTGTTGAAGTGTCAAAACTATGGAGACGATGAGAGCATGACTTGAGTCATTGTCGCAAAAGACTTGATTGTCTTCATCCTCGTTCACTTGTCGATGCATGGCCACATGTTCAAGCTCTTCCATCTTGTCTTCACTCATGGAGTCGCATTGCCATCATCATTTATGACCATGGTGCGTTGGTTGGTGCATTCATATGACTTGTGTCCTCGGCCACCACATGTAAAGCATTTCATGGAGCTAGTCTTGACGGGGTCGTTCGGTGGTGCCGGAGTTGATGATGTCTTAGACTTGTACAAACTTGCCGGTGGACGACTCAAAAAAGACATAGATTGCTTGGAAGTGGACTTGTCGTCAGAACTTGGAAATGTTCGCGATGTAGGAGGTGCCGAAGTTATAGTCGCTTGAATGTATGAGCCGGGAGTCTTGGAAGAGTACTTGGCGTATTCGAAGTCTTCTGGGCTTGGCACTCCGCCTTGGTTGCTTGATGAACTATCTCAAGAAGGGTTGTGTATGGCTGGAAATTCACAATCTTCTTGATAGGGTGGTTGAGGCCGTTCAAGATGCGGGCCATTGTTTTCTCATCATCTTCCTTGACATTAGCTCAAATCATTGCACTCTCCATCTCTTGATAGTATTCCTCCACCGTCTTCGTGCCTTGCTTGAGGAGTTGCAATTTCTTGAAAAGTTTGGATTGCCTGTTTCTCCTCACATAGAAAACCGCCATTTGTAGAATGCTATTTTGCTTCACTTATATTTGTTAGAGCGTGGGCATATCTTTTGTAGAAAGAATTAAAACTCTCTTGCTTCACTTATATCTATCTAGAGAGTTGACATGAATTGGTCATTCACATGGTAAGTCATAAAATCCTACATAAACTTGTAGATCGCTGAATATGACATGTTTGATTCCTTGCAATAGTTTTGAGATATAGAGATGCTAATATGTGGGAGGTACTAGTGAATGATTGTGGTTTAGTAAAAATATTGGTGTTGAGGTTTGTGATTCCCGAAGCATGCACGCATGGTCTCCTAACTATGTAACCAAATTGGCACGCTTTGTATTTTGATTGTTTATCTTTGGGTGAAGGTCGGGGGCGCGCGATGGTTAACTCCTACCAACCTCCCCCCTAGGATCATGCGTCGTAGTATTTTTGCTTCGAGGGCTAATAGATTTTTCACAATAAATATGTGAGTTCTTTATGACTAATGTTGAGTCCATGGATTATACGCACTCTCACCCTTCCACCTTGCTAGCCACTCTAGTACCGCACAATTTTCGTCGGTGCATCAAACCACCTTATACCCTTCCTCAAAACAGCCACCATGCCTACCTATTATGGCATTTCCATAGCCATTCCGAGATATATTGCCATGTAACTCCACTGTTCCGTTTGTTATGACACGCACCATCATTGTCATATTGCTTTGCATGATCGCAAGACAACTAGCATGATGTTTTCATGGCTTGTCCATTTTTTGATGTCATTGCTATGCTAGATCATTGCACATCCTGGTAAACCGCCAGAGGCATTCATATAGAGTCATATTTTTGTTCTAGTATCGAGTTATAAGTAAATAGAAGTGTGATGATCATCATTATTAGAGCATTGCCCCATGTGAAAAAAGAGAGGCCAAAGAAGCCTAAATAAAAAAGGGGGGCCAAAGAAGCCCGTCAAAAAAAGAGAAAAAAAGAGAACAAAAAAATGAGAGAAAAAGAGAGAAGGGGCAATGTTGCTATCCTTTTAACACACTTGTGTTTCATCATAGCACCATGTTCTTCATGATAGAGAGTCTGCTATGTTGTCACTTCCATGTACTAGTGGGAATTTTCATTATAGAACTTGGCTTGTATATTCCAAAGATGGGCTTCCTCAAATGCCCTATGTAACATCCCAAATTTTCAATTTGGAATGTTATACATAGATCATACTGCATTCATATTTCTTTGCATTTTGTGTGTGGCGATCCTCGAGAATTCTAAGCAACTCAAGGACCTACGGAGAGAGTTGGGAATCCTACCATTTTCGTATTTGAGTTTTCTCGAATACCGATACGAGGATAGCGTTGGTTTTAATTATTTTTCTCTCCCTAAAAATATTTCTTAACAATGAGCGGAGATAATATGACTTCTCCAAAATAAAAGAAATATTGGAGGAAAAATATTAAAATCACCTTTGGTTTTTATTCGATTTTATTCGTGATTTTATTTGCATAGGAAAAACTTGCATGTTTTCAAAAACTGCATTTTAGGGCCAAGAAAATGTTCATCTTGTTCTAAATATTTTATTTGGATGGTGAAAATTTATTTTGGCATTTTGGCATTTTATTTTATTTTCTAGAATTTTTCTTAGTTTCGGCGGTTTAAAAAAAAATCGCGGCCGACTGGGCCGAAGGCCCAACCGAGCCAGGCCGGCCCGAGCCGCCGCCGCCTTCCCCGCCGCGCTGCCAGAGTCCGAGCCGGACCTCCTGTCCGCCGCCGCCTTGCCCACGCCCCCACTTCGCCACCCGACGCCGCCTGCTGCCGTTTCCGCCGCCGCTGCCGTTTCCGCCGCCGCTGCCGCTAGGAGCCACCGCCGCCGCCGCAGCCCCGCCTCCCTACGCTGCCCCGCCGCCGCACCGGACCATCGCCGGAGCCCCGCCGGATCCGAGACAAGGTAGCCGCTCCGCCGTCCTGGTTTTCTAAAGAAAACCGATTCGGTTTTTTTTAGAAAACCCTAGTTTCATTTTTTTAGATTAGATCGTTTTTTTCTGTTTAGTTGTTTAGCGAGCGTTCGCCCGTTTGTTCGTTTTAACAAACGAATTCGTCGTTTTGTCTCAGTTAACGTACGTTCGTTTGTTACTCTGTTCGTCAGTTTTCTTTTTCGGGGTATTTAACCGCGATTATTTTCGATCGTGATTTCTGCCCTGATCTTGTTTTTCGTTTTTCTTTTCGCTCGAGAGTCGGAATCAGGTGATTCAAAATCCCAGATCATCGTCTTGATGCCCTGTTTCCGTTTAACCAACTTGAATAAAGTTTTGCTACTATAAAATTTGACCCTAGATTAAACTAGAAATCGGACCTCGTTTCTTTTGCAGTTTGAGTTTCGTTGCTTCGTTCGATTTGATTGTTTTTGCAAACCGGTGTTCTTAAGTTGAACATTCTGGTTAGATCTTCTTATTTGGGGTTTTGTTTGTGCATCTTTTCTTGGTTGCTTATGTATGTTATTGTTTGCTTGCGATAGAGTACCCGGACTGTGAAGCGTGCTAGTACGAGTCTCTAGGTTTTGCGAATCATCAGCAAGGCAAGTTCACACTTTGATCATACTTTCCAATACCCAGTTTTCATTGCATTAGTTATATCCCCAAACACTTCCATGAGTAGGATCATCTTAACTTGTGTGACTGGGAAGTAGATTGAGGTAGAACCTATTACCTGCATTATTTTCAAACCCTTGGGAGTTACTTCTACGCTATGCTTAGGTTATCATGCTATGCTCGTAGATGTGGTTTGGGTTTGAGTGAAATCCATGACAGAGGTGAGTTGTTAATTAATGGTTCAACTTAAGGTGGCTACTTGAATACACATCTGGGTGGATTGGTTGCAGGGCACCTGGGGAATCCAGTGTTTTCCTAGGAAATCCTGGGGTTTCCGTGTGATTCTCTTATGGAATGCCACCCAGGCTCAAAGGGATCATAAAACTATTCATGCTAGAAACTTCTGTGTGCAGCCACAATGCCATTATGGGATCTGGCATAGTATGAGTAAGTTGTGTGAGCTCTTTCGTGGTGGACTAGCAGATGTAGGGGAAAGTAGGTGTACGGGTCCACCTGGGGTAAAGATTAAATGCTTCTAAAAGACTGTGTCTCGGTCATCCGTTTCTCAAACACCATGTAGTGCGAGAATTCCAACGAAGGAGATCGAGTCTTGTGGGAAAAGTGCACAAACCTCTGCAGAGTATCTGGTACTTGAATTATTGATTGATCTCATCACTCTAAAATAAATTTGTTGGGTTAATGATTACTCTAATTGGGATTGAGTTGGAGGTACCTTCTCAATGATATTTCAACTACCATGATAGTTAAAATAAAAAAATCCTTCGTTGTAGGGAAAAATTGGCTTTACGCAAAAACTTTAACCTTACAGCCTCCACCAGCCAAATATGCATATAGTGTTAGCCTTTATTTCTGTTACTTGCATCTTCTATGTTATCTTGCCAGCATATTCCATTTGCTGACCCGTTTGGGGCTGCAACATGTTACGTTGCAGACTTTTCAGACGAGGAGTAAGACATTCTAGGTCGTTTGTCATGCACTCAGCTATGCCGTTGGAGTTGATGGACTCACTTATCTTCCAAGCCTTCCGCTGTTATTTTGTTAGATGGCGTTAAGCCATAGACTTTTGCAATAAGTTCTCTTTGGAGACACTCGATGTAATAAGTGTGTGATTGCCACTCTGTTATAAATCCTTCAAGTACTGTGTGTGTCAGCATTACTGATCCAGGGATGACACTGAAACACAGAGACTTCGGTACATTCGGATCGTGGTCGCTACAAGATGGTATCACAGCACACGCTGACTGTAGGACACGACCACTAAGATAAACCCTAGGTCACTCTTCTCTACTCATTTCTAACTCCTCTTCATTTTCCACTTCTTTAGGATGGTGGACCCAAGGAGCAAGTTCACGCAACCGGATGAAGACACACCTTTTGGACGACACTTGAAGGAAGTCACTAGGTACCTGAACATAGGAATACCAAGCTTTATTGGGACCTACACCGCCACTTTACCAGAAGAGGAGCCATGGAGCATTCAAGTTCAAATTCCCGAGAGAACCTTCGCACCATCCACTGAACCAATAAAGTTTTCTTTTGATGCACCAACCTGGAGCCTAGGCAAGAGTATGGCAGCCCACATCACTATGGGAAGGATCGGAGAAGTCTACAAGCAGGATCTGAAGGACACTATCTACCAGATTTGTGGACGCCGAGATGAGCGTTGGGACATGATCAGCACCCGAAAGGACAGGTGCATTGCAGCGTTCATCCAGGAGCTAAACCAACACATTCATCGACAGGAGCACCAGATGTGCACAGGTATGATAGATTTGAAGAAGGCACTAACCAGGAATTTGGATCTAGAAGAAGAACTCAAGTCTACGCGTGACGGATACGAGGAGGAGATGTTGATACTAGTGGAGAAGAATGATGATTTGACAAGGAAGCTAGGAGTATTCATGGGAGATCCAGCACCAGGAGGAGAAGAAGAGGAAGAAGAACCCAAGGAGATTCGTTCTGAAGATTACATCATCATCGACGACACGGATTCAGACCCCGATGATAGTGATGACGAAGACTATGAAGATGAAGCTGGAGCAGACATCATGGAATCTTCCGCCGATCAAAACTTCTAGAAGACCACCCTATGACTAGCAGTTTTCCCCACCAAGTAGTCTTAGATCACTTTTGTAACGCTAGTTAGATCCTTGTAAGCCCTTGTTTGAAATTGATTGGTGTGATATGTTTGTCTTTGTCTCATGTGCATATGGGTAGTGATTTTCCCTTAGACCTCAGTTCTATTCTAATCTCTTCCCTCTACACCCATCAGATGCCTCCGAGACGTGAGCCCGAATTTTAGTTTCCCCCTAAGCTCACTCAGTTGATCCAGTAGCAGAACACTTTGATGAAACTTCTTGTCCAGAACAATCAGAACAACCAGAACAACAACAACCCTCCACCACCACCACCCGTGGACAACCTGACACGTTTCTTGAGGTTGCAACCACCGGTGTTTGCTAGCAGTATTGAACCAATAGTTTCTGATGATTGGCTGCACAAGATTGGAAAGGATTTGACCACCGCCAATTGCACGGATGCTGACAAGGTGCAATTTGTCGCACATCAGTTATCTGGACCCGCAGCAGCATGGTGAGAGAATTACACAGCCACTTTCCATGTAGGCAATGCCACTTGGGATCAGTTTCAGCAAGCTTTCCGTACTGCCCATGTCTCAACTGGAGCTATGAGCATGGAGAAGCGGGAGTTTCGCAACTTGTGCCAAGGGAATCGTACTGTAGCTTAGTACGTAGATGAGTTTAGTGCCCTATCTCGTTATGCCCCTAATGATGTGGCCATAGATGCCGCTAAACAGGAGAGATTTATGGAAGGGCTAAATGATGAGATGAGCGTACAATTGATGTTGGCAACCTTCAACAACTACCAGGAGTTGGTAGATAAAGCTCTTATGATTGAAGGGAAGCAGCAGCAGATTGAGAGTCGCAAGAGGAAGTATGGACAAGGAAGGAATAACTCTGGAGGCCAGCAAAAGCCCCGATCCACTCTGAATTCGGGAGGATACACCCATAACCATGGAAGCCACACCCACACTTGAGGAAGTTCTCACAACCACAATGGCTCCAAAAATGGAAATGGGAATGGAGCAAACAATAATCAGAATCGCTCTACCCCATCCACACCCACCAAGAAGGACTTAAGCCACGTCACCTATTACAAGTGCAGGAAGAATGGACACTATGCCAATGAGTGCCCTGAAGCTAAGGACTCGAACGACAATGGAAGCGCCAGGAAGAAGCCCAACCCGTTCAACAAAGGACAAGTGAACCACGTGACTGCGGAGGAGGTTGAAGAGCAACTAGATGCGGTGATCAGTAAGTTTTCGGTTAAGTCATTTACCGCAGTAGTTATTTTCGATACTGGTGCATCGCAATCATACATTTCAAGGCTATTCGTAAATAGACATAAGTTTCCCACCAGAGTCCTTATGGCCCCCATGTTAGTAAGTTCACGCGGAGCGGAATATGTAGCAAATCAAGGATGTTTTCAGATGCCATTGACAATTGGACGCCATGTTTTCCCCTCAGACCTGATAGTTTTGGAGTCACAAGGGTTGGATGTAATACTAGATATGGATTGGCTATCGATGTATGGAGGGAACATCGATTGTGCCAGCAAGTCTATTTTGCTTACCACCCCGGAGGGAAAAAGGATTAAGTATGTATCTAGGCATTTGCCTATAAGGACACAAGTACATTCTCTCACGGGAGTTGTTTAGGAGGAAGTGCGTGTAGTAAAGGATTTCCCGGATGTGTTTCCAGAGGAGTTACCAGGCATGCCGCCGGATAGGGATATTGAGTTTTTGATTGAGCTATTGCCTGGCACCGGACCTATATCGAAGAGACCATATCGGATGCCAGCGAATGATCTGGAGGAGATCAAGAAGAAGATTAAGGAGTTGTTGGAGAAAGAATTTATTCGCCGGAGTTCATCACCTTGGGGAGCCCCAGTGCTTTTGGTCGAGAAGAAGGATGTATCTTTAAGAATGGTCGTTGATTATCATGCACTGAATGAAGTGACTATTAAGAATAAGTACCCGCTGCCAATGATCAATGATTTGTTCAACCAACTCCAGGGAGCAAAAGTATTCTCCAAGATTGATCTACGATCTGGATACCACTAGTTGAAGATCCGAGAGAAGGATATACCAAAGACAGCCTTCACCACAAGGTATGGGCTATATGAGCATACGGTTATGTCATTTGGATTGACTAACGCCCCTGCCTATTTCAGGAGTATGATGAACAAGGTGTTCATGGAGTTCTTGGATAAGTTTGTCATGGTATTCATTGATGATATTTTAGTATACTCGAAGGACGAAGAGGAACACGCGAAGCATTTGCGATTGGTACTGGAAAAGCTCAGAGAGCATCAGTTATACGCCAAGTTTAGTAAATGTGAGTTTTGGTTGAAGGAAGTTGGATTTTTAGGGCATGTTATATCAGGAGAAGGT
This sequence comes from Secale cereale, assembly GCA_902687465.1. NCBI lineage: Eukaryota > Viridiplantae > Streptophyta > Magnoliopsida > Poales > Poaceae > Secale > Secale cereale. Next base: position 555,872,485 of record LR738710.1, read on the forward strand.
ATATCAGTGGACCCCAGCAAAGTGCAGGCAGTCACTGAGTGGTTGGCACCCACTTCAGTTGGAGAGATTCGCAGTTTTCTTAGACTCACGGGATATTACCGGAGATTCATAGAAATTTCTCCAAAATTGCTAAGCCAATGACGACATTGTTGAAGAAGGAGAGGAAGTTCAATTGGACTGAAGAGTGCGAAGAAAGTTTCCAGGAGTTGAAGAAACAATTGACGACAGCCCCAGTGCTGATTTTGCCAAACATACGAAAGGATTTCCAAGTGTACTGCGATGCTTCACGCCTAGGACTTGGAGGAGTACTTATGCAGGATGGAAGAGTTGTTTCCTTTGCATCTCGCCAACTGCGACCGCATGAGTTGAATTATGCAACACACGATCTGGAGTTAGCAGCTGTAGTGCACGCACTCAAAACCTGGAGACATTTCCTTATTGGAAATCGTTGTGATGTGTACACGGATCATAAGAGTTTGAAGTACATTTTTACACAGAAGGAGCTGAACCTTAGACAGAGGAGATGGTTGTAGCTTATAAAGGATTATGATATGAAGCTGCACTATCACCCAGGAAAGGCCAATGTTTTTGCAGATGCTTTGAGCTGGAAGAGTTATGCAAATACCATAGTAAAAGGGGGATTGCCCCAGGAATTAGCAGAAGATCTCAGGGAGCTTCGTTTGGAGATAGTTCCTAGAGGTTTTGTTGGAACATTAGAGGTTCAATCAACATTGCTGGGAAATATACGTGAAGCCCAGAAGGATGACAAAGAGATTGCTGAGATAAAGAAGAGGATGAGTGAAGGAAAAGCCAAAGGATTTCGTGAAGATGAACACGACACCTTGTGGTTTGAGGATCGAATCTATGTGCCCAACAACCTGAAGATCAGGAAGTTGATACTGCAGGAAGCACATGATTCTCCATACTCGATACACCCCGGAAACACCAAGATGTATTTGGATTTGAAGGAGCGTTTCTTGTGGACGGGAATGAAGAAGGATATTGCTGAGTATGTAGCTGTATGTGATGTATGTCAGAGAGTAAAGGCAGAGCATCAGAAGCCAGCAGGATTGCTACAACCTCTGCCGGTACCCGAATGGAAGTGGGATAAGCTTGGCATGGATTTCATCACCGGATTGCCCAGGACCAAATCAGGATATGACTCAATCTGGGTAGTAGTGGATAGCTTGACCAAGGTAGCCCACTTTATCCCCATGAAGACCACGTATACCAGTGCGAAGTTGGCGAAGATATACATGACCAGGATCGTATGTCTGCATGGAGTTACGAGGACCATTGTATCAGATAGAGGAACATAGTTCACCTCAAAGTTTTGGCATCAGCTACACCAGACTTTGGCAATGAGGCTGTAATTCAGTACAACTTTTCACCTGCAGACCGATGGACAGACCGAGAGAGTCAATCAGATTCTGGAGGACATGTTGAGAGCCTGTGCGATAGATTATGGATCTAGTTGGGATGACAACTTGCCCTACGCCGAGTTCTCGTACAATAACAGTTACTAGGCCAGTTTGAAGATGGCACCGTTCGAAGCATTGTACGGGAGGAGATGTTGAACATCGTTAATGTGGGATGAAGTTGGAGACCGTCAGTTGTTTGGACCAGATCTGATCAAAGAATCCGAAGAGAAGGTTAAACTGATCCGAGATAGACTGAAGTTAGCTCAGTCCCGGTAGAAGAGTTATGCAGACTCGAAACGCAATGAAGTAGCCTATGAAATCGGAGACAGAGCATACTTGAGAGTATCGCCTCTGCGAGGAGTTAAACATTTCGGAGTCAAGGGAAAGCTAGCCCCGAGATTTGTGGGACCTTAACGTGTTTTGGAACGCATGGGAGAGGTTGCCTATAAGTTGGAGTTACCCGAGGGATTGTCAGGAATACGCGATGTGTTTCACGTTTCATAGCTTAAGAAGTGCCATGCGGAGACGGCCGATATTCCGCTTAGAGACACAGTACCCCTGGAGGAAATTCAGTTGCATAGTGATCTGACTTATGAGGAGAAGCCTGTCAAGATTCTCGAATTTTCGAGTAGAGTCACCCGCAGCAAGGTTATCATGTTTTGCAAAGTTCAGTGGAGTCACCACACCGAGGAAGAAGCCACCTGGGAACGAGAAGATGATCTAGGCAAGGACCACCCACACCTATTCTCTAGCCAAGCCGAATCTCGAGGGCGAGATTCATTCTAAGGGGGTTAGGTTTGTAACGTCCCAAATTTTCAATTTGGTATGTTATACATAGATCATACTGCATTTTTATTTCTTTGCATTTTGTGTGTGGCGATGCTCGAGAATTCTAAGCAACTCAAGGACCTACGGAGGGAATTGGGAATCCTACCGTTTTCGTATTTGAGTTTTCTCGAATACCGGTACGAGGATAGTGTTGGTTTTAATTATTTTTCTCTCCCTAAAAATATTTCTTAACAAAATGTAATGCCCAGGATGGAGTTATACCTCCTACGTGTCGAGGCACGACTTAAAGGCATAAATCCATCCTAGAATGATCTCAAGTTTGGTAATCTTTGCACAACTCATGTAAAAGAGGGGATAGTAAACAGAAAATAGTTGGCTTACACTCGCCACGTCACAGAATTACAGTACAAGTCTCAAACATCATACATTAAGAACATCACAACCTTCTAAGGGCAAAAACCAAATGTCAAAGTACCAAACTTAGATAAATAAACCACAGGCGGATCAAATCCTAGTAAGAGTCTCCACTACTGATCATCCGGGTATCGCACATAGTACCGACTACGCTCCTCGTCGTACTCCCAATCCAGCTCGGTGCCATCACCTGGATAGCTCACAGCTGGACCTACATCTGGTGTGTGAAGTAACTGTGAGCCACAGAGTACTCAGCAATCCCGTCTCCGGGTAACAAGACTATCTAAGCCTTTGGGTGAGGAAAAGGCTGAAGAAAAGAATAAGTGTCTGCAGCAGCAACTAGCATCTAGCTTACGTGAGTGAGAGCGAGAAGAGAAGGCCTCGGCGAGAAGTGATCACGAAGTGATCCTAGCTACAAGCTCCACAATCATAACCCCTCCGTGTTCAACTCCCGAATCCCTATTCGGAAATTGACAGTCACGGAACACACGCTGGTAGTGTATTAGAAACATTGTGTCAAGTTATCTACAACCGGAATTAACAAGCTCCCATCTGCCACATAACCACGGGCACGGCTTTCGAAAGTTCAAACCCTGCAGGGGTGTTCCCGTTGGAGATATGCCCTAGAGGCAATATTAAAAGCATTATTATTATATCTCCTTGTTCATGATAATTGTCTGTTATTCATGCTTGAATTGTATTGTACGGAAACAGTGATACATGTGTGAATACATAGACCACAATGAGTCCCTGGTAGGCCTCTAGTAACCAGCTCGTTGATCAACAGATGGTCACGGTTTCCTGACCATGGACATGAGATGTCAGTGATAACGGGATCACATCATTAGGAGAATGATGTGATGGACAAGACCCAAACTTGAGCATAACACGAGATCGTTTAGTTCGTAATGCATAAGCTTTTCGGTGTCAAGTATTTATTCCTTAGACCATGAGGTTGTACAACTCCCGGATACCGTAGGAGTGCTTTGGGTGTACCAACCGTCACAACGTAACTGGGTGGCTATAAAGGTACGCATCGGGTATCTCCGAAAGTGTCTGTTGAGTTGGTACGAACCGAGACTGGGATGTTGTCACTCCGTATGACGGAGAGGTACCTCTGGGCCCACTCGGTAATACATCATTATAATGAGCTCAATGTGACTAAGTAGTTAGTCACGGGATGATGGATTATGGATCGAGTAAAGAGACTTGCCATAACGAGATTGAACAAGGTATTGGGAATACCGACGATCGAATCTCGGGCAAGTACCGTACCGATGGACAAAGGGAATAACATACGGGATTGAGTGAATCCTTGACACGGTGGTTCATCCGATGAAGATCATCGAGGAACACGTGGGAACCAACATGGGTATCCAGATCCCGCTGTTGGTTATTGACCGGAGAGTGGTCTCGGTCATGTCTACGTGTCTCCCGAACCCGTAGGGTCTACACACTTAAGGTTCGGTAACGCTAGGGTCGTAGAGATAAATGCACGTGGAAACCCGAAAGTTGTTCGGAGTCCCGGATGAGATCCCGGACGTCACGAGGAGTTCCGGAATGGTCCGGAGGTAAAGATTGATATATGGGAAGTCCAGTTTCGGCCAACGGGTGATCTCCGGGGGTCACCGGGAGCGTCCCGGGACCACCGGAGGGGCCCCGGGGGTCCACCAGGTGGGGCCACCCATCCCGGTGGGGCCCCTAGGCCGAGAGGGGATGTGACCAGCCCTCTGGGCTGGCGCACCACTAAGGGAGGCCCACCTCCCCTGCGCCTAGGGTTAAAACCCTAAGGGGAGGGGGGCCACCACTTGCCTTGGGGGAGGGGGACTCCTCCCTGGCCGCCGCCCCCCTTGCAGATTGGATCTGCAGTGGGCTGGCGCCCCCCTGGCCCCCTATATATATGTGGGGGGGGGGGAGAGGGCAGCCGCACCTCAGCCTGGCGCCTCTCCCCCTCCCGTCACACCTCCCAACTCCCACGCAGGGCGCCCGGCGAAGCCCTGCTGCGATCTCCACTACATCCGTCATCATGCCGTCGTGCTGCCGGATCTCTGACGACTTCTCCTCCCCCCTTGCTGGATCAAGAAGGAGGTGACGTTGCTGCACCGTACGTATGTTGAACGCGGAGGTGCCGTCCGTTCGGCGCTAGATCATCGGTGACGAAGAACGTGAAGAGTACGACTACTTCATCCTTGCTTCGTTGAAAGCTTCCGCACGCAATCTTCATAACGGTATGTAGATGCACTCTTAGTTACTCGTTGCTAGATGTCTCCATAGTTGGATATTGGTGAAGACGTAGAAATTTTTTGATTTATGCTACGTTCCCCAACAGTGGCATCTGAGCCTAGGTTTTATGAGTAGCATCTTGCACGAGTAGAACACAAAGCAGTTGTGGGCGTATGATCTTGTTCAACTTTCTTACCGTTACTAGTCAATCTTGATTCGGCGGTATTGTGGGATGAAGCGGCCCGGACCGACCTTACACGTACACTTACGTGAGACTGGTTCCACCGACAGACATGCACTAGATGCATAAGGTGGCTGGCGGGTGTCTGTCTCTCCTACTTTAGTCGGATCGGATTCGATGAAAAGGGTCCTTATGAAGGGTAAATAGAAGTTGACAAATCACGTTGTGGTTTTGGCGTAGGTAAGAAACGTTCTTGCTAGAAATCCTATAGAAGCCACGTAAAACTTGCAACAACAATTAGAGGACGTCTAACTTGTTTTTGCAGCATGTGTTTTGTGACGTGGTATGGCCAAGAACGAAGATGTGATGAATGATATATGTGATGTATGAGATTGATCATGTTTTTGTAATAGGAAATCACGACTTGCATGTCGATTAACTTGACAACCGGCAGGAGCCATAGGAGTTGTCTTTATTATTGTATGACCTGCGTGTCACTGAATAACACCATGTAATTACTTTACTTCATTGCTAAACGTTAGCTATAGTAGTAGAAGTAATAGTTGGCGTGACGACTTCTTCAAGACACGATGATGGAGATCATGATGATGAAGATCATGGTGTCGAGCCGGTGACAAGATGATCATGGTGCCCCGAAGATGGAGATCCAAGGAGCAAGATGATATTGGCCATATCATGTCACTATAATTGATTGCATGTGATGTTTATCATGTTTTTGCATCTTGTTTACTTAGAGCGACGGTAGTAAATAAGATGATCTCTCACTAAAATTTGAAGTAATGTGTTTCCCCTAACTATGCACCGTTGCTAAAGCTCGTTGTTCCGAAGCACCACGTGATGATCGGGTGTGATAGGTTCTAACGTTCGCATACAACGGGTGTAAGACAGATTTACACACGCAATACACTTAGGGTTCACTTGACGAGCCTAGCATGTACAGACATGGCCTCGGAACACGGAAGACCGAAAGGTCGAACATGAGTCGTATAGAAGATACGATCAACATGAAGATGTTCACCGTTTTTGACTAGTCCGTCTCACGTGATGATCGGACACGGACTACTCAATTCGGATCGTGTATCACTAAGATGACTAGAGAGATGTCATTCTGAGTGGGAGTTCATTATAATTTGATTAAGATGAACTTAATTATCATGAACTTAGTCTAAATTCTTTACAATATCTCTTGTAGATCAAATGGCCCACGCTCAGGTTTCCCTCAACTTCAACGCGTTCCTAGAGAAAACCAAGCTGAAAGACGATGGTAGCAACTATACGGATTGGGTCCGTAACCTGAGGATTATCCTCATAGCTGCCAAGAGAACTTATGTCCTAGAAGCACCGCTAGGTGATGCACCTGCTCCCGATGCTGACCAAGACGTTTTGAACGTCTGGCAGTCGCGTAGTGATGATTACTCCCTGGTTCAGTGCGGCATGCTTTACAGTTTAGAATCGGGGCTCCAAAAGCGTTTTGAGCACCATGGAGCATATGAGATGTTCGAAGAGCTGAAAATGGTTTTCCAAGCTCATGCCCGAGTCGAGAGATATGATGTCTCCGACGCATTCTACAGCTGTAAGATGGAGGAGAACAGTTCTGTCAGTGAGCACATCCTCAAGATTTCAGGATTGCACAACCGCTTGTCTCAGCTGGGAATGAATCTCCCAGATGAAGCGGTCGTTGACAGAATCCTCCAGTCGCTCCCACCAAGCTTCAAGAGCTTCGTGCTGAACTTCAATATGCAAGGGATGGAGAAGTCCATTCCCGAGGTATATTCAATGCTGAAATCAGCGGAGGTTGACATCAAGAAAGAACATCAAGTGTTGATGGTCAATAAAACCACTAAGTTCAAGAAAGGCAAGGGTAAGAAGAACTTCAAGAAGGACGGCAAGGGAGTTGCCGCGCCTGGCAAGCCTGTTGCCGGGAAGAAGCCAAAGTATGGACCCAAGCCTGAGACTGAGTGCTTTTATTGCAAGGGAACGGGTCACTGGAAGCGGAACTGCCCCAAATACTTAGCAGACAAGAAGGCCGGCAACGTCAAAGGTATATATGATATACATGTTATTGATGTGTACATTACCAGCACTCGTAGTAGCTCCTGGGTATTCGATACCGGTGCAGTTGCTCACATTTGTAACTCAAAACAGGAGCTGCGGAATAAACAGAGACTGGCGAAGGATGAGGTGACGATGCGCGTCGGGAATGGTTCCAAGGTCGATGTGATCGCCGTCGGCACGCTGCCTCTACATCTACCCTCGGGATTAGTTTTGAACCTGAATAATTGTTATTTAGTACCAGCTTTGAGCATGAACATTGTTTCTGGATCTCGTCTTATGCGAGATGGATATTCTTTCAAATCGGAGAATAATGGTTGTTCTATTTATTTGAGAGATATGTTTTATGGTCATGCCCCGCTGGTCAATGGTTTATTTTTGATGAATCTCGAACGTAGTGATACACATATTCATAGTGTAGATGCCAAAAGATGTAAAGTTGATAACGATAGTCCCACATAATTGTGGCATTGCCGCCTTGGTCATATTGGTGTCAAACGTATGAAGAAACTCCATTCAGATGGACTTCTAGAGTCTCTTGATTATGAATCATTTGACACGTGCGAACCATGCCTCTTGGGCAAGATGACCAAGACTCCGTTCTCCGGAACAATGGAGCGAGCAACCAACTTGTTGGAAATCATACATACCGATGTGTGCGGTCCAATGAGTGTTGAGGCTCGCGGAGGCTACCGTTATGTTCTCACCCTCACGGATGACTTGAGTAGATACAGGTATATCTATTTGATGAAACACAAGTCTGAGACCTTTGAAAAGTTCAAGGAATTTCAGAATGAGGTTGAGAATCAACGTGACAGAAAAATAAAGTTCTTGCGATCGGATCGTGGGGGTGAATATTTAAGTCATGAATTTGGCACACACCTAAGGAGCTGTGGAATTGTTTCACAATTGACACCCCTGGAACACCTCAACGTAACGGTGTGTCCGAACGTTGAAATCGTACTCTGTTGGACATGGTGCGATCTATGATGTCCCTCACCGATTTACCGCTATCTTTTTGGGGTTATGCTTTAGAGACTGCCGCATTCACTTTAAATAGGGCTCCGTCAAAATCCGTTGAGACGACTCCGTATGAACTTTGGTTTGGCAAGAAACCGAAGCTGTCGTTTCTAAAAGTTTGGGGTTGCGATGCTTATGTCAAGAAACTTCAACCTGAAAAGCTCGAACCCAAATCGGAAAAATGCGTCTTCATAGGATACCCAAAGGAGACTATTGGGTACACCTTCTACCACAGATCCGAAGGCAAAGTCTTTGTTGCCAAGAATGGATGCTTTCTGGAGAAAGAGTTTCTCTCGAAAGAAGTAAGTGGGAGGAAAGTAGAACTTGATGAGGTGACAGTCACCCCTCCTGGAATGGAAAGTAGCGCAGCGCAGGAAACTGTTCCTGAGGTGCCTGCACCGACAAGAGAGGAAGATAATGATAATGATCATGAAGATACAGATCAAGTTACTACTGAACTTCGAAGGTCCACAAGGGTACGTTCCGCACCAGAGTGGTACGGCAACCCTGTACTGGAAATCATGTTGTTAGACAATGGTGAACCTTCGAACTATGAAGAAGCAATGGCGGGCCCAGATTCCAATAAATGGCTTGGAGCCATGAAATCCGAGATAGAATCCATGTATGAAAACAAAGTATGGACTTTGGTGGACTTGCCTGATGATAGGCACGCCATAGAAAATAAATGGATATTTAAGAAGAAGACATACACGGATGGTAATGTGACCATCTATAAGGCTCGGCTTGTCGCTAAGGGTTATCGACAAGTTCAAGGGATTGACTACGATGAGACTTTCTCTCCCGTAGCGATGCTGAAGTCAGTCAGAATCATGTTAGCTATTGCCGCATTCTATGATTATGAGATATGGCAAATGGATGTCAAAACAGCGTTCCTTAATGGCTTCCTCAAGGAAGAGTTGTATATGATGCAACCGGAAGGTTTTGTCGATCCAGAGAACGCTAACAAGGTATGCAAGCTCCAGCGCTCGATTTACGGGCTGGTGCAAGCATCTCGGAGTTGGAATATTCGCTTTGATGAGGTGATCAAAGCGTTTGGCTTTATACAGACTTATGGAGAAGCCTGTATTTACAAGAAAGTGAGTGGGAGCTCTGTAGCATTTCTCATATTATATGTGGATGACATATTGCTGATGGGAAATGATATAGAATTCTTGGAAAATGTAAAGGCCTACTTGAATAAAAGTTTTTCAATGAAGGACCTTGGAGAAGCTGCTTACATATTAGGCATCAAAATCTATAGAGATAGATCGAGACGCCTCATTGGTCTTTCACAAAGTACATACCTTGACAAAATATTGAAGAAGTTCAATATGGATCAGTCAAAGAAAGGATTCTTGCCTGTTTTGCAAGGTATGAGATTGAGTAAGACTCAGTCGCCGACCACGGCAGAAGATAGAGAAAAGATGAGTGTCATTCCCTATGCCTCGGCAATAGGTTCTATCATGTATGCCATGCTGTGTACCAGACCTGATGTGAACCTTGCCATAAGTTTGGTAGGGAGGTACCAAAGTGATTCCGGTACGGAACACTGGACAACGATCAAGAACATCCTGAAGTACCTGAAAAGGACTAAGGATATGTTTCTCGTTTATGGAGGTGACGAAGAGCTCGTCGTAAAGGGTTACGTCGATGCTAGCTTCGACACAGATCTGGATGACTCTAAGTCACAAACCGGATACGTGTATATTTTGAATGGAGGGGCAGTCAGCTGGTGCAGTTGCAAGCAAAGCGTAGTGGCAGCATCTACATGTGAAGCGGAGTACGTAGCTGCTTCTGAAGCAGCACAGGAAGGAGTCTGGATGAAGGAGTTCATCACCGACCTAGGAGTCATTCCAAGCGCGTCAAGCCCGATGACTCTCTTCTGTGACAACACTGGTGCTATTGCTATTACCAAGGAGCCCAGGTTTCACAAGAAGACCAAGCACATCAAGCGCCGTTTCAACTCCATCCGGAATTATGTTCAGGATGGAGACATAGATATTTGTAAAGTGCATACGGATCTGAATGTAGCAGACCCGTTGACTAAACCTCTTTCACGAGCAAAACATGATCAACACCAGAACTCTATGGGTGTTCAATTCATCACAATGTAACTACATTATTGACTCTAGTGCAAGTGGGAGACTGTTGGAGATATGCACTAGAGGCAATAATAAAAGCATTATTATTATATCTCCTTGTTCATGATAATTGTCTGTTATTCATGCTTGAATTGTATTGTACGGAAACAGCGATACATGTGTGAATACATAGACCACAATGAGTCCCTGGTAGGCCTCTAGTAACCAGCTCGTTGATCAACAGATGGTCACGGTTTCCTGACCATGGACATGAGATGTCAGTGATAACGGGATCACATCATTAGGAGAATGATGTGATGGACAAGACCCAAACTTGAGCATAACACGAGATCGTTTAGTTCGTAATGCATAAGCTTTTCGGTGTCAAGTATTTATTCCTTAGACCATGAGGTTGTACAACTCCCGGATATCGTAGGAGTGCTTTGGGTGTACCAACCGTCACAACGTAACTGGGTGGCTATAAAGGTACGCATCGGGTATCTCCGAAAGTGTCTGTTGAGTTGGTACGAACCGAGACTGGGATGTTGTCACTCTGTATGACGGAGAGGTACCTCTGGGCCCACTCGGTAATACATCATTATAATGAGCTCAATGTGACTAAGTAGTTAGTCACGGGATGATGGATTACGGATCGAGTAAAGAGACTTGCCATAACGAGATTGAACAAGGTATTGGGAATACCGACGATCGAATCTCGGGCAAGTACCGTACCGATGGACAAAGGGAATAACATACGGGATTGAGTGAATCCTTGACACGGTGGTTCATCCGATGAAGATCATCGAGGAACACGTGGGAACCAACATGGGTATCCTGATCCCGCTGTTGGTTATTGACCGGAGAGTGGTCTCGGTCATGTCTACGTGTCTCCCGAACCCGTAGGGTCTACACACTTAAGGTTCGGTAACGCTAGGGTCATAGAGATAAATGCACGTGGAAACCCGAAAGTTGTTCGGAGTCTCGGATGAGATCCCAGACGTCACGAGGAGTTCCGGAATGGTCCGGAGGTAAAGATTGATATATGGGAAGTCCAGTTTCGGCCAACGGGTGATCTCCGGGGGTCACCGGGAGCGTCCCGAGACCACCGGAGGGGCCCCGGGGGTCCACCGGGTGGGGCCACCCATCCCGGTGGGGCCCCTAGGCCGAGAGGGGATGTGACCAGCCCTCTGGGCTGGCGCACCACTAAGGGAGGCCCACCTCCCCTGCGCCTAGGGTTAAAACCCTAAGGGGAGGGGGGCCACCACTTGCCTTGGGGGAGGGGGACTCCTCCCTGGCCGCCGCCCCCCCTTGCAGATTGGATCTGCAGTGGGCTAGTGCCCCCCTGGCCCCCTATATATATGTGGGGGGGGGGGAGAGGGCAGCCGCACCTCAGCCCTGGCGCCTCTCCCCCTCCCGTCACACCTCCCAACTCCCACGCAGGGCGCCCGGCGAAGCCCTGCTGCGATCTCCACTGCATCCGTCATCACGCCGTCGTGCTGCCGGATCTCTGATGACTTCTCCTCCCCCCTTGCTGGATCAAGAAGGAGGTGACGTTGCTGCACCGTACGTATGTTGAACGCGGAGGTGCCGTCCGTTCGGCGCTAGATCATCGGTGACGAAGAACGTGAAGAGTACGACTACTTCATCCTTGCTTCGTTGAAAGCTTCCGCACGCAATCTTCATAACGGTATGTAGATGCACTCTTAGTTACTCGTTGCTAGATGTCTCCATAGTTGGATCTTGGTGAAGACGTAGAAATTTTTTGATTTATGCTACGTTCCCCAACAGTTCCAACTTGACCCATTACAAGCCCACGATCCGCGGAGTCGCAACTCCAAAGTGGGAAGACCCGAGTATTCTCGGAATCCCGTGCTCAAGATATACCGAACTAAGGTAAGGCTAATCCAGCAAATCCTCCCGGCGTGTCGACACCCTGATAGTAGCCGCGCGTATCTAAGTCTCAGGACACGACTGGATGAGTCATCCTACAGGTGTATGCCAGATACCTCAGGTTGCCCCGAGGCGGCCCCGCAGTCTGCTCGTTTCGGACCAACACTCATGTGGAGCACTGGCCCGGGGTTGTTGATTAAGAAAGAGGGTTAATTACTCCCTATGCAAGTTTAGTTTGTTATTACGCAAATAGTACCAATGTTGGGACTTGCTGGAAAAGACTTAGCACTTAGCGGTTTATCGAGGGGGTCCCATACACCCCAACCGTGTTAGGAACGCATAATCAAGGAACATAACACCGGCTTATACGGATCCTAACGGCATGAGTGGAACAAATCACCAAGCAAAAGGCTTAGCCTTCCACCCTTGCCAATATATAGATGATTTCATTTTAAAGCATTTATATAGTGTGATATAACCCAACCAAACTTCAACATGAAGCAAGCATCTTCGATCTTCACCTGCAACTAGCAATGCTATAAGAAGGGCTGAGCGAAGCGTACTTAGCCAAGCAACGGTTTGCATAGGTAGGTTGGTTAAACATGGCAATTGGTTACAAGTAGGAGGCTGACAAGAAGATCATGGGCATCGAGGCAAAACTATAGATCGAGACTACTAGCAATAGGCAAAGATAGTAATGTTATCGGGGTTCGGTCATCTTGCCTGAAGAGAAGTCGTTCAGATCGTAAGAAGGGTCCTCGTGCTCAACCTCGTTGGTAACCTCGTGCTCAACCTCGTACTCGGTCTCAGCTTCCGGCTCTAAACAAAACAATCACACCAAGCACAATCAACAAGATGCAATGCGCACTCGAAAAAGATGAATGCATGATGGATGCACTAAGGATGCACACGGAGCACGGGAAATATCACTCGAGCAAAACACCTCAAAACATGATAACAATCTGATATTAATAATCTACACGGAAAAACAATCAAGTTTGATATAAGATTCGCTGAAATTGGAGTTACGGGTTAAAAGTTATGCCCGAAACAAGATTTGAGCGAAAGCTGAAAATTACAGCAACATAGCAACTTCAGAGCTCAAAATAATTGAGCTACAGCACTCAAAAAGCATGGCAAAGGACATGAACACAAACTAGACATATACTACAGCAACTAAGTCCAAAGGTGCACCCCAACGGAGTCACGGATCAATAGCAATGATCTTGGACATATGGAACTTGACAATAAAATTCTGGCAGCAGAATTTTATTGAAACTTTGGAGCAAAAGATAAACATGCTACAGCCACATAAATAGACATGTGAGGACATGGATGGAAAGACAACAATATATACTACAAGGAACAATCAAGATCCACTCCAAAACTAACATGCTTTGTCCTAGAACATCACACGAACATGGCATCGGAACGTTACAGATTTCAGACTTAGTGAAAAATCACTAAGTCCTAAAACAGCAATATCATCATGGCATATAAAAGAGCATGTTTAAGTCACCTCGAAACTAAACATGGCAAAGGGTAAGCACCTCATCAAAGTACACATGAAGGTGATCCCGAAACACACAAGCATGCTCCATGTAGGTAAACACAACGATGGCAACGAGTTCAACAAGATGGCATTTCATAACAAGTGAAAACACATTACAGCCACATGGCCCTTTGCAACGATGATAACAAGGCCATAATAATTCTATCATGCAACCTAGCACATACAACACGTAGAGCATGGCAAGACGAACACGTGGACATGTCATTTGCATCAGTTGGACAAACGAGCTAAAAGATATCACATGGCAAAGGTGGCATAAAAATAACACATAGCAGCAGTTTATATCATGATGCACTCTTGCAACAGCAAAACAAGCACCTATATGATCTCTAACATGCATGACAACAACAGGTAAAACGTAGAGCAAGTCTCCACGAACGTCTGGACATGCTACACGCGCGAAACGGAGCAACAGGCAAAAAGTTAGAGCAGGTCAAACATAGCATCACAGATCAAACAACAGGTAGATCTAGGGTTTGAAAAAGAGGTAACAACCTCATATCTGGAAGTCCACGGGCCCGCGCGGCGGCTAGGGCCCAGGCGGCGGAGGCGGCCCGCGGAGCGGCTGTGGCCCGGCGGCTGACTTGCGGTGAGGTGCGGGCGGCCCAGGGCGGCGGCTAGCCCAGCCTGGGAGGCGAGAGGGGCGTCGCGTGGCCCGAGCGGTGGAGGCGCTGGTGCGGCCTGGAGGATCCGGCCCACCCGGCGGCGGAGGAAGGCGGGAGGCGGGCCGCGCGGGGTTGAGCGGGAGCCGGTCCAGGGCGGCGGGAGCGCGGCTGGCGCTCCGGCCCGCGAAGGAGGCGAAGCCCAGACGAGGACGGGGAAGGGACCACTTCGACAGAGAGGGAGGCCTGGGCCGACGCGTCGATCTGCCTGGCGAGGGCCTCGAGCGGAGCTGATCTGGCGCGAGGGAGCGCTGCGGCGGCTGATGTGGTGCGAGACCTGGAGGTGCGGCGTTGACCCCGTCGAACGGATCTGGATCGGGACGACTTCCCCGATCTGGATCCCAGCGGCGGCGATCGAGGGACTGGCCGGATCGGCTGGTTCCTCGGGAATCGTGGAGGATTTTTCAAGTGGAGAGGAAGGAGGTGGTTGATCTGAGAAAAAAATTAGGGGATGCCAAAATAGACCTAGAGGGGTCTATATATAGCAGTTTTGTAGGGTTTGGGGGGATTTAGGGGCGTTAGGAGCCCTCCGATCGCGATCCGACGGATCCGATCGCGGGGATAGATTTAAAAGGCCTAGGAGGAGATAAAAGACTGCAGTAGGGGTGTTTCCGGGACACGAAGTGAAGGCACTTCGGACCCACACGAACAACGGATGGGATAGTCAACGGAGTCCAAACGAGACGAGATTTGAGAGGCGGGTTGCACACAACAAAACAACAACACAGACGACAACCTCGCGGCACACCGGTAACGTTACACGCCCGAACAACAAAGTAGTCCTACGGGACGTCACGGACACGTGAGGGAGCTCCGGAACGCGAAACGGACAACGGGAAGAAACACGCGGAACCGGATGCAACCGACAACACAATGCAATGCAATGCACATGTCTACATGATATGAATGAATGCCAGACACTCACACAACAAAACGACGAAACCCGAAAAACAAAGAACCCGGAATGGAAATAGATGAAGCCGGAGATATATTATATAACCAAAAGGGAAAGTATTACATCCGGGGCATTACAAACTCTCCTCTACTACAAAAAGATCTCGTCCCGAGATCTAGGACTAGAAAAAGGAAGGGTACTCGGAACGAAGATGATCTTCTCGTTCCCAGGTAGCTTCTCGGTCGGTGTGATGTGACCACTTGACTTTCAGAAATTTGATGGACTTGTTGCGGGTCTTGCGTTCGGTTTCTTTGAGAATGGCAACTGGATGCTCTCGGTAGGAAAGGTCTTGTTGAAGATCAATCTCTTCAAACGGAATCATGCGCTCAGGTGCCTTGAAGCATTTGCGAAGTTGAGACACATGGAAGACATCATGAACATTGGCGAAGTTTGAAGGGAGCTCAAGTTGATAGGCTAGATCACCTCTCTTGCCAAGAATCTTGAAAGGCCCGACGTATCTAGGAGAAAGTTTTCCTTTGATACCGAATCTTTGGGTTCCTTTCATCGGAGAAACTCGGAGATAGACATGATCACCGATGTCGAAAGCCAAATCACGATGCTTGCCGTCATAGTAGCTCTTCTGACGCGACTGAGCGGCCTTGAGATTCTCTCGTATGACTTTGCACATTTCTTCGGCTTCTGAGATCAAGTCATTGCCAAGGAGTTGACGTTCGCCTGTTTCAGACCAGTTGAGAGGGGTACGGCACTTTCTGCCATAGAGAATTTCAAACGGTGCTTTGCCTGCACTTGCTTGAAAGCTGTTGTTGTAAGAGAACTCGGCAAATGGAAGGCAGTCTTCCCATTTCATGCCGAAGGAGATGACACATGCTCTGAGCATGTCTTCTAGAATATGATTCACACGCTCGACTTGACCACTAGTCTGAGGGTGAAAGGCAGTGCTGAATCTGATCTTCGTGCCCATGGCGGACTGAAAGGAGTCCCAGAACCTTGATGTGAACAAGCTTCCACGGTCTGAGGATATGACTTGAGGAATTCCATGTAGGGACACAATTCTGGAAGTGTATAGCTCTGCAAGTTGAGCTGCATTGATTGATTCTTTGACTGGAAGAAAGTGAGCGACTTTGGTAAGCTTGTCAATCACCACAAAGATAGCATCATTTCCTCGCTTGGATTTAGGAAAACCAGTGACGAAGTCCATTTCAATGTGGTCGAACTTCCACTCAGGGATAGGAAGAGGTTGGAGAAGACCGGCTGGACGTTGATGTTCTGCTTTCACTCTTCTGCACACATCACATTCATTCACGAATTGGGCAATCTCCCTTTTCATGCGTGTCCACCAGTAAGATTGCTTGAGGTCTTGATACATCTTGGAACTGCCAGGATGAATGGAAAGGAGAGAATCATGAGCTTCTTCCATTATGAGCTTCCTGGGATCACCTTTGGGAACAACGAGTCTGTCCTCGAAGAACAAGGTATCTCTCTCATCAACACGGAAGCACTTGTATTTTGGAGTGCCCTTTGCAATCCCATGTTTCACTTTCTTCACCATGGTATCACTGAGCTGGGCCTCACGGACTTGATCTTCCAAGGTAGGAGCAATTTGGAGATTTACAAGAAAACCCTACGGAACAACTTGGAGGTTGAGCTTCCTGAATGCTTCACAAAGCTCAGGCTGGTACGGCTTGATAAGAAGGCTGTTGCAATATGCCTTTCTGCTCAAAGCATCTGCAATCACATTCGCCTTGCCAGGAGTGTATTCGATGCTGGGATTGTACTCTTGGATCATTTCAACCCAACGAGTCTGGCGGAGGTTCAGATGCGGCTGTGTGAAGATGTACTTCAAACTCTTGTGATCAGTGAAGATGTCGACCTTTCTGCCCAACAACAGATGTCTCCACGTAATCAGAGCATGTACCACAGCTGCTAGCTCGAGATCATGTGTGGGGTAGTTCTTCTCACTTGGCTTGAGCTGACGAGAAGTGTATGCCACAATTCTCTTATCTTGCATAAGCACACCACCAAGACCTTGAAGAGAAGCATCGCAGAATACTTCATAGGGCTTGGATTCATCTGGAGGAGTCAGAACTGGAGCAATGACAAGCTTCTCTTTGAGAGTTTTGAAAGCCACTTCACACTCGGGAGACCAAAAGTATTTGACATTCTTCTGAAGCAGGTTGGAAAGAGGCTTGGCAATCTTGGAGAAGTTCTCAACAAACCTTCTGCAATAGCTGGCAAGACCCAGAAAACTGCGGAGCTGCTTGACGTTCTGAGGAGCTTCCCAGTTGACAATTGCTTCAACTTTCTCGGGATTAACCGCAATACCGTCAGCTGAGATGATGTGGCCCAGGTACAAAACCTTATCGAGCCAAAACTCGCACTTTTAGAACTTGGCATAGAATTTATGCTCTCGGAGTCGATCAAGAACCAGACGCAAGTGCTTTTCGTGATCTTCTTCATTCTTGGAAAACACCAGAATATCATCCAGATACACAAGCACAAACTCGCCAGTATAGGGGTTGAAGATGTAATGCATCATCCTTGAAAAGGTAGGAGGAGCATTGGCGAGACCGAAGGACATGACGGTATACTCGTATGAACCGTAGCTCATTCTGAAGGCCGTCTTGGGAATGTCTTCCTCGCGAATGCGAATTTGATGATAGCCCATTCGGAGGTCAAGCTTAGAGAACACTTTAGCTCCTTTGAGCTGCTCGAAGAGTTCGTTGATGTTGGGGAGCGGATACTTGTTCTTAATCGTCTTCTTGTTCAATGGCCGGTAGTCAACACAGAGACGCTCCGTGCCATCTTTCTTCTTGACAAATAAGACACCACAGCCCCACGGAGATGTACTAGGTCTGATGAGACCCATACTCTCCTGCTTATCAAGCTGCTTCTTCAATTCCTTCAATTCATCCGGAGAGAGCTTGTATGGACGCCGGAATGCAGGTTCAGTGCCCGGCTCGAGTTCAATGACAAACTCCACCTGACGGTGTGGAGGCATGCCTGGAAGTTCTTCAGGAAAGACGTCTTGATATTCGTTCACCACAGGAATTTGATTTATGGCATTAATTTCGCCCTTATCATTAAGAGAGAAAAGCCGGATAGTATTATCCCTGGAGGCGAAGATAATCACATCTTCATCAGTATGAGTCAACTTGACTTCCTTTTGAGCACAATCAATGTGAGCATCATGCTGAGAAAGCCAATCCATTCCGAGAATGAGGTCGATGTCAGAATTACCAAGAATCACCGGTTTAGCCAGAAAACGATAATCACCCATGCGAATAGAAACATTTGGAGCAAATATGTTGGAAGACATGCACTTGCCCGGAGAAATTACTTGCAACCTCTGAGGCAGACTTTGGATGTCAACATTATACTTGGAAGCAAATGGTTGAGACATGAAAGAGCATGAAGCACCCGAATCAAATAACACTTTAGCTGGAAAAGAGTTAACTGGAAGGTTACCCAAAATGACATCAGAAGAATTCTCCGCTTGTGCTGCATTCATCAGATTAACCCTTGCTGCCTTTGGATCATGCCTGACAATAGCTGAACTCACAGGTGGAGGAGGAGGAAGACGCTTCGGATTCGGACATCTGTTGGCATAATGACCCTTCTGGCCACACTTGTTGCACACCACTTCAGAGAGAGGACGGAAATGAGAGCCACTTGACTTGGAGCCTTGAGACTGAAACTGCTTCTTCGACTGGTTGCTCGGGTTGGGTGGGTGGGAGAAACCACGACCACTAGATTTCTTGTTGTTGGAGTTGTTGTATGGAGCTCGAATCACTGGAGGAGGAGGAAGCCAGAATTTCTGATGCTTCGAGACCATCTGAGACGATGAGGAAGAGTGAACAGCATCTCGAATTCTCTTCTTAGAAGCCTCCATCTTAAGCTGAGCTGCCTCTTGTTTCAAAGCCATGTTATAGAACTTGTCGAATTCATCCGGCTCGAACAAAGTGAGAGCAAGCTGAAGTTCATCTTTGAGACCTCCACGGAACTGATAGATTTTGCTCTTGGCATCAGGAATGTCTTGCTTAGCATAGCGAGCGAGGTTTTGGAACTTGACATTATACTGATAGACTGTCATGGAGCCCTGCTTCAGGTTGCGGAATTGCTCACGCATACCCTCGATGACACTTGTAGGAATGTGGTGCGAGCGGAAATCCTTGCAGAAATTCTCCCAAGAGATCACTTGACCCGGCCTGGAGTCTTTGTACTGCTGCCACCAGTCAGCTGCTTGATCTTTCAGTTGGAAGGCTGCAAACTTCACATAATCATCTTCCTTCATGTTACTGCACTCAAAATGCTTCTTTATGTCGGTCAACCAATCCTCAGCATCAAGAGGGTCGACACAGTAACTGAAAGCTTTAGGATTGTTAGCCAAGAACTGATTGAGGGTAGCATGGTGCGTCTGATTGAAGAAGTTGCCTTGGTTCCCTGGAACACCCTGATTAGCTTGCATAGCTTGCATCTGCTGCATCATCTGCATTATCAACTGAGTGTTCTGGGCAGTAGTCTGCATAATTGCTCTCCAAGCCTCAGGCGGAGGAGGAGGGGAAGGAGGACGTTCTGGAACCTCTTCACCCTCTGGGTTAGCGTTGGGAACCCTTTTCGGAGCCATCCTGTAAGAGATGACCACGAATCAGCAATTGATTGACAAAAGGTATAAGCTGAATCAATGGAATGAATTGCAACAAGTCTTCACAATAATCATTCGAACAATAAGAACGAATGAAATCATCCGAACAAGAGGAACGAATGAATTTCTCAGTTAAATGATAACATCAGCCTTCACGCGAAGCCACATAGGGATCAAAAGGATAAAATAAGAAAACAACAAGGTACGGACGGGAACAAACACAAGAGAGGAGTTTCGTTCTAACATCTTTGTGCTGAAAGCATATGAACGCGTTACGAAAAGGTTTTGCAATCCCCGGATCAGCATAGCCAAGGACGCTTTAAGATGCAACTCCTGATAGTAACATCGGTCATATAACCCCTTCATTCAATGTCGAACCCCGAACTCACTAACCTGCATTCGTTGGAAGAATGCCTACGATCTACTGGATAAAACCCACCTATAGATTTCCGAAAGATTCCAGTTATGCAATCAGGTGTTGGGGATACACGGGAAGCACCGCGCAATCAACTCTAACCTACATCCAGGTGTATCCATCCTTCAACACATAACCAGTCTTTCTCGGAAACTGTGTACCTCGGACCTTCGAAAAGCATCCACTATAACAAGCTATGGCAATACTCCCGAACTACCTCCCCAGTACTGGGTGATGTCGGGGTTATCTTGCCACTGGCCGTATAGGAGAGATTTTCGATGTCGGCCGTCTTAAGTATTTAGTACTGCCGCGATATGCTTGTTACAATGATACCCCGAAGCTCAACTCCACGGTAACAGGAGGCATCGAGAACAATATCCTTGTCACAAGAACATCGAAACAATCCCAGAATACTCGCGGGATTCCTAAAAAAAATTTGTGCAATTTTAAAGATAGGAGAGACAAGAGTAGACGTCAGGAGTCCTCACTAGAGAGAAAGGGGATGAGAAGCAAAGAAATCCTACTCTCCGATATAATATAGGACTCAAAAGTTTTCAGTGTGTGCCTAGACTCGACCGTCAACGATTCGATCAAACAGTGGGGGCTCCTAGGTCGGAGAAGTCTTTGATACCAACTTGTAATGCCCAGGATGGAGTTATACCTCCTACGTATCGAGGCACGACTTAAAGGCATAAATCCATCCTAGAATGATCTCAAGTTTGGTAATCTTTGCATAACTCATGTAAAAGAGGGGATATTAAACAGAAAATAGTTGGCTTACACTCGCCACGTCACAGAATTACAGTACAAGTCTCAAACATCATACATTAAGAACATCACAACCCTCTAAGGGCAAAAACCAAATGTCAAAGTACCAAACTTAGATAAATAAACCACAGGCGGATCGAATCCTAGTAAGAGTCTCCACTACTGATCATCCGGGTATCACACATAGTACCGACTACGCTCCTCGTCGTACTCCCAATCCAGCTCGGTGCCATCACCTGGATAGCTCACAGCTGGACCTGCATCTGGTGTGTGAAGTAACTGTGAGCCACAGAGGACTCAGCAATCCCGTCTCCGGGTAACAAGACTATCTAAGCCTTTGGGTGAGGAAAAGGCTGAAGAAAAGAATAAGTGTCTGCAGCAGCAACTAGCATCTAGCTTACGTGAGTGAGAGCGAGAAGAGAAGGCCTCGGCGAGAAGTGATCACGAAGTGATCCTAGCTACAAGCTCCACAATCATAACCCCTCCGTGTTCAACTCCCGAATCCCTATTCGGAAATTGACAGTCACGGAACACACGCTGGTAGTGTATTAGAAACATTGTGTCAAGTTATCTACAACCGGAATTAACAAGCTCCCATCTGCCACATAACCGCGGGCACGGCTTTCGAAAGTTCAAACCCTGCAGGGGTGTTCCAACTTGACCCATTACAAGCCCACGATCCGCGGAGTCGCAACTCCAAAGTGGGAAGACCCGAGTATTCTCGGAATCCCGTGCTCAAGATATACCGAACTAAGGTAAGGCTAATCCAGCAAATCCTCCCGGCGTGTCGACACCCTGATAGTAGCCGCGCGTATCTAAGTCTCAGGACACGACCGAATGAGTCATCCTACAGGTGTATGCCAGATACCTCAGGTTGCCCCGAGGCGGCCCCGTAGTCTGCTCGTTTCGGACCAACACTCATGTGGAGCACTGGCCCGGGGTTGTTGATTAAGAAAGAGGGTTAATTACTCCCTATGCAAGTTTAGTTTGTTATTAGGCAAATAGTACCAATGTTGGGACTTGCTGGAAAAGACTTAGCACTTAGCGGTTTATCGAGGGGGTCCCATACACCCCAACCGTGTTAGGAACGCATAATCAAGGAACATAACACCGGCTTATACGGATCCTAACGGCATGAGTGGAACAAATCACCAAGCAAAAGGCTTAGCCTTCCACCCTTGCCAATATATAGATGATTTCATTTTAAAGCATTTATATAGTGTGATATAACCCAACCAAACTTCAACATGAAGCAAGCATCTTCGATCTTCACCTGCAACTAGCAATGCTATAAGAAGGGCTGAGCGAAGCGTACTTAGCCAAGCAACGGTTTGCATAGGTAGGTTGGTTAAACATGGCAATTGGTTACAAGTAGGAGGCTGACAAGAAGATCATGGGCATCGAGGCAAAACTATAGATCGAGACTACTAGCAATAGGCAAAGATAGTAATGTTATCGGGGTTCGGTCATCTTGCCTGAAGAGAAGTCGTTCGGATCGTAAGAAGGGTCCTCGTGCTCAACCTCGTTGGTAACCTCGTGCTCAACCTCGTACTCGGTCTCAGCTTCCGGCTCTAAACAAAACAATCACACCAAGCACAATCAACAAGATGCAATGCGCACTCGAAAAAGATGAATGCACTAAGGATGCACACGGAGCACGGGAAATATCACTCAAGCAAAACACCTCAAAACATGATAACAATCTGATATTAATAATCTACACGGAAAAACAATCAAGTTTGATATAAGATTCGCTGAAATCGGAGTTACGGGTTAAAAGTTATGCCCGAAACAAGATTTGAGCGAAAGCTGAAAATTACAGCAACATAGCAACTTCGAAGCTCAAAATAATTGAGCTACAGCACTCAAAAAGCATGGCAAAGGACATGAACACAAACTAGACATATACTACAGAAACTAAGTCCAAAGGTGCACCCCAACGGAGTCACGGATCAATAGCAATGATCTTGGACATATGGAGCTTGACAATAAAATTCTGGCAGCAGAATTTTATTGAAACTTCGGAGCAAAAGATAAACATGCTACTGCCACATAAATAGACATGTGAGGACATGGATGGAAAGACAACAATATATACTACAAGGAACAATCAAGATCCACTCCAAAACTAACATGCTTTGTCCTAGAACATCACACGAACATGGCATCGGAACGTTACAGATTTCAGACTTAGTGAAAAATCACTAAGTCCTAAAACAGCAATATCATCATGGCGTATAAAAGAGCATGTTTAAGTCACCTCGAAACTAAACATGGCAAAGGGTAAGCACCTCATCAAAGTACACATGAAGGTGATCCCGAAACACACAAGCATGCTCCATGTAGGTAAACACAATGATGGCAACGAGTTCAACAAGATGGCATTTCATAACAAGTGAAAACACATTACAGCCACATGGCACTTTGCAACGATGATAACAAGGCAATAATAATTCTATCATGCAACCTAGCACATACAACACATAGAGCATGGCAAGACGAACACGTGGACATGTCATTTGCATCAATTGGACAAACGAGCTAAAAGATATCACATGGCAAAGGTGGCATAAAAATAACACATAGCAGCAGTTTATATCATGATGCACTCTTGCAACAGCAAAACAAGCACCTAGATGATCTCTAACATGCATGACAACAACAGGTAAAACGTAGAGCAAGTCTCCACGAACGTCTAGACATGCTACACGCGCGAAACGGAGCAACAGGCAAAAAGTTAGAGCAGGTCAAACATAGCATCACAGATCAAACAACAGGTAGATCTAGGGTTTGAAAAAGAGGTAACAACCTCAGATCTGGAAGTCCACGGGCCCGCGCGGCGGCTAGGGCCCAGGCGGCGGAGGCGGCCCGCGGAGCGGCTGTGGCCCGGCGGCTGACTTGCGGTGAGGTGCGGGCGGCCCAGGGCGGCGGCTAGCCCAGCCTGGGAGGCGAGAGGGGCGTCGCGTGGCCCGAGCGGTGGGGGCGCTGGTGCGGCCTGGAGGATCCGGCCCACCCGGCGGCGGAGGAAGGCGGGAGGCGGGCCGCGCGGGGTTGAGCGGGAGCCGGCCCAGGGCGGCGGGAGCGCGGCTGGCGCTCCGGCCCGCGAAGGAGGCGAAGCCCAGGCGAGGACGGGGAAGGGACCACTTCGACGGAGAGGGAGGCCTGGGCCGACGCGTCGATCTGCCTGGCGAGGGCCTCGAGCGGAGCTGATCTGGCGCGAGGGAGCGCTGCGGCGGCCGATGCGGTGCGAGACCTGGAGGTGCGGCGTTGACCCCGTCGAACGGATCTGGATCGGGACAACTTCCCCGATCTGGATCCCAGCGGCGGCGATCGAGGGACTGGCCGGATCGGCTGGTTCCTCGGGAATCGTGGAGGATTTTTCAAGTGGAGAGGAAGGAGGTGGTTGGATCTGAGAAAAAAAATAGGGGATGCCAAAATAGACCTAGAGGGGTCTATATATAGCAGTTTTGTAGGGTTTGGGGGGATTTAGGGGCGTTAGGAGCCCTCCGATCGCGATCCGACGGATCCGATCGCGGGGATAGATTTAAAAGGCCTAGGAGGAGATAAAAGACTGCAGTAGGGGTGTTTCCAGGACACGAAGTGAAGGCACTTCGGACCCACACGAACAACGGATGGGATAGTCAACGGAGTCCAAACGAGACGAGATTTGAGAGGCGGGTTGCACACAACAAAACAACAACATAGACAACAACCTTGCGGCACACCGGTAACGTTACACGCCCGAATAACAAAGTAGGCCTACGGGACGTCACAGACACGTGAGGGAGCTCCGGAACGCGAAACGGACAACGGGAAGAAACACGCGGAACCGGATGCAACCGACAACACAATGCAATGCAATGCACATGTCTACATGATATGAATGAATGCCACACACTCACACAACAAAACGACGAAACCCGAAAAACAAAGAACCCGAAATGGAAATAGATGAAGCCGGAGATATATTATATAACCAAAAGGGAAAGTATTAGATCCGGGGCATTACACAAAATATATGAGCTGAGATAATATGACTTCTCCAAAATAAAAGAAATATTGGAGGAAAAATATTAAAATCACCTTTGGTTTTTATTCGGTTTTGTTTGCGATTTTATTTGTATAGGAAAAACTTGCATGTTTTCAGAAACTACATTTTAGGGCCAAGAAAATATTCATCTTGTTCTAAATATTTTATTTAGACGGTGAAAATTTGTTTTGGCATTTTTAGAATTTTATTTTATTTTCTAGAATTTTTCTTAGTTTCGGCGGTTTTAAAAAAATCGCGCCCGACTGGGCCGAAGGCCCAGCCGAGCCAGGCCGGCCCTAGCCGCCGCCGCCTTCCCCGCCGCGCCGCCAGAGTCCGAGCCGGACTCCCGTCCGCCGCCGCCGCCTTGCCCCCTCCCCC
>LR738710.1:555898038-555914241 GCA_902687465.1 Secale cereale
GCCACCCGACGGCGCCCGCCGCAGCAGCCGTAGCCGCCGCCGCTAGGAGCCACCGCCGCCGCCTCCTACCGCCACCGCCGCAGCCCCGCCTCCCTAAGCCGCCCCGCCGCCGCGCCGGACCACCGCCGGAGCCGAGCCGAGGTAGCCGCCCCGCCGTCCTGGTTTTCTAAAGAAAACCGATTCATTTTTTAGAAAACCCTAGTTTCGTTTTTTTAGATTAGATCATTTTTTTCGGTTTAGTTTTTTAGCGAGCGTTCACACGTTCGTTCGTTTTAATGAACGAATTCGTTGTTTAGTCTGAGTTAACGAACGTTCATTCGTTAATCTGTTCGTCAGTTTTGTTTTTCGGGGTATTTATCCGCGATTATTTTCGATCGCGATTTCTGCCCTGATCAGGTGATTCAAAATCCCAGATCTTCGTCTCGACGCCCTCTTTCCATTTAACCAACTTGAATAAAGTTTTGCTACTGTAAAATTTGACCCTAGATGAAACTAGAAATCGGAACTCGTTTCTTTTGCAGTTTGAGTTTCGTTGCTTCGTTCGATTTGATTCTTTTTGCAAACCGGAGTTCTTAAGTTGAATATTCTGGTTAGATCTTCTTATTTGGAGTTTTGGTTGTGCATCTTTGCTTGATTTCTTATGTACGTTATTGTTTGCTTGCGATAGAGTACCGGGACTGTGAAGCGTGCTAGTACGAGTCTCTAGGTTTTGCGAATCATCAGCAAGGCAAGTTCACACTTTGATCATACTTTCCAATACCCAGTTTTCATTGCATTAGTTATATCCTCAAACACTTGCATGAGTAGGATCATCTTAACTAGTGGGTCTGGGAAGTTGATTGAGGTAGAACCTATTACCTGCATTATTTTCAAACCCTTGGGAGTTACTTCTCTGCTATGCTTAGGTTATCATGCTATGCTCGTAGACGTGGTTTGGGTTTGAGTGAAATCCATGACATATGTGAGTTGTTAATTAATGATTCATCTTAAGGTGGCTACTTGAATACACATCTGGGTGGATTGGTTGCAGGGCACCCGGGGAATCCAGTGTTGTCCTAGGAAATCCCGGGGTTTCCGTGTGATTGTCCAATGGAATGCCACCCACGCTCAAAGGGATCATAAAACTATTCATGCTAGAAACTTTCGTGTGCAGCCACAATGACATTATGGGCTCTGGCATAGTATGAGTAAGTTGTGTGAGCTCTTTCGTGGTGGACTAGAAGATGTTGGGGAAAGTAGGTGTACGGGTCCACCTGGGGTAAAGAGTAAATGCTTCTAAAAGACTGTGTCTCGGTCATCCGTTTCTCAAACACCATGTAGTGCGAGAATTCCAACGGAGGAGATCGAGTCTTGTGGGAAAAATGCACAAACCTCTGCAGAGTGTACAAACTGATCATGATTAGCCATGTCCCCAGTTATGGACTATTTTGAGTATCTGGTACTTGAATTATTAATTGATCTCATCACTCTAAAATAAATTTGTTGGGTTAATGATTACTCTAATTGGGATTGAGTTGGAGGTACCTTCTCAATGATATTTCAACTACCATGATAGTTGAAATAAAAATTTATTCCTTTGTTGTAGGAAAAATTGGCTTTACGCAAAAACTTGAACCTTATAGCCTCCACCAGCCAAATATGCATATAGTGTTAGCCTTTATTTCTGTTACTTGCATCTTCTGTGTTATCTTGCCAGCATATTCCGTGTGCTGACCCATTTCGGGCTGCAACATGTTATGTTGCAGACTTTTCAGACGAGGAGTAAGACATTCTAGGTCATTTGTCATGCACTCAGCTATGTCGTTGGAGTTGATGGACTCACTAATCTTCCAAGCCTTCCGCTGTTATTTTGTTAGATGGCCTTAAGCCATAGACTTTTGAAGTAAGTTCTCTTTGGAAACACTCGATGTAATAAGTGTGTGATTGCCACTCTGTTATAAATCCTTCAAGTACTGTGTGTGTCAGCATTACCGATCCAGGGATGACACTGAAACACAGAGACTTCGGTCCATTCGGATCGTGGTCGCTACAAGATGGTATCAGAGCACACGATGACTGTAGGACACGACCACTAAGATAAACCCTAGGTCACTCTTCTCTACTCATTTATGACTCCTCTTCATTTTCTACTTCTTTAGGATTGTGGACCCAAGGAACAAGTTCACGCAACCGGATGAAGACATACCTTTTGGACGACACTTGAAGGAAGTCACTAGGTACCTGAACATAGGAATACCAAGCTTTACGGGGACCTACACCGCCAATTTACCGGAAGAGGAGCGACGGAGCATTCAAGTTCAAATTCCCAGGAGAACCTTCGCCCCATCCACTGAACCAATAGAGTTTTCTTTTGATGCACCAACCTAGACCCTAGGCAAGAGTATGGAAGCCCACATCACTATGGGAAGGATCGGAGAAGTCTACAACCAGGAGATGAAGGACACTATCTACCAGATTTGTGGACGCCGAGATGAGTGTTGGGACATGATCAGCACCCGGAAGGACAGGTCCATTGCAGCGTTCATCCTGGAGCGAAACGAGCACATTCGTCGATAGGAGCACCAGATGTGCGCATGGATGATAGATTTTAAGAAGGCACTAACTAGGAATTTGGAGCTAGAAGAAGAAATCAAGTCTACTCGTGACGGATACGAGGAGGAGATGTTGATACTAGTGGAGAAGAATGATGATTTGACAAGGAAGCTTGGAGTATTCATGGGAGATCCAGCACCAGGAGGTGAAGAAGAGGAAGAAGAACCCATGGAGATTCGTTCTGAAGATTACATCATCATCGACGACACGGATTCAAACCCCGGTGATAGTGATGAAGAAGACTATGAAGATGACGCTGGAGCAGACATCATGGAATCTTCCGCCGATCAAAATTTCTAGAAGACCACCCTATGACTAGCGGTTTTCCCCACCAAGTAGTCTTAGAGCACTTTTGTAACGCTAGTTAGATCCTTGTAAGCCCTTGTTTGAAATTGATTGGTGTGATATGTTTGTGTTTGTCTCATGTGCATATGGGTAGTGTTTTTCCCTTAGACCTCATTTCTATTCTAATCTCTTCCCTCTACACCCATCAGATGCCTACGAGACGTGAGCCCGGATTTCAGTTTCCCCCTGAGCTCACTCAGTTGATCCAGCAGTAGAACACTTTGATGCAATTTCTTGTCCAGAACAATCAGAACAAGCAGAACAACAACAACCCTCCACCACCACCACCCGTGGACAACCTGACACGTTTCTTAAGGTTACAACAACCGGTGTTTGTGTGACACCCCGAGACCGGTGCGCCAGGTGTCAGTCAGTGATTCATCGCCGTTGCCATGTCATCTGCTTGCGTGTTCCTTCTTGCCATGTCATCATGTGTGTTGCATCATCATGTTTTCAAAACTTGCATCCGCCCGAGTTCCCTCATCCTCTCCGTTGTCCGTTCTGAGCCCAGTCACACTCACACGCGCCCGCGGCGCCTCTGAATATTTATTTTATGAGTGACCGAAAAACGTTCTCGGAATGGGTTGAAACTTGGCTGTGGTCTTATTATAGTGTAGACAGACCGCCTGCCAAATTTCATCGCATTCGGAGCTCGTTTGATAGCCCAACGAATATTTATAGCGGCACTAGTCGCCTGTTATTTCGTCGGACGTTTTCGGTCTCCGAAACCTCCCCCCGGGTATCTCTCTTATCTTCTACACAGCCCACTATTTTCCTCTAGGCCCAGCCTAGTCCCTCTCCGCTTTGGAGCCGTCCGATCGAGATCCGGTGGTCTAAACGACCCCAAAACCCCCTAACCCTAGCCCCCTTTCCCTATATAAAGACCCCTCCATGCCATTTTGGGCATCCTAGTCTTCCCCTACCCTAGCCCCCCTCCTCATCGGAATCCCCGCAGCTGCCAGCCACCTCCACCTCAAATTCCGGCGGCAGCCACCACCCTCCCGCCACGTGGCACGCAGCCACTGGCTGAGCCGCGCCGCTAGCCATGTTTTGGCCAATCCGGTGATGCCACATGGCCGCTCCACGTTGTCCCCGTGCCAGGCCCCTCTCCGGCCCGCCCCGGGACGGATCTGGGCCTCGAGGCCCGTTCGCCGCCGCCAGCTCCCAAGCAAGGGACTTCCCCGCTTTGATCCTCCCGTGCGCGAGCTCACCGGAGCCCTCGTCCGCCGCCGCCTCGCGGCCCTGCCACCCCGCCGGTCCGGTGACCACCCAAGCAAGCGTCGGCCGTCGCCTCCTTCCTCCTCGTCTCACCTTCCTCTCTGCCGCCTCCAGCAGCGACTACCCTGCCGCCGAAGTTGCTGCCTCGACGTCGGATGTGCTACTTCGTCGCCGGAGCTCATGTGGTCGCCGAGAATGGAGCCGCCCCACCCGGATCCGCCCAGATCCGGCCTCTCCTGATGCGTAGCTGGCCCCTGCCGCCTTCCCCGCACCGGCGCTGTCGAGAAGTTCCGCCGCTGCCGTGTCCCTGGACGGGCGAGCGACCAAGCAGCGCCGCTCCTGGGCCGCCGGCCTGCCGAGCGCCCAGCGCCTCCCTGGGCCGGCCTCCCTAGCGCCGAATGGGCCACGGCCTAGCTGAAGCCTCCTCCCGTCAGCCCACCGCCTCCCTCCGGCTAGCCAGCCTGCCTCCTCTCCTTCTTGGGCTTGGCCCAATGGTGAGCCCACCTAATCCTTCGCCCAGTGTGCTGTTTAGTTAACAGACGCCCAGTTGTTTTTTTCCTTGTGTAAAAACTGCTAAGTCCTTTCTGTCAGCATTATGTTGCATACTTTGCATAGTGATAACTTTGTGTGTATTTTCCAAATTGTGTGAATAATATGTCAAAATGATCGTGGTGATATGCTCTACACTTTGTTCCATTGTGCCATGCTTGTTTGAGTTCATCTAGATGCTCTAATCTCTGTTGCAAGAGGGCTACTTGTTATAAACTGCTGCTACTTGTTATTTTGTTGCCATGTTTGAGATATGATAACTTGGTGCATGTTTATCCAAATGATGCATATGATATGTCAAAATGTTCATCATGAGATGCTCTACATGTTGGTTGCTATAGCATGCATGTTAGAGTTCATATTGCCATGTTTATCTCTCTTGCAAAAGTGCATGTGGCTGTTAGGTTTTGTAACTTGTTACGAGATGCCTAGTTGAGGAGCTTGTTGCTATTGATGTGTTTGTCCCCTTGTCACATGCCTAGATGTTTTAGATTCTCCATGATGTGTTCTTTAATGTGGTGCATTTAACTTTCCATGATATGCCTTGTGTTGACTTAAACATTCTTGCAAACATGCCATGATAATATTACTATTTTTACACTTAGTGAAATTTCACCAAGTCTGGAATCTGTCTTATCATGATGCTATGTTTGCTTGATGCCCTAGGTAAATCCATATTAGTTTTGGGGCAGCCATTGATCATTCCTTGTTGTATATGTTGTTGTCTATCCATTCATGCCTTCACTTGCTCATTTGGGTTGATGTAGCTTATTTAATTCTTGCTCCCAAGTTGCTATAAAATATTGCTATCAGGTTTTTAATGTCATGATCAAAATGTTGTAGCTTGTTGCTATTGATCCATGCCTCCTATGGAGATGCTCCAATGGAGTTGTTTGCTGTAGGATATGTCTACTTCATGTCCATGCTTCTTGTCACCATGTTTGAGTGCTGTAGCATATATATATATTTTGCTCCAAAGTTGCTATGTGTCTGTTAACTTCAGCTTGTTGTTAAATCTTGTTTCATGTGTATCTTTTAGCTCGTTGCTCCGTTTTGGGTGTGCCTTATATGAAACTTGTGTGATTTTGCATGTAGAATCATAATACCATATTGTTTTCATGGTTGTAGTATGTTGGCTTGATGTTTGGGTGCATTTTGCACCGTTGCCATGCTTGTCTTGTTTTGCTCATATCTTCTAGGCCGTAGCTCCGAATTAAACAAACTTTATATGAAACTTGACTAGAATTTCGCGTAGATCATCATGGTGCATGTTAACCTGCTGTTTAACCACTTTAACTTAAGGTTTGCGCAGATCTGGACTATTTTCAAACTATGCATATAGGGACTTACCGGATTTGTTATATGTAGTTTTCGGCCTCATTTAAACTTGTTGACTTGTGTTGTTCTTGTGTGCTTCCTGCCTTGCCATATATTGCATCATATAAAGACTTGTCTTGCATCATACTTGCTTCAGCATATTGACATGTTCTTGTGTTGTTTTTTTGTGCTTCCTACCTTGCCATGTTTTGCTTCCTGTATAGACTTGCTGTGCATCATATGTAGACTTGTCTTGCATCCTACTTGCTTGAGCATATTTTCATGTTCTTGTGTTGTTTTTCTATGCTTCCTACCTTGCCATGTATTGCTTACTATATAGACTTTGCATACATCATACCTTGCCATGTATTGCATCATATAGACTTGTGTTGGTTTACTCTGCTTCCTGTATAGACTTGTAGTGCATCCTATATAGAACTGTCTTGCATCATACTTGGTTGAGCATATTGTTATGTTCTTGTGTTGTGTGTTTACCGTATTGCTTGCTTCTTCTCGTTAGTGCTTGTTCCATTGCGATCGTGAGGATTCGTTCGTCTTCTCGTGGTTCGTCTTCAAGGCTTCTTCTTCGTCTTCTTCACGGATCCGTTCTTCTTCCTTGCGGGATCTCACGCAAGATGACCATACCCTTGGATACCTTTACTATCATTGCCATGCTTAGTGTCTCGATGCTATCGTTATATGTCGCGCTACCCATCTTTATTGTCAGCCCCTCTCCTTGTTGCCACGAAACCTCTAACCTTTGAAACCTTCCTAGCAAAAACCCTTTGTTTGGCTATGTTACCGCTTGCTCAACCCCTCTTATAGCGTTGTTAGTTGCAGGTGAAGATGAAGATCGTTCCAGGAGGGAACTTGTTGTTGGAATATCACAATATGTTATATATATAATAACACACCTATATACTGGGCATGGGTGGAAGGCTTGGCCTTTTGCTCGGTGTTTTGTTCCACTCATGCCACCTTAGGCGCCGATAAACCGACATTATGTTCCTTGATTTTGCGTTCCTTACACGGTTGGGTATATGGGGACCCCTTGGCACTTCGTCTTTGAATAAAACTCCTCCAGCAAGGCCCAACATTGGTTTTAATTTGCCTCATAATAACTTAATTAATTAATTAAATTGCATACGGGGGACGCTCCTTGGAGATTCTTTTCTACATAGCAGGGGTGGCCAGTGCTGATGGTGTTGGTCCCAAATGGGGGTCCTGCAGGGCCACCTTGGGGGAACCCGAGGGCTGGTTTTACCTGTAGCATCGCCCATCCGGACGTGGCCTGAGACGAGATACGCGCGGCTACTATCAGTGTGTCGGCACGCCGGGAGGTCTTCCTGGACTTGTTTTACCATTGTCGAAATGGCTTGAGCACCGGGATGCCGAGCCTGATCGGATTTCCCTAAGATAAGGGGTGATGATATTATATTTATCACTTCAGCTGATCGTGAGAGCTTGTGATGGGCTAAGTTGGGACACCCCTGCAGGGTTATAATCTTTCGAAAGTCGTGCCCGCGGTTATGTGGTAGATTGGAATTTTTTAATGTCTGGTTGTAGAAAACTTGACAGAGGATCCGAAGTAAAACACACAACTGTGTGAGTAACCATGACTGTCTCTTTTCATTTTGAGAAGAGAACACGATGGGGTTATGTTTGACTCGTAGGTAGTTCAGGATCTTTAGCGATCACTACTAGTTGCGACCGTTTGCGTAGATGCTCATCTTATTCTTGTACTCGTAAGTTAGCCACCATACTTTTGCTTAGCCGTTGCTGCAACCTCACCACTTAACCTCTTCCTACCTATTAAGCGTTGATAGTCTTGTTACCCATGGTTATGGGATTGCTGAGTCCTCGTGGCTCATAGATACTACAACAACAGTTGCAGGTGCAGGTTTCCGATGTCTTGACGTGAGAGCGATGTTCGTTATGTTGGAGTTCTTTCTTCTTCTTCTTCTTCAGTCTTGGGCTATGTTCCGGGTCGGCAGCCTAGGATAGCAGATGGATGTCGTTGTTCTTTTCTTGTTTGCATCCGTAGTCGGATGCCTTGTATTGATATTGTTGTATTCATGTGACTTGTATGTATTGTTGTATCCCCTATGAATGTATGTAATGGTACGATGTAATGATATCCATCTTGCTAAGCGCCCAAAATGCGGCTATGCCCCAATCACGTAAGTGTCACGTGATTGGGATATAATCGCATCTTGGGCCTGACAGTTTGCTAGCAGTATTGAACCAATAGTTGCTGATGATTGGCTGTGCAAGATTGGGAGGGATTTGACCACCGCCAATTGAACGGATGCTGAGAAGGTGCGATTTGCCGCACATCGGTTGTCTGGACCCGCAGCAGCATGGTGGGAGAATTACACAGCCACTTTCCTGTAGCCAATGTCACTTAGGATCAGTTTTAGTAAGCTTTCCATACTGCCCATGTCTCAACTGGAGCTATGAGCATGAAGAAGCGGGATTTTCGCAACTTGCGTCAAGGGAATCGTACTGTAGCTCAGTACGTAGATGAGTTTAGTACCCTATCTCGTTATGCCCCAGATGATGTGGCCATAGATGCCGCTAAATAGGAGAGATTTATGGAAGTGCTAAATGATGAGATGAGCGTACAGTTGATGGTGGCAACCTTCAACAACTACCAGGAGTTGGTAGATAAAGCTCTTATGATTGAAGGGAAGCAGCAGCAGATTGAGAGTCGCAAGAGGAAGTATGGACAAGGAAGGAATAACTCTGGAGCCCAACAGAAGCCCCGATTCACTCCGAATTCAGGAGGATACACCCATAACCATGGAATCCACACCCACACTGGAGGAAGTTATCACAACCACAATGGCTCCAAGAAAGGAAATGGGAATGGAGCAAACAATAATCATAATCGCTCTACCCCATCCACACCCGCCAAGAAGGACTTAAGCCATGTCACCTGTTACAAGTGCGGGAAGAATGGACACTATGCCAATGAGTGCCCTGAAGCTAAGAACTGGAACGACAATGGAAGCGCTGGGAAGAAGCCCAACCGGTTCAACAAAGGACAAGTGAACCACGTGACCGTGGAGGAGGTTGAAGAGCAACCAGATGCGGTGATCGGTAAGTTTTTGGTTAAGTCATTTACCGTAGTAGTTCTTTTCGATACTGGTGCATTGCATTCATACATTTCAAGGGGATTCGTAAATAGACATACCTTGCCCACCAGAGTCCTTATGGCCCCCATGTTAGTAAGTTAACCCGGAGCGGAATATGTGGCAAATCAAAGATGTTTTCAGATGCCATTGACCATTGGACGCCATGTTTTCCCCTCAGACCTGCTAGTTTTGGAGTCACAAGGGTTGGATGTAATACTAGGTATGGATTGGCTATCGATGTATGGAGGGAACATCGATTGTGCCAGCAAGTCTATTTTGCTTACCACCCTGGAGGGAAAAAGGATTAAGTATGTATCTAGGCATTCGCCTATAAGGACACAAGTACATTCTCTCACGGGAGTTGTTTAGGAGGAAGTGCCTGTACTAAAGAATTTCCCGGATATGTTTCCAGAGGAGTTACCACGCATGTCGCCGGATAGGGATATTGAGTTTTTGATTGAGGTGTTGCCTGTTATCGGACCTATATCTAAGAGACCATATCGGAGGCCAGCAAATGATTTGGAGGAGATCAAGAAGCAGATTATGGAGTTATTGGAGAAAGGATTTATTCATCGGAGTTCATCACCTTGGGGAGCCCCAGTGCTTTTGGTCGAGAAGAAGGATGGATCTTTAAGAATGGTCGTTGATTATCGTGCACTGAATGAAGTGACTATTAAGAATAAGTACACGCTGCCGATGATCAATTATTTGTTCGACCAACTCCTGGGAGCAAAAGTATTCTCCAAGATTGATCTATGATCTAGATACCACCAGTTGAAGATCCGAGAGAAGGATATACCTAAGACAGCCTTCACCACAAGGTATGGGCTATATGAGTATACAGTTATGTCATTTGGATTGACTAACGCCCCTACCTATTTCCGGAGTATGATGAACAAGGTGTTCATGGAGTTCTTGATAAGTTTGTCGTGGTATTCATTGATGATATTTTAGTATACTCGAAGGACAAAGAGGAACACGCGGAGTATTTGTGATTGGTACTGGAAAAGCTCAGAGAGCATCAGTTATACGCCAAGTTTAGTAAATGCGAGTTTTGGTTGAAGGAAGTTGGATTTTTAGGGCATGTTATATCAGGAGAAGGGATAGCAGTGGACCCCGTCAAAGTGCAGGCAGTCACTGAGTGGTTGGCACCCACTTCAGTTGGACAGATCCACAATTTTCTTGGACTCGCGGGATATTACCGGAGATTCATAGAAAACTTCTCTAAAATTGCTAAGCCAATGATGACATTGTTAAAGAAGGAGACAAAGTTCAATTGGACTGAAGAGTGCGAAGAAAGTTTCCAGGAGTTGAAGAAACGGTTGACGACAGCCCCAGTGCTGATTTTGCCAGACATACGAAAGGATTTCCAAGTGTACTACGATGCTTCACGCCTAGGACTTGGAGGAGTACTTATGCAGGATGGAAGAGTTGTTTCCTGTGTATCTCGCCAACTGCGATCGCATGAGTTGAATTATGCAACACACGATCTGGAGTTAGCAGCTGTAGTGCACGCACTCAAAACCTGGAGACATTTCCTTATTGGAAATCGTTGTGATGTGTACACAGATCACAAGAGTTTGAAGCACATTTTTACTCAGAAGGAGCTCAACCTCAGACAGAGGAGATGGTTGGTGCTTATAAAGGATTATGATATGAAGCTGCACTATCACCCAGCAAAGGCCAATGTTGTTGCAGACGCTTTCAGCCAGAAGAGTTATGCAAATACCCTAGTAAAAGGGGGATTGCCCTAGGAATTAGCAGACGATCTCAGGGAGCTTCGTTTGGAGATAGTTCCTAGAGGTTCTGTCGCAACATTAGAGGTTCACTCAACATTGCTGGGAAAGATACGTGAAGCCTGGAAGGATGACAAAGAGATTGCTGAGATAAAGAAGAGGATGAGTGAAGGAAAAGCCAAAGGATTTCGTGAAGATGAACACGACACCTTGTGGTTTGAGGATCAAATCTATGTGCCCAACAACCCGGAGATCAGGAAGTTGATACTACAGGAAGCACATGATTCGCCATACTCAATACAAAACACCAAGATGCGTTTGGATTTGAAGGAGCATTTCTGGTGGACGGGAATGAAGAAGAATATTGTCGAGTATGTAGCCGTATGTCATGTATGCTAGAGAGTAAAGGCAGAGCATCAGAAGCCAGCAGGATTGCTACAGCCTATGCCAATACCCGAATGGAAGTGGGATAAGCTTGGCACGGATTTCATCGCCGGATTGCCAAGGACCAAATCAGGATATGACTCAATCTGGGTAGTAGTGGATCGCTTGACCAAGGTAGCCCACTTTATCCCCATGAAGACCATGTAAACCAGTGCGAAGTTGGCAAAGATATACATGACCAGGATCGTATGTCTACACGGAGTTCCGAGGACCATTGTATTAGATAGAGGAACACAGTTCACCTCAAAGTTTTGGCATCAGCTACACCAAACTTTCGGAAAGAGGCTCGAATTCAGTACAACTTTTCACCTGCAGACCGGTGGACAAACCGAGAGAGTCAATCAGATTCTGGGGGACATGTTGAGAGCCTGTGCGCTATATTATGGATATAGTTGGGATGACAACTTGCCCTACGCTGAGTTCTCGTACAACAACAGTTACCAGGCCAGTTTGAAGATGGCACCGTTTGAAGCATTGTACGGGAGGAGATGCCGAACACCGTTAATGTGGGATTAACTTGGAGATCGTCAGTTGTTTGGACCAGATCTGATCAAAGAATCCGAAGAGAAGGTTAAACTGATCCGAGATAGACTAAAGGTAGCTCAGTCCCGGCAGAAGAGTTATGCAGACTCGAAGCGCAAGGAAGTAGCATATGAAATCGGAGACAGAGCATACTTGAGAGTATCGCCTGTGCGAGGAGTTAAACATTTCAGAGTCAAGGGAAAGCTAGCCCCGAGATTTGTGGGACCTTACCGTGTTTTGGAACGCATGGGAGAGGTTGCCTATAAGTTGGAGTTACCCGAAGGATTGTCAGGAGTACACGATGTGTTTCACGTTTCGCAGCTTAAGAAGTGCCATGCGGAGATGGCCGATTTTCCGCTTAGAGACACAGTACCCCTGGAGGCAATTTAGTTGGATATTGATCTGACTATGAGGAGAAGCCTGTCAAGATTCTCGAATTTTCGAGAAGAGTCACCCGCAGCAAGGTTATCAAGTTTTGCAAAGTTCAGTGGAGTCACCACACCGAGGAAGAAGCCACCTGGGAACGAGAAGATGATCTACGCAAGGACCACCCACACCTCTTCTCTAGCCAAGCCGAATCTCGAGGGCGAGATTCATTCTAAGGGGGGTAGGTTTGTAACATCCCAAATTTTCAATTTGGAATGTTATACATAGATCATACTGCATTCATATTTCTTTGCATTATGTGTGTGGCGATCCTCGGGAATTCTAAGCAACTCAAGGACCTACGGAGAGAGTTGGGAATCCTACCGTTTTCGTATTTGAGTTTTCTCGAATATCGGTACGAGGATAGCGTTGGTTTTAATTATTTTTCTCTCCCTAAAAATATTTCTTAGCAAAATATATGTGCGGAGATAATATGACTCTCCAAAATAAAAGAAATATTGGAGGAAAAATATTAAAATCACCTTTGGTTTTTATTCGGTTTTATTCGCGATTTTATTTGCATAGGAAAAACTTGCATGTCTTCAAAAACTGCATTTTAGGGCCAAGAAAATGTTCATCTTGTTCTAAATATTTTATTTAGATGGTGAAAATTTGTTTTGGCATTTTTACAATTTTATTTTATTTTCTAGAATTTTCCTTAGTTTTGGCGGTTAAAAAAGAAGTTACGGCCGACTGGGCCGAAGGCCCAGCCGAGCCAGGCCGGCCCGAGCCGCCGCCGCCGCCAGAGTCCGAGCCGGACTCCTGTCCGCCGCCTTGCCCCTCCCCCAAACCACCAGCCCCCCTCTTTAAATAGTGCCGCCCCCGCCCCCAGTTTGCCACCCGCCGCAGCAGCCGCCGCCGCTGCCGCTTGGAGCCACAGCCGCCGCCTCCTACCGCCGCCGCCGCAGCCCCGCCTCCCTACTCCGCCTCGCCGCCGCGCCGGACCACCCCAGAGCCGAGCCGAGGTAGCCGCCCCGCCATCCTGGTTTTCTAAAGAAAACCGATTCGGTTTTTTATAGAACCCTAGTTTCATTTTTTTTACATTAGATCATTTTTCCGGTTTAGTTGTTTAGCGAGCGTTCGCCCGTTTGTTCGTTTTAACGAACGAATTCGTTGTTTAGTCTCAGTTAACGAACATTCGTTCGTTAATCTGTTCGTCACTTTTCTTTTTCGGGGTATTTATCCGCGATTATTTTCGATCACGATTTCTGCCATGATCTTGTTTTTCGTTTTTCTTTTCGCTTGAGAGTCGGAATCAGGTGATTCAAAATCCCAGATCTTCGTCTCGACGCCCTCTTTCCATTTAACCAACTTGAATAGAGTTTTGCTACTGTAAAATTTGACCCTAGATTAAACTAGAAATCGGATCTCGTTTCTTTCGCAGTTTGAGTTTCGTTGCTTCGTTCGATTTGATTCTTTTTGCAAACTGGAGTTCTTAAGTTGAACATTCTGGTTAGGTCTTCTTATTTGGAGTTTTGTTTGTGCATCTTTGCTTGATTTATTATGTATATTATTGTTTGCTTGCGATAGAGTACCCGGACTGTGAAGCGTGCTACTACGAGTCTCTAGGTTTTGTGAATCATCAGCAAGGCAAGTTCACACTTTGATCATACTTTCCAATACCTAGTTTTCATTGCATTAGTTATATCCTCAAACACTTGCATGAGTAGGATCATCTTAACTTGTGGGTCTGGGAAGTAGATTGAGGTAGAACCAATTACCTGCATTATTTTCAAAACCCTTGGGAGTTACTTCTACGCTATGCTTAGGTTATCATGCTATGCTCGTAGACATGGTTTGGGTTTGAGTGAAATCCATGACAGATGTGAGTTGTTAATTAATGGTTCAACTTAAGGTGGCTACTTGAATACACATCTGGGTTGATTGGTTGCAGGGCACCTGTGGAATCCAGTATTGTCCTAGGAAATCCCGGGGTTTCCGTGTGATTGTCCTATGGAATGCCACCCATGCTCAAAGGGATCATAAAACTATTCATGCTAGAAACTTCCGTGTGCAGCCACAATGCCATTACGGGCTCTGGCATGGTATGAGTAGGTTGTGTGAGCTCTTTCGTGGTGGACTAGCAGATGTAGGGGAAAGTAGGTGTACGGGTCCACCTGGGGTAAAGAGTAAATGCTTATGAAAGACTGTGTCTCGGTCATCTGTTTCTCAAAGACCATGTAGTGCGAGAAT
The DNA here is from genome assembly GCA_902687465.1 of Secale cereale. NCBI lineage: Eukaryota > Viridiplantae > Streptophyta > Magnoliopsida > Poales > Poaceae > Secale > Secale cereale. Next base: position 555,912,518 of record LR738710.1, read on the forward strand.
TCCAATGGAGGAGATCGAGTGTTGTGGGAAAATTGCACAAACCTCTGCAGAGTGTACAAACTGATCATGATTAGCCGTGTCCCCGGTTAATGATTACTCTAATTGGGATTGAGTTGGAGGTACCTTCTCAATGATGTTTCAACTACCATGATAGTTAAAATAAAAATGTATTCCTTTGTTGTAGGGAAAAATTGGATTTACGCAAAAACTTTAACCTTACAGCCTCCACCAGCCAAATATGCATATAGTGTTAGCCTTTATTTCTGTTACTTGCATCTTCTGTGTTATCTTGCCAGCATATTCCATGTGCTAACCCGTTTCGGGCTGCAACATGTTACGTTGCAGACTTTTCAAATGAGGAGTAAGACGTTCTAGGTCGTTTGTCATGCACTCAGCTATGCCGTTGGAGTTGATGGACTCACTTATCTTCCAAGCCTTCCGCTGTTATTTTGTTAGATGGCCTTAAGCCATAACTTTTGCAATAAGTTCTCTTTGGAGACACCATAGGTCTTTATGAGCAAGCTAGTTGATGCACACCCACTAGTTTTCTTTTGAGCTTTCATACACTTATAGCTCTAGTGCATCCGTTACATGGCAATCCCTACTCACTCACATTGATATCAATTGATGGACATCTCCATGGTACATTAATTTGCCTAGTCGTCGTGAGACTTTCTCCCTACTTTTGTCTATTACCGCCTTCTATTCCACCCATAGTGCTATGTCCATGGCTCACGCTCATGTATTGCGTGAAGAGTTGAAAAGGTTCGAAAAAGTAAAGTATGAAAACAATTGTTTGGCTGACACCGGGATGGGCACGAGGGGTACCTTGTGTTAAGAAATGGGAGCATAAAAGAATATATGATTTTGTAGGGATAACATTCTTTTGCATTGGTATTTTGAAAGACTTGATTGTTTGTTGGGATACCCGAGTATTAAATTCTTTTATGTCAAATGATAGACTATTTCTTTGAATCACTCGTGTCTTAATATTCATGCCATGATTAGATTACATGATGAAGATTATGCTAGGTAGCATTCCACATCAAAAACTATCTTTTTTATCATTTACCTACTCGAGGACGAGCAGGAATTAAGCTTGGGGATGCTAATACGTCTCCGTCGTATCTATAATTTTTTATTGTTCCATGCCAATATTCTACAACTTTTTACATACTTTTGGCAATTTTTTATACTATTTTTGGGACAAACATATTGATCCAGTGCCTAGTGCTAGTTCATGTTTGTTGCATGTTTTTTGTTTCGCAGAACATCCATATCAAACAGAGTCCAAACGGGATAAAAACTTATGGAGATTTATTTTGGAATATATGTGATTTTTGGGAAGAAGAATCAACGCGAGACGATGCCCGAGGGGCCACGAGGCAGGGGGCGTGCCCCATGGGGGTGGGCACGCCCCTGACCCTCGTGGCCACCCGTAAGGCGGTTGCTGCCATTCTTTCACCGTAAGAAAGCCAATATGCGGATACAAATCGTGTTAAAATTTCAGCCCAATCGGAGTTACGGAACTCCGTGAATATAAGAAACGGTGAAGGGCCAGAATCTGGGAACGCAAAAATAGAGAGAGAAAGAGAGAGAGATCCAATCTCGGAGCGGCTCTCGCCCCTCTGCCACCATGGAGGCCATGGACCAGAGGGGAAACCCTTCTCCCATCTAGGGAGAAGGTCAAGGACGAAGTAGAAGAAGGAGGGGGGGGGGGGGGG
>LR738710.1:555918470-556079542 GCA_902687465.1 Secale cereale
CCCCCCCCCCCCCCCCCCCGCACTTCGGCCTATGGCTTCAGATCTTCCATCTGAAGCCGAAGGTGGTCGACGGACAGCATGCGGGCTGTGGCAGAGCCATGGTAAACAAGCTCCCTAATGCCAGTTGGCCCAAAGGAGCCTTTGTGGAAATCGTCAAGATATGGTAGCAGGAGTGGTTCTACATCACCAAACGCCGTGAGGCTACCTGGGCGGCCATGCCCGAATTCAGATCCGGACCACCAGAAAGGCTCACCTCATGGACCACCAAGGGCCTAGAGTGGGGGTCTCAATCGGAGGTGAAGACGCTCCAGAATCGCATCTTCAGCCTAATTGCAGAGGGCACCCACCTCACTAACGTGGTTCAGGTGATGCTCTTCCACCACACCCTCCCCTGCCAACTCCGGGCCTCTCTCTTGTGGGAGTTCGATCCAGAGGGACCACAGACCTTGAAGTGCTTCTTCGGTACTACACACGAAGACATATGGAAGCAACTTTTCAAGGCCCAGAATAAGTGGCCAAAGGAGACTAAGGACATCCGATTTGACAGCGAGACTCCAGCTATGGCGGTAAGCTCGATTTTGCCGAAGACCCATCCGGTCCATTTTTCAAGTATAACAAGAGTTAGACCATTTGCTTTCCATACATGCCTGGACGTCGAAAGCGGAGCGGATCAACTATCTGGCTCCACTTCTCGAGGATACGGTCACCCCAGCTGTCGAATATGCTGGTGCCGGCACCGTATCAAGCACTAGAGAAGAAGGCCAAGAAGAAGAAGGGCAAGGAGGCCAAAGGCGGCCCCTGACCCAAGGGTCCTCCGGACACTATGTCTGGAAAGACCGAACCCCCCTCCCATGACAAGGAGAAATAGGAGGAGCAGGAGGTGGAAAGCAAATATCCCATCAAGCGGAAGAGGAAGAAGAGGGTGGTCCCCGAAGACACGGGGAAGGGGGCGCCTAGGAGGAAACTGAACCTCCTGGACAGCTCGGACTCAGAATCTGAAGCTGATTTTCAAAGACAACCCAGGGTCAAGCCCTTGGCCGAATCGTAAGTATTCGGATTTTTACTATTGTCTTTGGTCAATCCGTTATCCTTGTATATGTGATTTTGTTTTTTGTTTTGTAGTCCTTCCCGCACATTCCCTAGCCCTTCATCATCATCGGGGAACTCACTGCCAGACGAGATGGCAGAGAGCGAGACACCGCCGCGAGCCCCCTCACCTAACGCCATGGGGGACACCGAGATGTCATCCCTGCGGACATCCCCTACCCAATAGGGGGTGAGCAAGGCCGACAAGAGGGTCCACGAGGTTAACACCCCGGTCACCGGAAACCAAGGGGCAGCTGTCCCTTCGGCGACCGACGACGTGGAGCCTACACAATCCGGGCTCCCGCCAAACACTATTCTGGCAGCCAGCATGCCTCTGGAATCGAATAAACAATCCCCTATGAGAGGGGGAGGAGCATCAGCTCCAGCGACAGACTCCGTTAATCCAGAGGCGCCCAATACTCTTGAGGAAGCAATGCAAAGTGCTTCCATCATAGCAGACCACCGCACTCTGATGGGTGCGGTTATGGGGAAAATTCAGTCTGCCAAGAGCGTACTGGATGAAGCTTTTCACAGCCTACTGATGGGCTTTGAGGTATGCGATGTAATACTCTAAAGAACTTTATATTTCATTTGTATAGGATATAAAACCTGTGTACATACGCTAGCCCCTGATGCTCTATTTGATTCTAAAAGGAATCAGACAGAGGATCCGTATAGTATTCGGGAATATAATGTATCGTGCCATTTTATTTGAACATGCTTCCCTATTGGCGGCATCCACCTAGGCCGCAGAGGTTTCTGAGTTCAATCGGAAGCTTCAAGAAGCTGACGACGAACTCGGTCACATTAACAAGCGGTTCGATGAAACACAAGGTATGCGGACTTAGAGAATTTTCATGTGAAAAGACGATATGTTTATTGAGAGGTCTAACTCATTGTGCGGTGTGGCTATGGTCACAGCTGGCTCAGTCGAGGTCGAGACCCTTAGTGGAGCCCTTGCTTAGGCCAAGAAGGAGGCTGAGGTGAACAAGGCAGCCGCTGACAAAGCGACTTTCAAGTTGGAGGCCGAACAAGCCTCCCACCGTCAACATGAGGCTCGGGTGGTCGATGTGGAACAGGAGCTGTGAGATGTCATCCGCAAATGCGAGGCGTTGGAGCAGAAGACTTCGGACCAAACGTCCGAGCTTAACAAAGCTCTCAATGATGCCAAGGAGTCACGGAGCGAGTCCGAGAGTGCTCGCGAGGAGATCCACCGGGCATGGCATATAGCGGCTGGTAAGGCCTTTCTTTTGCAAAGTATCTTTGGAGGGTAGAAGTATGCGTCTCTTACTCGAGTATGGAGTTCTCTAGGCACGTTAGCGGATCTCGCGAAGAGTATCGCCGATGCCGCCCAATTCTTCACAGCACAGGAGGGGAACGCTACGGAGAAGCTATTCTGGTCGTAATTTCTTGCGCCAGAACATCCAACGCCTCTGAACGACCAGCTGAAGCAGCTGGTAGAGCTGCATAGGATGTCGGGTTCGACCATGAGGGACTTAATAGTCCAGCTCTGGCCAGTGATGTCTACTACACAACCTTCTTCTTGTAGACGTTGTTGGGCCTCCAAGTGCAAAGGTTTGTAGGACAGTAGCAAATTTCCCTCAAGTGGATGACCTAAGGTTTATCAATCCATGGGAGGCGTAGGATGAAGATGGTCTCTCTCAAACAACCCTGTAACCAAATAACAAAGAGTCTCTTGTGTCCCCAACACACCCAATACAATGGTAAATTATATAGGTGCACTAGTTGGGCGAAGGGATGGTGATACAAGTGCAATATGGATGGTAGATATAGGTTTTTGTAATCTGAAAATATAAACAACAGCAAGGTAACTAAAGATAAAAGTGAGCATAAACGGTGTTGCAATGATAGGAAAGAAGGCCTAGGGTTCATACTTTCACTAGTGCAAGTTCTATCAACAAGGATAACATAACTGGATCATATAGCTATCCCTCAACATTCAACAATGAGTCACTCCAAAGTCACTAATAGCAGAGAACAAACATAGAGATTATGGTAGGGTATGAAACCACCTCAAAGTTATTCTTTCTGATCGATCTATTCAAGAGTCCGTAGTAAAATAGCACGAAGCTATTCTTTCTGTTTGATCTATCTTAGAGTTCGTACTAGAATAACACCTTAAGATACAAATCAACCAAAACCCTAATGTCACCTAGATACTCCATTGTCACCTAAAGTATCCGTGGGCATGATTATACGATATGCATCACACAATCCCAGTTTCATCTATTCAACCAACACAAAGGACTTCAAAGAGTTCCCCAAAGTTTCTACCGGAGAGTCAAGACAAAAACGTGTGCCAACCCCTATGCAGAGATTCCCAAGGTCACGGAACCCACAAGTTGATCACCAAAACATACATCAAGTGAATCAATAGAATAACCCATTGTCACCACAGGTATCCCACGTAAGACATACATCAAGTGTTCTCAAATCCTTAAAGACTCAATCTGATAAGATAACTTCAAAGGGAAAACTCAATACATTACAAGAGAGTAGAGGGGGAGAAACATCATAAGAACCAACTATAATAGCAATGCTCGCGATACATCAAGATCGTGCCATCTCAAGAACACGAGAGAGAGAGAGAGAGAGAGATCAAATACATAGCTACTGGTACATACCCTCAGCCCCGAGGGTGGACTACTCCCTCCTCTTCATGGAGAGCGCCGGGATGATGAAGATGGCCACCGGTGAGGGTTCCCCCTCCGGCAGGGTGCCAGAACAGGGTCTAGATTGGTTTTCGGTGGCAACAGAGGCTTTCGGCAGCGGAACTCCCGATCTAGGTTATTTTCCGGAGGTTTCAGTATATATAGGAGGTGTTGGAGTCGGGGCCAAGCAAAGGGGGTCTACGGGCTGTCCACGAGGCATGGGAGCGCGCCCTGTAGGGGGGGGGGGCACGCTCGTGGGCAGCCCATGGGTCCTCTCGTCCCCCTCTGGCACTTCCTGGGCTTCTTTAGGTCCAAAAACTTCCTCCGTTGAGTTTCAGGTCAATTGGGCTCCGTTTGATATTCCTTTTCCGTGAGACCCTAAAACAGGAGAAAAACAGAAACTGGCACTAAGCTCTGGGTTAATAGGTTAGTCCCAAAAATAATATAAAAGTGTATAACAAAGCCCATTAATCATCCAAAACATCATAAATAATAGCATGGAACAATAAAAAATTATAGATACGTTGGAGACGTATCAGCATCCCCAAGCTTAAATCCTGCTCGTCCTCGAGTAGGTAAATGATAAAAATAGATTTTTTGATGTGGAATGCTAACCAACATAGTTTTTAATGTAATTCTCTTAATTGTGGCATGAATGTTCAGATCTGAAAGATTCAAGACAAAAGTCTATATTGAGATAAGAAATAATAATACTTCAAGCATACTAACAAAGCAATCATGTCTTCTCAAAATACTATGGCTAAAGAAAGTTATCCCTACAAAATCATATAGTCTAGCTATGGTCCCTCATCATCACACAAAATATTCATATCATGCACAACCCGGGTTTCAGCCAAGCACTTCTTTTCATACTCTATTCTTTCAAACCTTTCAACTTTCATGCAATACATGAGCGTGAGCCATGGACATAGCACTATAGGTGGAATAGAGTGGTGGTTGTGGATAAGACAAAAAGGAGGAAGATAGTCTCACATGGACTAGGCATATCAATGGGCTATGGAGATGCCCTTTAATAGATATCAATGTGAGTGAGTAGGGATTGCCATGCAACGGATGCACTAGAGCTAAATATGTATGAAAGCTCAACAAAAGAAACTAAGTGGGTGTGCATCCAACTTGCTTGCTCACGAAGACCTAGGGAATTTGAGGAAGCCCATCATTGGAATATACAAGCCAAGTTCTATAATGAAAATTCCCACTAGTATATGAAAGTGACTAAACATGAAACTCTCTATCATGAAAAACATGGTGCTACTTTGAAGCACAAGTGTGGAAAAGGATAGTAGCATTGCCCCCTTTTTTGTTTTTTGTTTTTTTGGAGGGGCATTCTTTCTCTTTTTTTGGCCTTTCCTCACATGGGACAATGTTGTATAATGATGATCATCACAACTCGGTACTAGAACAAAGTATGACTCTATATGAATGCCTCCGGCAGTGTACCGAGATGTGCAATGAATCAAGAGTGACATGTATGAAAAATTATGCATGGTGTCTTTGCCACAAATACGATGTCAACTACATGATCATGCATGGCAATATGACAATATGAAGCGTGTCATATGAACGGAACGGTGGAAAGTTGCATGGCAATATATCTCGGAATGGCTATGGAAATGCCATTATTGGTAGGTATGGTAGCTTTTTTGAGGAAGGTATATGGTGGGTGTATGGTACCGTCGAAAGTTGTGCGGTACAAGAGAGGCTAGCAATGGTGGAAGGGTGAGAGTGCGTATAATCCATGGACTCAACATTAGTCATAAAGAACTCATATACTTATTGCAAAAATTTACTAGTCATCAAAACAAAGCAATCAACGCATGCTCCTTGGGGGAGGTTGGTAGGAGTTAACCATCGTGCGCCCCCGACCTCCACACAAAGGATGAAACTCTACAAATATCTCATGCTATAACTTCGTCACATAGCGGTTCACCATACGTGCATGCTACGGGAATCACTAACTTTAACACAAGTATTTCTCAATTTCATAATAACTCCACTAGCATGACTCTAATATCACTATCCTCATATCTCAAGACAATTATCAAGCATCCAACTTCTCATCATATTCAATGCACTTGTATGAACGTTTTTACTATAACCAACTTGGATGCATATCATATTAGGACTAGTTTTATAACCAAAGCCAATTACCATGCTGTTCTAATAGACTCTCAAAAGTATATAAGTGAAGCATGAGAGTTCATCTATTTCTTCAAAATAAAACCACCGCCGTGCTCTAAAAGATATAAGTGAAGCACTAGAGCAAACAACAAACTACTCCAAAAGATATAAGTGAAGATCAATGAGTAGTTGAATAATTATGTAACTATGTGAAGACTCTCTAACATTTAAGAATTTGAGATCTTGGGATATTATTCAAACATCAAGCAAAACAAAATAAAACAAAATTATGCTCCAAGCAAAACACATATCATGTGGTGAATAAAAATATAGCATCGAGTAAAGTTACCGATAGATGAAGACGAACGAGGGGATGCCTTCCCGGGGCATCCCCAAGCTTAGGCTTTTGGTTGTCCTTGAATTTTACCTTGAGGTGCCTTGGGCATCCCCAATCTTAGGCTCTTGCCACTCTTTGTTCTATAGTCCATCAAAGCAATACTCAAAACTTGAATACTTCACAACACAAAACTTAGACAAAAATCTCGTGAGCTCCGTTAGTATAAGAAAACAAACCACCACTCAAAGGTACTGTTGTGAACTCATTCTAAATTCATATTTGTGTAATATCTACTGTATTATCACTTCTCTATGGTTCATACCCTCCGATACTACTCATAGATTCATCAAAATAAGCAGACAACACTCGGAAAACAGAATCTGTCAAAAACAGAACAATCTGTAGTAATCTGTAACTTTCACATAATTTTGTAACTCCAAAAAAATTGAAATAAATTGGTAAACGTGAGGAATTTGTCTATTAATCATCTGCATAAATAATCAACTAAATAGCACACTCCAGTAAAATCTGGTGACTATTCTAGTGAGCGCTAACGATTCTGTTTTTCACAGCATGATCATATAAACTTCACACAAGTCTTCCCTAAGGTTCTACTTAGCACAAACACTAGTTAAAACACAAAACCACATTTAAAAAGAAGCTAGATGCAATATTTATTCCTAAACATAAGCAAAAGCAAAGAAAATAAAATAAAGTTGGGTTGCCTCCGAAGAAGCGCTATCGTTTAACGCCCCTAGCTAGGCATGATGATTTTAATGATGCTCACATTCAAACATAAAGAGAGCATCATGAAGAATATGACTAGCACATTTAAGTCTAACCCACCTCCTATGCATAGGGATTTTGTGATCAAACAATTTATGGGAACAATAATCAACTAGCATAGGAAAGCAAAACAAGCATAGCTTCAAGATTTTAAGCACATAGAGAGGAAACTTGATATTATTGCAATTCCTATAAGCATATGATCCTCTCTCATAATAATTTTCAGTAGCATCATGAATGAATTCAACAATATAACCAACACATAAAGCATTCTTTTCATGATCTACTTGCATAGAAATTTTACTACTCTCCACATAAGCCAAATTCTTCTCATTTATAGTAGTGGGAGCAAACTCAACAAAATAACTATCATGTGAAGCGTAAGCCAATTGAAAACTAAAATAATGATGACAAGTTTCATGGTTATCATTATTCTTAATAGCATACAAGACATCACAATAATCATCATAAATAGGAGGCATGCTTTCATCATAATAAATTTGTCTCATCAAAACTTGGGGGACTAAACATATCATCTTCATCAAACATAGCATCCCCAAGCTTGTGGTTTTGCATATCATTAGCATCATGGGTATTCACAGGATTCATACTAACAAGATTGAAATCATGCTCATCATGCACATATTTTATGCCAAGCATTCTATGTAATTCTTCTTCTAGTACTTAAGCACAATTTTTCTTCCCATCATTTTCACGAAAGATATTAAAAAGATGAAGCACATGAGGTAACCTCAATTCCATTTTTTGTAGTTTTCTTTTATAAACTAAACTAGTGATAAAACAAGAAATTAAAAGATTCGATTGCAAGATCTATAGATATACCTTCAAGCACTCACCTCCCCGGCAACGGTGCCAGAAAAGAGCTTGATGTCTACTAAATAACCTTCTTCTTGTAGACGTTGTTGGGCCTCCAAGTGAAGAGGTTTGTAGGACAGTAGCAAATTTCCCTCAAGTGGATGACCTAAGGTTTATCAATCCGTGGGAGGCGTAGGATGAAGATGGTCTCTCTCAAACAACCCTGCAAACCAAATAACAAAGAGTCTCTTGTGTCCCCAACACACCCAATACAATGGTAAATTGTATAGGTGCACTAGTTCGGCGAAGAGATGGTGATACAAGTGCAATATGGATGGTAGATATAGGTTTTTGTAATATGAAAATATGAAAACAGCAAGGTAACTAAAGATAAAAGTGAGAATAAACGGTGTTTCAATGATAGGAAACAAGGCCTAGGGTTCATACTTTCACTAGTGCAAGTTCTCTCAACAAGGATAACACAACTGGATCATATAACTATCTCTTAACATGCAAGAAAGAATCACTCCAAAGTCACTAATAGTGGATAACAAACGAAGAGATTATGGTAGGGTATGAAACCACCTCAAAGTTATTCTTTCTGATCGATCTATTCAAGAGTCCGTAGTAAAATAACACAAAGTTATTCTTTCCGTTTGATCTATCTTAGAGTTCATACTAGAATAAAACCTTAAGATACAAATCAACCAAAAACCTAATGTCACCTAGATACTCCATTGTCATCTCAAGTATGCATGGGCATGATTATACGATATGCATCACACAATCTCAGATTCATCTATTCAACCAACACAAAGTACTTCAAAGAGTGCCCCAAAGTTTCTACCGGAGAGTCAAGACGAAAATGTGTGCCAATCCCTATGCATAGATTCCCAAGGTCATGGAACCCGCAAGTTTATCACCAAAAAATCATCAAGTGAATCAATAGAATACCCCAGTGTCACCACAGGTATCCCACGCAAGACATACATCAAGTGTTCTCAAATCATTAAAGACTCAATCCGATAAGATAACTTCAAAGGGAAAACTCAATACATTACAAGAGAGTAGAGGGGGAGAAACATCATAAGATCCAACTATAATAGCAAAGCTCGCGATACATCAAGATCGTGCCATCTCAAGAACACGAGATAGAGAGAGAGATCAAACACATAGCTACTGGTACATACCCTCAGCCCCGAGGGTGGACTACTCCTTCCTCGTCATGGAGAGCGCCAGGATGATGGAGATGGCCACCGGTGAGGGTTCCCCTCCGGCAGGGTGCCGGAACAGGGTCTAGATTGGTTTTCGGTGGCAACAAAGGCTTTCGGCGGCGGAACTCCCGATCTAGGTTACTTTCCGGAGGTTTCAGTATATATAGGATGTGTTGGAGTCGGGGCCAAGCAAAGGGGGTCTACGGGCTGTCCACAAGGAAGGGGGGCGCGCCTTGTAGGGGGGGGTGCCCCCACCCTCGTGGGCAGCCCGTGGGTCCTCTTGTCCCCCTCCGGCACTTCTTGGGCTTCTTTAGGTCCAAAAACTTCCTCCGTTGAGTTTCAGATCAATTGGGCTCCGTTTGATATTCCTTTTCTGTGAAACCCTAGAACATGAGAAAAACAGAAATTGGCACTAGGTTCTGGGTTAATAGGTTGGTCCTAAAAATAATATAAAAGTGTATAACAAAGCCCATTAATCATCCAAAACATCATAAATAATAGCATGGAACCATCAAAAATTATAGATACGTTGGAGACATATCAGCCAGCCGAGTCAGTCCCTAGCAGCTACTTCAGATTGGTGAAGCAGCTCGGTGATGTGAGACCGTGGATCGACGCTGTGAAGCAGTCGACCTGTATAGAGGGTGCCCGGATGGCCTTCGCCCATGTCAAGATGCACTGGGTGAAGATGAAGGCCACCTAAGTGGCGTCCGCAGGCATGCCCGAAGGCAAGGATCATCAGAGGCCTGAGAGGTACTCCAGTGACGTCCTAGAGGGAGCCCGCATTGTAGAGGGACAGTTCTCGAAGGATGTGGTTTTTGATTAAGTGTGTACGGGTTGTAAAGACTATGCTGATGAACCTGCGTGTATGAATATATTTTTGCGCCTTTTATTCGAGGGACTTTTCTTCCTATGCGACCGTTTATTTATATCTAAAAGTTTCCAGTCGTCAGCTTCAACCCCGTGTAGATGCTATAGGGGTGTTCTGCATGACGCGTGACCATGCCTTGCCCAACGTGTTGGTCTGCAAAGGAGGTGTCCGCGTAGTGAAGCAGGCAATCAGACTATACAACTTTATTTCTTTTACTTAGCCATAAGAGTTTGATTGCGGGGCTAAGTACTAGCCCCTTGTGCGTGCGCGGCTATCCGGATTACGGTGCCTCTTATACACGGCTGGGCAAAGACCAGCCCCTCATGTAACACGGGGTAGATCGCTAATGATCTGTTGTGCAATACTAAGTCGCCGAATCGCCGACCAGCTCTCGCTTATCATGACAGTCAGTTTTCGGCTTTATCTACTGTGGTACTTGACCGGACGAACCAGAAATACAATCACAATAGTTCTCCCTTTACTACCTTAGCCACACAATGCGTCACGTAAGATGTTAAGCACAAGAGCCAGGCAACCCAACTATAAACCTAAGACATGATTCAGAGTCGATGCATATAATGCAATATACGGGACGCTGAACAATTCCCTATAGGTGTTCGGACTTTGAAATGTGTTGGGCCGCGTACAACCCCTGTGTTATGTGCGGATTGAAGAACGCGTGGCAATCCGAGGTAGGGAGAGAGCACGGGTGGTAATGTAAAATGAACTCCAAACAAAGTGGAAACCAACTGCTTCCTTTATACCCTGATTAATACGGTGAGCCGTGTAGTTTACAGATAATTCCGACAATATCAAGGACATTTTACATGCCAAGAAAGAAATAATAAAGGGAAAGGTTTAGATAGAGCCTAAACTTAATGATTTAACAATCTCAATGAAGCGCTACTGCACCTCTGTGTCGGTTCCCCTTTGTGAAACATCCTTGAAGGAGGGAGGTCTGATGGCCGCCTGCGAAAAAGGAGGAAAACGAATTCCCTGCACATCCTTATATAAGGTGAGTTCTTTAATGAACCTACACTGAAAACGTAATAAAAGTCCGAATAGGGTCAAGCCGTACTATGGACCGTTTTCCGCAGTGTGCCTCCGGCGCTGCCCTAGGTATTGTGAGGGCTTAGTTACATACACAAGGTACATATGCTACAACCTTATGGGGGCAGTCAGCTCAGGCCGAGATGCTACTCAAGATCAGGTTCCTCTGAGCTAATGCGCTGCGATGCAGGCCGGACATGTTCAAAAGTGTCTTGCGTCTTCCTGACCAATGAATTATTCGGCTTGAATATGCCACCTTGAACTTCGGTTGCAAGGGCAGCAATATCCTCCTCTATACAGAGGGAGCTCTCAATATTCCCATTGACTGTGATGACGCCACAAGGTCCGAGCATTTTAAGCTTGAGGTAAGCATAGTGCGGGACTGTGTTAAAGCGGGCGAAAGTAGTTCGTTCGAGCAGTGCATGATAACCACTGCGGAAGGGAGCAATGTCGAAGAGTAACTCCTCGCTTCAAAAATTGTCTAGTGAGAGGAATACTACCTCCAGTGTTAATGAGCCCTTGTAGCAGGCCTCTACACCGGGTATTACTCCTTTAAAGGTAGTGCTGCTAGGTTTGATTCTTGACGGGTCTATCCCCATCTCGTGGACAGTATTCTGGTAGATCAAGTTGAGGCTGCTGCCACCTTCCATAAGGACTCTAGTAAGATGATATCCGTCAATGATAAGATCGAGTACCAGGGCCACCGAACCTCCGTGATGGATACTAGTTGGTCGATCCATGCGATCAAAGGTGATCGGACAAGCCGGCCATGGGTTGAACTTGTGGGAAACATGCTCTACATCGTAGACGTCCCTTTGGGCGCGCTTGCGCTCCCTCTTGGGGATATGGGTGGCATAGATCATGTTCACCATTTTCACTTCAGGGGGAAATTGTTTCTGTCCCCCAGTATTTGGTGGGCGAGGCTCCTCCTCGTCCTCGATTTGAGGTCCTTTCCCTTTATGTTCAGCATTTAACTTGCCGGTATGCTTGAAGACCCAACAGTTTCTATTGGGTGCCATGAATCTATCATGGTCTCTCTAGTATCTTGTCCAAGTTAGATGGACCTTCCCGATTGCCCTTGAATGACTTCTTCCTTTGGCCGGATTTGGAGTCACTGAATTTGGCGTTTACTCCCATGTCATATGTTTCTCCGTTGTTGCTCTGATGCATATTTTTGTTGTGTCGTGGCCTGCCATTGCCATCCCTGGCTTCGGTGGTGTCGGGTTCGCTGGTACTGTTGCTTCTACAAGCCAACCAGCTATCTTCGCCCATGCAAAAGTGGGTCATACGGGTGGTAAGAGCTACCATAGTATTCGGCTTCTCCTGACCGAGGTGTCGGGCGAGCCATTCGTCGCGGACGCTGTGTTTGAATGACGCTAAGGCTTCAGCGTCTAGACAGTTGACGATTTGGTTCTTTTTAGCTAAGAACCAATTCCAAAGCTTGCGGGCTGACTCCCCAGGTCGCTGGATTATATGGCTCAAGTCATCAGCATCTCGTGGCCGGACATAAGTCCCCTGAAAGTTAGCCTGAAAGGCATCCTCTAAATCTTCGTATTTTCCAATGGAGTTCTCTGGGAGGCTGTTCAACCAGTGCCGTGCTGGTCCCTTCAGCTTTATATGGAAGTATTTGGTGGCATGGAGGCTATCTCCATGAGCCATGTGGATGTGGAGAATAAAGTCTTCAATCCATACAGTAGGATTTGTAGTTCCGTCATACGGCTCGATGTTTATGGGTTTAAACCCTTCCAGAAATTGGTGGTCCATCACCTCATTCGTAAAGCACATAGCGTGTATAGCACCTCTGTATCGTGCGACATCGCGATAGAGTTTGGATGACATTTGTGTTCGGTGCTGACTCCGAACTTGATTATATTCGGCGTGCTTGGCTTGATAACCGCCACCCCGTGTGGGAGCACGTCCTCTTGATCCGTAGATCGATCTAGCCTGACCAGCTTTATTGTTCAGGTCCTGACATAGGTTGTACTTGTGGCCTTGAGCCACGGTATCTTTTCCTTTATGGCGGGGAGGCGCGGGCTGGTATTCGGCAGTGCTAGCCGCTTTGTCCCGTCCACTAGGTGGTTGGTCGAGTTGATCGGCATAATCGTGCCTCGCCGGAATTGGTGCAAGGGTCGTCAAATTGTGACAGTAGCTTGCGCTTGGGATAGCTCTTTGTTTGGCGCTCATGGTCGTATCTTTCTTTAGCATCTAGCACTTCATTCCATCTGTCATTGAGCGTATCATGTTCGGCTTTAAGCCACTACTGCTACCTTTTTATGCTCCTTGCCGCGGCGATAAGCCGTCGCTGAAAGCGCTCTTGTTCGAGGGGTTCCTCTAGGACGATGAATTCTTCGTCTCCAAGGCTGACATCCTCTTCGGAGATAGGTAGATAGTTACTGTCTTAGGAATCATTGTAATCGTTGAGTTGTTCGGGACTGAGTTGGACATTTTCCCGCTCCTCCTGCTCTAATGTTGGCTCCGCAGGGTGTTCTGCATCATCTAGAGTGTCACTGTCTCCAGTGCCGATGTTACTTTTCCTTCCACGACGCGATCGTGAGCGGCGCCGCTGACGCCGACGTTTAGGAGGTTCATCCACAAGCTTATCCTCCTCTAGATCTATAGTGACATCGTATTCCTTCTCCTCGCGTGTGTCCACCATGTATACATCATAGGTATAAGTGGCCGTCCAACGCCCAGTGATGGGCGGGTCTTGACCTAGATCGGCTTCGACATCGTGGTCCATGTCTTCGATGTCTTCGGAAGCGTAGTCTGTCACGTCGGTTAAATCCTCGACTGTGGCTACCAAATGGTGGGTGGTGTCAGTGTATTGGGAACCAGGGTACCCAGACTTGATGCCTGCGGGCCGCGACGAGCTCCTACTATGGCCTGGTACAGCCCAGCTGATTAACCAGCTGCCCAAGACCCTCGCGAGGGAGCCAAGCCTCCCGAGGAGAACGACGTCGAGGCCTCCTCAGGATCAGCCTCAGCAAGGTGCTCCGGAGGGGTGGAGAATCCATGGCCAAGCCTGCCTCAGGAGGAGGCAGTGATACCAGCAGTGACACATCGCGCCAGCGGGTGTCAGCGCGCGCTAGTGGTGCAATTACCATTTCGGTGTAAAGGGGACAACGCAGCCGCAAGTTCCCGAGGAGCGGGGCAAATGTTTCCCCATTGGTGCAACGAGATCGAAGATCGCAAGGACGACAAGGAGGATGTCATCATCGAGCCCACCATCGCGTCATCGCCCGATCCTTTTGCAGGTGAAGACTGCTTTTGTCAGGGTAGGACGTCCTTGTGTTCCCGCTCAAAAGTGGCCGTTGTGGAATCCCTTCCCGCCTAAACATTTCGGGGGAAGAGGACCGTGGCCGCCTATATAAATAGCTAGAACTCCCACTGTGAAGGGGATCGACGGATACACTCCGCCACCACGCAAGGAGCAAGAACACTTGCCTCCTGACCCTCCTGAGCTCACCTCTTGAGCTCAGGAACCACTGTAGTAGCTTGTATCCCAGCTCGCCTGAGGCTAATCCACCAAAGCAGGAAGTAGGGTCTTACACCACGTGGTGGCCCGAACCTGGATAAACTCTTGTGTGTTCTGTCCGTTGTTTGCTTGAATCCTCCCACTGAGACGAGGGTGAGGCGCTAGGTAGATGTGAGTGGGAGAGATCTTCGTTCACGCCCCTCTGTTCGAACTTAACGGGTTTTGCGGAGCCCTGAATCCGACATTTGGCACGCCAGGTAGGGGGCGTGTCGAAATCTCGCCTCTCTGACTACCTCGCCCCGCTCTCGTCCATCAACCCCGTGTCGCCCAGCTCCAACAAACCACGACCACAATGGCGGAGGCGCACTAGACGCGTGCAGAAGCCCGTGGCGCCCGCGCCGCTCAGGCGTCGCCCTTCGGCCGCGGGACTCGCCACCACCCGTCCTTGATCAGGGCCGACGGCACGATGAGCATCACCAACCCACCGCCAGAGGACCGGTAGTACCCACCGCCCACTCGACGCCAAGGCCGTGCGGCAGCACGGGCCGCCGAGCAAGCAGACGTAAGCTCACGGGACCGACGCGAGATGGCGAACATGAGGGCCGCGATACTGGTGGCAAGGGAACTACTAAGGTGCCGGTTGCTTGATAGTGGCCACGACGCGCTACTTCTCAAGGTGGCCTAGCTCCTCGACGCCGCCAGCACCGGAGCCGAGCCATTCTGCTTCCACATGACGACGTCGGGGACCGGGTGCCGCCCCAGCCACACTCGGTCGCCCGTATGGTCAAGACCCGCGGCGACCTACGAGGGCGACATGGGATATGATCCGTTGAACCCTGCATATGACGCCGCTCCTCTGCCTCGAAGCCCTTTGTATTCAGGAACCGCCCCCGTCGAGGAGCCACTAGGAGGAGACCCCAGGACCACGCCGAACGCCGGGTGCAACCAGGCGCCGGGGGCTCAGGAGCGGAAGGTCGGGAGGCAGATCCCCCGCTCTTAGACCTCAACCCTTCATCATCATAGCCCATGGCCATGGAGCATGAATGAGGCGCGCGCTGGTGCCTGCGGGGGCCGGCGGCCGCAGCACCAGCCGTAGGCCTCGGGCCAACAACGTCTCTGGCCCCGAGCCTCGGCAGGCCAGGGGGCTACTCTGGTTGCCATGTCAAGACAGAAAGGGAAGGGAAGGCCCGGGTCAGGCCCTCGTCCCCCCGCGCGTGACCCGTCGCGCATGAGCCCGCCCTGCATTTCACCAGGGGCTCGCTGGCGGCGGGTATGATGCGCGTGGGGAGGGGCCTTCTCCCCCCTCCGTTCAACATCAAGATGCTGCGCCTCCCGGCGTACCATCCCCCGGGACGCGGAGGCTGCGTCTGGAGGTGGTACGGCAGCCCGTTCTACGCGCACTAGGAGGGCCCAAGACCGCGGCTCCGTCCCCTGCTCACGAAATCCCGTACCCGCTGGGCCCGACCTTGATTAGGAAGTGCTCAGGGGCCATTAGGAGCGTGTGTAGGGCGGGGTCCCCCTCGCACTTCAGGACGCCGCGTCTTTGAACAATGTTAGCCCTCAGGGGCGAAGAGCGCTCGGAGATCGCGTCAGAGGCGCGCCTGGTGCTCGGAGCGGGGCCTATGGCCAAGGTCCCATCGCCCCATCATGCGCAGTGTCCCACTTCATGAATGCCGCCTTCGGGTGACTTCATGAAGGAGCGGACTAGTGCGGGGCGGGGCCCTCAAAGCGAAGGGGCGGGCACGTAAGAAGATCTCCGCTCGTGACATTCTCACGTAATAATGAGTGGGGCTGTTCACACCCCGGAGTCTCCGGAGCGTCGCCCTAGGACCTCAGGGGCTCCCTCCCATGCCGAGTGGATGCACCATGCTCCACGCTGGCCGTCGACACTGACCCCCAATGGCTATGGCTACATCCGCCGGTGGTAGCCCTATGCTCCGCGCAGGGGAGAAGACCGAAGATCTGCTCAGGGGCCGGACGCGGCCCCTCCTTTTTGCCATTCGCATTTGCTCCCTCTGTATCCGCTTTTTCAAGCCGATCTCGCCACCAGGCGACCCGTTTCTTGAATAAAAGGGAGAATTTTCATCTGTGTTTTGCGATTTCTGCCATGTTTCCTCGCCAGTCCGTTTTTTCGTATTGCTCAGCCGAGCTATGCTACGTCCGCAACCCCGCCCTGTCACTCCACGCGAGCAGGGGCCGGTGCGTGGGTGCACGTTCTGTCTGATCCGCGGCTGGACCTCCAACCACTCTTGCGCTCACATCAGGTACTCGCGAGGCACGCCCGGACGAGGTCGGCGGACGCTCCGTCCTAGCACGCGACAAGGGCTTAGGGCCACATCCTCAGGAACAAGCAGGGGAGTGTCGAAAAACCTATCCTTACGGTGTTCAATTACATCATCAAAAGCTTAAGCCTCGTGACACCCATCTCACCCGGCTCTGAAGCCACAACCAAACACAAATTTACAATAGGAACTGGACTAAGCATCGACGCCTTCGCCGGAACTGTCGGTGTCGCTTCTCCCAAGCATCGGCGCATCATTGATAGCTGGAACGAGCTCCGTCACCAATGCGTCCACGTGGTCGCGCACCCAATCCTCCGAGGGGCCGGCGACCGCCTCAGGCGCAGGCTCCAGCAGGGCTTCGAAGTCCGTATGAGGGTCAAGACAGAGCAAGTTGCCGAAGATGCGGGAGACCGCGCTCCTCAGGATGCCGCGGCTTTGCTCCTCGATGAGCTGCGGAGCCTTCCTGACGCCGCCTTCAAGACGCTCCACCACCCTGGTAAAGAACCTGAGATACCCAACGTCGTCATTAACCAGGGGGCCGACGACCCCCGAGCCAAGAAGTTCTCCTAGGGCCCGGCCGGCCCGGTGCCGCAGGGCCTCAAACATCTCCGAGCGGGTGTGCTTCATTCCACGGACTCGTGCGGCCTCCTCAGAAGTTCGAGCCACGAGGGTGGAAATGTCCTCCACTTGCTGGTGGAAGCAGGACAATTCCACCCTGGCGGTGGCGCGAGCCTCCTCCGACGCCTGCTCGCGGTGTTCCGCCTCGGCATAGGCCTTCTTCGACGCTCGGCTGCAACGCGACCCTTCTCCAACACTTACAGACGATGTTCCGCATCCGCCAGTTTGCTCTTAAAAGCCGTGATCTCCTTCTGAAGCTCCTTGCGCTTATTAGCGAAGCAAGTCTTGTGAAGCCCCAGCTTCTCACGGTAGTCCTTCCGGAGACGCTCCGCCTCCTTGGCAGCCTTCTTCACGACGACCTCGCGATCATCAAGGTTGCCCTCGGCTTCGGCTAGCTGGCGCTCCTTCATCTCCAGGCGTTCGCGCTCCATGCTCAGCTCCATCGCCTCAAGGGCCAGCGCCTCCTCCCGCGCCGAGAGGCCCGCTTGACTATCATCATCAACCACAGGTGCGTTAAGAGCATCCCTTCGAGCACGAACCTGGCGCTCGAGCGTGGCATTTGAGGATTCAAGCTCGCGCTCACGCTCCTTGTCGTACGCGAGGCGGCGCTCGGCATCTCGGGCCTCCTCCAGGGCACGGTCGCATGCCTCCTGAGCCGCAGTGGCCGACGCCTCCGCCTTCCTTAGGGCGGATTCGTGTTGCAGCTGGCTCAGGTTGACAGCAGTCCTCAGCTGGCGCCAACCCCTCGCCAGAAGCAGACCTTCGGCCTCGACACGTCCATCTACCTCAGCAACCTCGACTTCAAGACGCTTCAGGGTGTTCGACGCCTCTCGCACAAGGTCATGACGGACCACGCTCCTGTGCACGGCAAGTTCCAGAAGACGACCGAGCTCGTCCCCGGCATCCGCACCGCCCAAAGGGGGCTTCCCCTCTCCCTCGTGTTCAGCGTGTGCCCCGGGGCTAGCCACGGTGGCGCGTGGTACTTCCTGTGGAGGGAGCAGGCGTGGTCCTGGTAGACGGACAGCTGCTCGAGCTGCCTCAAGAGCTTGCTGGCCCATAGTGAAGGCCAGACCCGGGACACGGAGCGGGATCTCGATGTGCCAAAAGCTGCCTTGCCCCGAAAGCACTCGGGGGCTGGGAGCACGACCTGCACAGTAAGATCCGGGCGCGGCTTCAAGAGCTCGTGCGAGGCCTCCCGAAGGCCCGGCATGGTCCGGAGAAGGGATGCAGGCGGAGGCTTCTACGGGCCTCATCGAGCGGCGCGAGGACAAATCGGAAGAGACCCTGCAGAGCGTGGGGTCAGCAGAACCACATTGGGAAAGACAGGAAGAACTGAAGGACACGCACCTGCTTGGTACAGTCAGCTTCATCCTCTTCAAGGCCCTCGGGGCAGGGCCGAAGACGCTCCTCAACCTCTGCCTCTTGCCTAGCGTCGCGAGGGACGACTGGAGGCTGCTCGAGGCCGATATGCCTAGTCCCAGAGCAAGGTCGCTGTAGGCGCCCGCGGCCGGCGCCCCGCTCCCTGATGTGGCGCTTCCCAGACTCGCCTCGACCGGAGGCTGCTGCGCCTCCCCCTCGGTTGCTTCAGGAGCCAGTGGCGCCTCAGCACCTTCCGCCAACACCAACGGCTGAGCTTCGTCCACTCGCTCCAGGGACGGTGTCTACCCCAGGCCAGGGGCTCAGCCAGGTGCGTCCGCCCCGGAAGGGAACGACGGGCTCGCGAGCCTGGACACCACCGAGGAATTGTCACGAGGATCGGGGGTGCCTCCCGGGATCAGCCCCCATGCATCAAAGCAGGGCATCCTTTCAGCAAGAGCCCTTCCGGCTACAGGAGCCAAGTACAAGGGAACCACGGAACCAGGGCGAGCTTCGGGCACTCCACCGATGAGCAGCCGCATCAGCCCCTAGAGCGTATTAGGAGGGAGCTACATCTGCTGAAGACGCGTGCGATCATCAAGAACCCACATGGGGCTGGAATGGCGCTGGAGTGGGGCGACACGGAGGACAAGGAAGTCCCTCACCACCATCGCCAGGGTCAATCCACATCTCCTCAGGTTGGCCAGTCGGCGCATTACTGGCTCCGCCCGTGGATCTGAAAGGGCCTCATGCCCCCAGCCCGAGTTCGGCACTGCCGGTGCATCAGGAAGATGGAATTGGGGGCTGTTCCCGGCGGCGTCAACGAACACCCATTGGCGGCAAAACCCTTATGTGGTTGCATGAAGCGAGAAGTCAATTCCGGAGGTAGCAGTCGCTTCCACCGCGCGCAACGACATGCACCCCGAGCGCTGCCCCCTTTCAACCAAGGAGAGGGCGAGTAACTGGCGAAGCAAGGCCACGGAAGGGGAAACGCCAATGAAAGCTTCACACAGGAACGCCAAGCCGGAAAGCAGGATGATGGACCCAGGGTCCAGGTGTAATGCCCGAATCTGGTAATGCGTGAGCATTGCGTAGAAGAAGGCGGAGAAAGGGGGAAGGAGACCCCCGAAGATAGCATGGAGATGAAGCTGGATATCATTGGCACCAAGCTCCGCCACCGGCCGGGAAGCAAGCCAGACCCGGGTCGGCCCCCACTCGTTTGATGCATCGGCCAAGGTGCAACGCACCTTGTCCAGACCCTCCTGGTTCACTATGGCGGAGTGACCCAGCGCCGGCTCCAGCACCGGCGGTGACGCGTCAGGCTCGCCGTCCCCTCTCTTCTTCGCCTTGTGCAGCATGACGGCGAAGGGGACAAGGCAGAGAAGACAAGTGAAGAAAGGGAGCGATTGGAGGGTAGAAAGCAGAGGCGGCATCAAGAAGCCCTACTGGTCGTGCAATTAGCAAGGTGCACGACTACCAAGACTGCGTGGGGGGCGGGGCTGCCCACGTCCCATCCAACCGCCGCACGCCAGCCTGGCCCGCAACCTTTGGGGCCCACGGCGCTTCGTCCTCGACTAAGGCTTAGCCCCAAAGCCAACTCCGCACGCGCCTTGGGCCCGTGGGCTACTGTCGGCGTACTGGGAACCAGGGTACCCAGACTTGCCTTTCTGTGGGCCGCGATGAGCTCCTACTACGGCCTGGTACAGCCCAGATAATCAACCAGCTGCCCAAGACCCTCGTGAGGGAGCCAAGCCTCCCGAGGAGAACGACGTTGAGACCTCCTCAGGAGCAGCCTCAGCAAGGTGCTCCGGAGGGGCGGAGAATCCGACG
Organism: Secale cereale; assembly: GCA_902687465.1. Classification (NCBI taxonomy): domain Eukaryota; kingdom Viridiplantae; phylum Streptophyta; class Magnoliopsida; order Poales; family Poaceae; genus Secale; species Secale cereale. The sequence goes on from LR738710.1 coordinate 555,939,006, forward strand.
CCAAGCCTGCCTCAGGAGGAGGCAGTGATATCAGTAGTGACGCATCGCGTGAGCGGGTGCTAGCGCGCGCCAGCGGTGCAGTTACCATTTCAGTGTAAGGGGGACAGCTTAGCCGCAAGTTCCCGACGAGCGGGGCAAAGGTTTCCCCATTGGTGCAACGAGACCGAAGACCGCAAGGACGACAAGGAGGATGTCATCGTCGAGCCCACCACCGTGTCATCGCCTGATCCTTTTACAGGCGAAGACTGATTTTTTCAGGGTAGGAACATCCTTGTGTTCCCGCTAAAAAATGGCCGTTGTTGGATCCCTTCCCGCCTAAACATTTTGGGGGAAGAGGACCGTGGCCGCCTATATAAATAGCTAGAACTCCCACTCTGAAGGGTATCAACAGATACACTCCTCCACCATGCAAGGAGCAAGAACACTTGCCTCCCGACCTCCTGAGCTCAGGAACCACTATACTTGCTTGTATCCCAGCTCGCCTGAGGCTAATCCACCAAAGCAGGAAGTAGGGTCTTACACCACGCGGTGGCCCGAACCTCGATAAACTCTTGTGTGTTCTGTCTGTTGTTTGCTTGAATCCTCCCACTTAGACGAGAGCGAGGCGCTAGGTAGACGTGAGTGGGAGAGATCTTCGTTCACGCCCCTGTGTTCGAACTTAATCGGTTTTGCGGAGCCCTGAATCTGACAGGTGGGAAGCAAAATTCCCTGATCTCAGCCCCTATACTAACTGGGTATAGTTCGGCGGGGAATCATCCGTGATGACGAGAGATTACAGCAAGTCCAGCGCCTTGTTTAAAATCAAGAGCTGGACAAGAGTTTGGGGATCAGCGGAGCCAAGCTCGGCGATGACCACTTGGCTGAGCCCGGAGAATGCGGATCCCAAGAGTTCGGAGCTCGTAATTGGAAACGAGTCCGGCTTCCCAATGACGGGGAGAGTCCCATTCGATTCTGGGTCTTTTAGTGGCACGACCGCCTTTGAGCCTCCGGCTAAAAGTTCCATCGAGGGGGAGAGTACGGTGGGGTTTATCCTCCCTTCTTCGGACGAAGTGATCTGCTCCGGATCTAGGGCAGAGCGGACACGGGTGTTGACCGCTGGACGGGATCTGATGATAGATCTGAGATGTCTTTATCGTGTAGGCAGGGAGCGACGGTCGAGAGCACGAATCCTTTGAAGATCAGATCTCCTTGGATATTGGCGACGTAATTCAGACTTCCAAACCTGATCTGATGACTAGGGGCGTTGCTGTCGACTTGCTCAAGGTGGCAATCCAAGTTGGCACGTAGCACGAAGCCGCCAAATACGAAAAGCTGACCGGGGAGGAAGATCTCCCCGGGGGTGGTGCCGTCGCTGATGACAAAGCGAGCCATCGATCATTCTGTTGACAACACAAAAGAACACTCAATGAAAGCACCAATGTCGGTGTCAAAACCGATGGATCTCGGGTAGGGGCTCCCGAGTTGTGTATCTAAGGGTTGATGGTAACAGGGGGAAACAAGGACACGATGTTTACCTAGGTTTGGGCCCTCTTAATGGAGGTAATACCCTACATCTTGCTTGATTTATCTTGATGAATATGAGGATTACAAGAGTTGATCTACCTCGAGATCATAATGGCTAAACCCTAGAAGTCTAGCCTATGATTGTTGTGATAGCCTCTACGGACTAAACCCTCCGGTTTATATACACACCAAAGGGACCTAGGGTTGTACAAAGTCATCTTGTAGATTAAGGAAACATTACACCCGGACACAAAACTTGCCATTTTATGCATGTAGAAGTCCTATCCGGACACGGAGGACGATATTTTTCTTTATCTTCATAGCCCATGAGTCCGGCCGATATCGAGTAATCCGGACACCCGAGGACCCCCTAATCCAGGAGTTCCTCACCCTCCGCCTCGCTTCATCCTCCCCTGTCGTGTGCAGGAGGGGTGAAGCGCGGCGTGCCCCACCCCCTCTTTGGCGCAACATGGAGGGAAACCCCAGGCGTGATGTGGGGGATGATGCCCCGACGCCTGCATGAGACGAGGTCAGCTGCCAAGTCGTCCAGCGGCCATAGCGCGACGGCGGTGTGCTCCCCGCACAGCCGTGCCAGCGTCAAGATCGAGCGGAGCAAGAAGACCCCGTTGCCGAGCAAGATGTACCAGTGAGCGTGGCAGGCTGTCGAGCCTTCTCCCAGGAGCTGCGCCACGTCGTCTAGCCAGTCAAGTTCAAGCTCGACCTGTCGTCGCGCTACGACGGCAATCACGACCCAACTGAGTTTCTCCAGCTCTACACGCTGAGCATCGAGGCGGCGACCGACAATGAGAAATTCATGGCGAGCTGGTTTCCCATGTCACTGAAGAACGACACACGTTCCTGGCTCGTGAACCTCCCCAAAGGGCACGCGTTCTTGGCTCATGAACCTCCCCGGGCGCACTCGGAGCGCGTTCCCATTACCACATGGGACGAGCTTCGGGAGCGCTTCATCGCCAACTTCCAAGGGACTCATGACCGCGCCCTCACCATCAATGACCTACGGTGCATGAAGTAGCAGCCTGGTGAGACCCTCCGAAAGTACATGCAATGCTTCAACCAGGTCCGTCTCAAGGCCCCGAAGGAGTCCGACGAGGCCATCATATCCGTGTTCATGGAAGGCATCACCAACATCAAGATGAGTGAGGAGCTCGCCATCCATGATGAGTTGTGCATGACTCTAGAGTTGTTCAACCTGGCAGACAAGTGCGCGAGGGCTGAACAAGGGTGTCTCGCCCTCCACAAGCACCCTGAGGCTGATCCTAAAGACAAGAAGGCCAGGTCTAAGGAAGTGCAGCACAAGGGCCCTACCGTGCCAGCAGCGGAGCCCGAGCAGAAACATTGCAGAGACCGTGCCGAGAAGGTCAAGGATCGCTGCCCTAACTGCGTCTTCCATGACCTCCACACCCACAACACCGACGATTGCCAGGAGTTCAGGGAGATTCGTGACGTGCGATTGGGTTGTCGTCCCAAGCACACCGACCGGGGTTACGGCCATGGAGGAGGCCGCAGTGAGGGTCGCTGTGACAACCACAACCCACAACAGGGCTGGCGTGACCCGCCTCATGAGGATCGCTGGTGTGATGGGCCTCATGAGGGCCCCTGGCGTGACCTGCCTCGCGAGGATCGTTCTTAGGGCCGCGCCGGTGTCCCTCTACTGCCGCCACCACCAAGAAGGGACGAGGAAAACCGTCAGGACATGGGGGCTGGGGGCTTCCACGTGCCTCGTGCCATCGCCTACATCATTGGAGGAGCCCAGGCGCCTGCCTCAAATCGCGTCTTCAAGTAGTTCTCCCGCGAGGTCTACGCGGCCCTCCCGAGGCTCGAGGCCACGCGCCCTCTCAGGTGGTCCCAGTGGGCCATCACCTTCGACTCCAAGGATCAACTCAAGTGCGCGACCACCGTCGGAGTGCTCCTCATGCTCTGCACACCAACCATCAACAACGTCTCCATTACCAAGAACCTCATCGACGGTGGCATGGGGCTCAGTGTGCTTTCCATCAAGACCTTTGAAAGGCTCCAGGTGCCCTATGAGCAGCTCCTACCAACCAAGCCATTCTCTGGAGTGACGATGGCTCCACCATTCCTCCAGGACAGATGCGCCTCCTCGTGAGCTTCGAAACCCGCATCCACTACCACACTGATCTAATCGACTTTGACACTTGCCCACATCGGCCGCCCGTACAATGCCATCCTGGCTTACCCCGCCCTCGCCAAGTTCATGACAGCGGTCCACCAAGGCTACAACGTCCTCAAGATGCCGGGGTGCAACGGCATCATCACGGTCGCATGCAACGAAGAAGACGTGGTTTGTGCCCTTGCGCACGCTTACCGCGTCGCGACGCCTGACAACCCTGAAGATGAAGACAGCGCCATGCCTCTAGAGGCCGCTCCCGTGAAGAAGAAGTAGCTCCTCCTCGAACGCATATGGGAGACTGGGGCGCCTTCGAGCGACACCTCTGGCTGCCCGCCCGCCACTAGGGCGTCTCTCTCTCGAGCATAGAAGGTGCGTCAGGCGCCTCCCTCAAGAAAGGATAGGGGGTTTCTGTTTGGAGGGCCTCTGACCTAATTGGCGTATCAAGGGAAGTGCTCGGGCACCACTTGGACGCGTGCGTTGGCGTACGTCCCCGCAAGCAAGGATCACGACGTGAACCGACAGGAGCACGAGAGTACATCACCAAGGTGATCGAAGAGCTTCAAGAGGCACAGGCCATGCATGGTGCGCATCGCCTCGCACGGCCTGCCGACACTGCCGCCCCTCCTAACCCGAGTGGCAAGCTGCGCATCTATGTCAACATCCAAGGCCTCAATAGGGCCGCCTCACAGGACCTGTTTTGGCCCTCCCATGTCGGCCGGAGTGGAGGCTGCCTGCACTATCATGTCAACATGCCTTTTGGCATGCTTAACACGGGGCCACGTTTCATCGGATCATGCAGTGTGCAATGGCGACTCGGGAGGCAAGGCATCTGGCGATGGAGGATCAGGAGGACCTGGACCTTCGCCAGCCCTCTGCGCCTCACGAGCTCCTGGCGCCTCACGAGCCACCTGACTCGTAAGGAGCAACAACCGCCACACGACTCTTCAGCTACCTCGACGCTTCAGCAACATCATTACCAGGTGACGTTTGGTTTGTTCAAGATGAGGGCATCCCTTGGGCTGCATTATCCTCAGGTCATCAGGGCATGTACCTTCGTCCGTATTACTTTGTGCATGTACTAGAACTGGCCTTGCCTTTTATAAATTTCCATAAGAATTTAAACTTGCATGTTCGGTGCTTCGCCACCGTGAGTGTCGTTGTGCCCTGACTGAGTCAAGTCAGGGCGCGCAGTTCTGTTCTTTCTTTCTCAATGTTGGACGCGTCTGCGGGAACCGTGCACCGATGGGCTTTTTCCTATGGTGCATTGCATGAACAAGACTGGGCACATCGTCTGTGCTCGGGCTCGTCCCTGCAGCATTGATAAAACCCAAGCGACCGAGCTCTGTCTGGTGGGCCAGCCCTGTTCACGTCACCTCGTGAAGTCCTTATTGCTCGGCCTTGTCATGCAACGACCTCTGAAGGTCGGCTCGGCGAAGATCACCACAACCTTACAAATTTTTACAAAGCGCGCCCAACGCTAGAAGACCAGGCATACCCGCCTTTGAGGTAGGGCCTCGTGAGTCCCGTGCTGGCTCACGAGTGCCCATATACACCTCCTCATGTGGGGCTGTACACTGATACGTCTCCAACGTATCTACAATTTTTGATTGTTCCATGCTATTATTTATGATGTCTTGGATGTTTAATGGGCTTTATCATTCACTTTTATATCCTTTTTGGGACTAAACTACTAACCCAAAGGCCCAGTCCAGATTGCTGTTTTTTTGCCTATTTCAGGGTTTTGCAGAAAAAGAATATCAAACGGAGTCCAAACGGAATGAAACCTTCGCGAGAGATATTTTTGGAGAAAATCACGCTCGGGAAACTTCAGGACCAAGTCAGGGGACAGAAGGGCTGCCCTCGAGGGTGGGGGGCGCGCCCCCTTGCCTCGAGGCTGGCCCGTGTGGCCCCCGGTGCCCTCCTTCTTCCTATATATATCCACGTACCCCAGAAACTCCATACGCAGAGAGAAAACCCTAATTCCACCGCCATAGCTTCTGTTCCCGTGGAGATCCCATCTTGGAGCATGTTTCGGGAGGGGATCCATCACGGAGGCCTTCATCATCATCATCATCGCCCTCACCATGAGTTGTGAGTAGTTTACCACAGACCTTCGGGTCCATAGCTAGTATCTAGATGGCTTTTTCTCTCTCTCTGGTTCTCAATACAAAGTTCTCCTCGGTCTTCGAGGAGATCTATTTGATGTAATCTCTTTTTGCGGTGTGTTTGTCGAGATCTGATGAATTGTGAGTTTATGATCAAGGTTATATATGAAAGATATTTGGTTCTTCTCTGAACTTTTTATGTGTGCTCATAATATCCTTGCAAGTATCTTCGAATTATTGGTTTGGTTTGGCCTACTAGATCTATATTTCTTGCAATGGGAGAAGTGCTTGGCTTTGGGTTCAATCTTGCGGCGTCCTTTCCCAGTGACAGTAGGGGCAGCAAGGCACGTATTGTATTGTTGCCATCGAGGATAAAAAGATGGGGTTTACAGCATATTGCTTGAGTTTATCCCTCTACATCATGTCATCTTGCTTAAGGCATTACTCTGTTCGTATGAACTCAATACACTAGATGCATGCTGGATAGCGGTCGATGTGTAGAGTAATAGTAGTAGATGCAGAATCGTTTCGGTCTACTTGTCTCGGACGTGATGCCTATATACAATGATCATGCCTAGATAGTCTCATAATTATTCTCTTTTCTATCAATTGCTCGACAGTAATTTGTTTCCCCATCGTAGAATATCGCTATCATGAGAGAAGCCACTAGAGAAAACTATGGTCTCGGGTCTATACTCAACATATCAATTAACATCTACTTTACTTTACCGCTTTTATTTACTGTTTTATTAAACCAAAAATACCAAAAATATAAACTATCATCTCTATCAGATCTCACTCTCGTATGTGACCGTAAAGGGATTGACAACCCCTTATCGCGTTGGCTGCGAAGTTCTTATTTGTTTGTGCAGGTGCGAGGGACTCGCGTGTGGTCTCCTACTGTATTGATACCTTGGTTCTCAAAAACTGAGGGAAATACTTATGCTACAATGCTGCATCTTCCTTTCCTCTTCGAGGGAATACAACGCAAGCTCAAGAGGTAGCATACACAACCCGGAGTAATCCCCCGGAGGGACCTCCCACCCGCACACCCAGTGGAAGCCCCATGCTCTACGCTGGCAGGGACACGACCGATGAGCGACTATGCCCACAGCCAGTGGTAACCCCATGCTCCGCGCTGGTGGATAAACAACCGAGGGCGCCTCTGGGCTGCGCTAACATCATGATGGCCTTTCTGCCAGCCATTCAACCTTTTACCGTGATGAGCATGCAAGGGGGCTGGACACGGGGGCTATGCTCAGGCACGTCTTTAGGTACGGCCTGGGGTACACCCCACTAGGTCCTTGTACCTAGTCTTCGCGTGCCCCTCCTAGGTAAGAGTTGATGAGAAAAGGTAAGAAGGTCATGAGGATGGCTCATGCGTCAAGGGGGACCAATGAGCATCGTGCCTCAGAGGCCTGGCCGGTCTCGTATATCCTCGCCCCTTGGTCCTGTCCTGGTTTCCAGGGGTCCCAACGGCGGACGAGCTATGCGCGGGATAGGGCCCTCGCGATGATCAAGACCAAGAGCCGCAATGGCCTGGCAGTCCCGTATATCCTCGTCTCTTGGGCCTGTCCTGGTTTCGGGATGCCCCAATGATGGTCGAGCTATGCGCGGTACCGGGCCCTCGTGACGATCAAGAGCAAGGGCCTCAGGGGCCTGGCCGGTCACATATACCCTCACCCCTTGGTACTGTCCTGGTTTCTGGATGCCCCAATGGTGGTCGACCTATGCACTGGACCGGGCCCTCGCGACGATCAAGACCAAGGGCCTCAGGGGCCTGGCCGGTCCAGTATACCCTCAACCCTTTGTCTTGTCCTAGTTTCCGGACGCCCCAATGGTGGTTGAGTTATGCGTGGGACTGGGCCCTCACGATGATCAAGACCAAGGGCCTCATGGGCCTGACCGGTCCCGTATACCCTCACCCCTTGGTCCTGTCCTGGTTTCCGGACGACCCAATGGTGGTCGAGATACGCGCGGGACCCGACCCCACCGACACAGGCGCAAAAGCAGGCAGGAAGTAAACTAAGCATAAAAGGAAAGCATGAAATTCAAACAGTTATTACAAACATAAATTGTCACACAAATTCAAGTTAAAGTCTCACACCTCCGCGAGGTAGTCTCAGTGTTGTAGGGTAAATATAAGGAGGAGGGACCGTCGTTGTCGCCTGTCGGCGTTCTGGGAACGGGGGTACCCAGACTTGCCTGCCTGCGGCCCAGGGCGTGGCTCAGTAGGCAGCCTGGTACAGCCCAACGTCTTCAGCAACCACTCAAGACCCTCCCGAGGGGCCGAGCCTTGCGAGGAGGATAACGCAAGACATGCCCTGGGGCGGCCTCACTAGACTGGCTCATGAGGATAAGAGATATCAAGGCAAGGGGTACCTCGCGAGGTCCTCGTGACGCGAGCAGTGACAACCAAGGCCAAGCAGGCGCCAGCGGGCGCTGAGTGCCAGTTTCCTCTTTGGTGCTAAAGAATCAGGTGCAGGCGAAGAGTCCAGAGGCATCAGGCAAAGGTTTCCATATCGGTGCAACGAGACCAAGACCAGCAGGACGGCAGAGCAGAGGTCATCGCGGAGCCCATGGCGGCGTCACCATGAGAGCCTTTGGCAGGAGAAGACCACCTTTTTCAGGATAGCTTGTAGTAGCTACCCTCCTTCAAATTTGGCCGCTGTGGGATCCCTTCCTGCTCAATATTTGGGAAGAGGACCTGGGCCACTATAAATAGGACTAGCCACCACCATTGGGATAATCTCGTCTTGAGTTAATCAGATAGAAGGCCACGCACCACAAGCTCACTCGAGCACAAGAACCCCACTCCTCAGGAGGCAGTTCATCCATGTACTAGTTTTTCCTCAGCCTACAAGGCAATCCAGCAAACCACACTGGATTAGTGTATTACACCACAATGGTGGCCCAAACTAGTATAAACCTTGTGTCCCTTATTCTTCGGATCTGACGAGCTAGGCCTAAGGATAGGCGAGTAGACGAGCTAGGGCGGAAGGAGAGATCTTCATGCACACCCCAGAGTTCGAACCTCAAGGATTTTGCCGGAACCCTAGATCCGACGTTTGGCGCGCCAGGTAGGGGTGTGCCGAAATTTCCTTCCCATCCGTCCCACTCACCGTTCGCCGAGTTCCCATGGCAAGTGCCTCTCCTCCGACTGGCTTGGTGGGCACGCACGGCGTCACTCCAGGCCAGCAGGCCTTCACCCCTGCCTTACGGTGGGTGCATTGGCCACCCAGGTTTAGGCCAGATCTGCCACCCCGTTACAACGGGGCGCCGGACCCGGCTGTCTTCCTCCAAGCTTACGAAGAGGCCATCTCCGTGGCCAGCGGCGACAACAAGGTCATGGCTAGCTAGCTCCCCATGGTGCTCACCGGCGTACCACGCGCCTGGTTTTTCAGCTTGCCAGAATCATCTGTGGTGTCCTGGGAGGAGCTGCGCGACCTCTTCGTCACTCGCTTTGGGGTGCCGGTGCCCCACGTCATCGTGGGCCTCCTCGGCGGCTCCCAAGAGCCACCCTACGGCCGCCACATCAAGCAGTTCTTTTGCCAGGCGTGCGTCGCCTCCATACGCCAGGGGCTCCTCCTTGATGGGCGGTGCCCAAGACCGACCTCACCTCGACTCAGGGGACGACCCCACTTCCACCCCGGGCTCAGGCGCTCTCCCGAAGCTCCGCATCCCCACCATCTGCAATGTAGCAGTCACCAAGACCCTCATCGGCGGTGGGGCTGGCCTCAACGTGCTCTCAGTGGAGGCTTTCAGCTTGCTTCACATGCCGCTCGAGCGGCTGCGCCCCACCAAACCCTTCTTCGGAGTCAGCAGCGGTTCCACCCCGCCCTCAAGGGCAGATCCGCCTTCCGGTCAACTTTCGCACCAGTAACAACTAACACACCGAGCTAATGGACTTCGACATCGCCCGTATCGGCCTCCCGTACAACGCCATCCTCGGGTACCCCTGATACGTCCCCAACGTATCTATAATTTTTCATTGTTCCATGCCATTATACTATCCTTCTAGGATGCTTTATGGGCTTTATTATACATTTTTATATGATTTTTGGGACTAACCTAATTACCCAGAGCCCAGTGCCAGTTTATGTTTTTCTCCTGTTTTAGGGTATCCCAAAAAAATAATATCAAACAGAGCCCAATTGATCTGAAATTCAACGGAGGCTGTTTTTGAACCAGAAGAAGCCCAAAAAGTGCCAGAGGGGCCCCCAGAAGATCCACGGGCTGTCCACGAGGGTAGGGGCGCCCCCCCTACTAGGCGTGCCCCCTGCCTCGTGGACAGCCCGGAGACCTCCTTTACTTGCCCCCGACTCCAACACCTCCTAAATATATACTGAAACCTCCGGAAAGTAATCTGGATCGGGAGTTCCGCAGCCGAAAGCCTCTGTTACCACCAAAAACCAATCTAGACCCCGTTCCGGCACCCTGCCGAATGGGGGAACCCTCACCGGTGGCCATCTTCATCATCCCGGCAATCTCCATGACGAGGAGGGAGTAGTCCACCCTCGGGGCTGAGGGTAGGTACCAGTACTCACTTGTGTTCTTGAGATGGCACGATCTTGATGTATCGCGAGCTTTGCTATTATAGTTGGATCTTATGATGTTTATCCCACTCTACTCTCTTGTAATTGATTTAGTTTTCCCTTTGAAGTTATCTTATCGGATCGAGTCTTTAAGGATTTGAGAACACTTGATGTATGTCTTGCGTGGGATACCCGTAGTGACAATGGGGTATTCTATTGATTCACTTGATGTGTGTTTTGGTGATCAACTTGCAGGTTCCGTGACCTTGGGAATCTATGCATAGGGGTTGGCACATGTTTTCGTCTTGACCCTCCGGTAGAAAATTTGTGGCACTCATTGAAGTACTTTGTGTTGGTTGAATAGATGAATCTGAGATTGTGTGATGCATATCGTATAATCATGCCCATGGATTCTTAAGGTGACAATGGAGTATCTAGGTGACTTTAGGGTTTTGGTTGATTTGTATCTTAAGGTGTTATTCTAGTACGAATTCTAAGATAGATCGAACGGAAAGAATAGCTTCGTGCTATTTTACTACGGACTCTTGTATAGATAGATCAGAAAGGATAACTTTGAGGTGGTTTCATACCCTACCATAATCTCTTCGTTTGTTCTCCGCTATTAGTTATTTTGGAGTGACTCTTTGTTGCATGTTGAGGGATAGTTATATGATCCAGTTATGTTATTATTGTTGAGAGAACTTGCACTAGTGAAAGTATGAACCCTAGGCCTTGTTTCCTATCATTGCAACACCATTTATGCTCATGTTTACCACTTGCTACCTTGTTCTTTTTATATTTTCAGTTTACAAAAACCTATATCTACCATCCATATTGCACTTGTATCACCATCTCTTTGCCGAACTAGTGCACCTATACAATTTACCATTGTATTGGGTGTGTTGGGGACACAAGAGAGTCTATGTTATTTAGTTGCAGGGTTGCTTGAGAGAGACCATCTTCATCCTACGCCTCCCACAGATTGATAAACCTTAGGTCATCCACTTGAGGGAAATTTGCTACTGTCCTACAAACCTCTGCACTTGGAGGCCCAACAACGTCTACAAGGAGAAGGTTGCGTAGTAGACATCAAGCTCTTTTCTGGTGCCGTTGCCGGGAGGTGAGTGCATGAAGGTATATCTTTAGATCTTGCAATTGAATCTTTTAGTTTCTTGTTTTATCACTAGTTTAGTTTATTAAAGAAAACTACAAAAAATTGAATTAAGGTTACCTTATATGCTTCATCTTTTTAATAACTTTCGTGAAAATGATGGGATGGAAAATTGTGCTCAAGTACTAGAAGAAGAATTACATAGAATGCTTGGCATAAAATATGTGAATGATGAGCATGATTGCAATGTTGTTAGTGTGAATCCTTTCAATATCCATGATGCTAATGATATGCAAAGCCACAAGCTTGGGGAACCTATGTTTGATGAAGATAATATTTTGAGTGCCCCAAGTTCTGATGAGAAAATTTATTATGATGAAAGCATGCCTTCTATCTATTATGATTATATTGATGAAAGTGGATTTGGAGAGGTCATGACTTTATTTAGTAAATATTCCACTATCTTGGATGAGGTTCCAATTGATTATGAGAACAAAGTTGCTATCTATGATGATTATTGTGATGACTTGTATCCTATAAAGAATAAAGACAACCATGAAACTTTTCATCATGATTTTTATTTTCAATTGTATTATGCTTCACATGATATTTATTTTGTTTAATTTGCTCCTCCCACTACTATGAATGAGAAGAATTTTGCTTATGATGGGAGTAGTAAAATTTCTATGCAAGTAGATCATGAAAAGAATGCTTTATGTGCTGGTTATATGGTTGAATTCATTCATGATGCTACTGAAAATTATTATGAGAGAGGGTCATATGCTTCTACATATTGCAATAATATCAAGTTTCCTCTCTATGTGCTTGAAGTTTTGAAGCTATGCTTGTGTTGCTTTCCTATGCTAGTTGACTATTGTTCCCATAAGTTGTTTGCTCACAAAATCCCTATGCATAGGAAGTGGGTTAGACTTAAATGTTCTAGTCATATTCTACATTATGCTCTCTTTATGTTTCAATTCTTATCTTTATGCGAGCATCATTGAAATCATCATGCCTAGCTAGGGGTGTTAAACGATAGCGCTTGATGGGCGGCAAACCAACTTTATATTTGTTCTTTACTTTTTGCTTCTATTTAGGAATAAATATTGCATCTAGCTTCTTCTTAGATTTGGTTTTGTGTTTTAATTAGTGTTTGTGCCAAGTAGAACCTTTGGGAAGACTTGTTTGAAGTTTATGCGATCATGCTGTAAAAAATAGAAACTTTACCGCTCACGAGATTGGCTACTATTTTTTTACTGGAGAGTGCTTTTTAGTTTATTCTTTTTGCAGATGATTAATACACAAATTCCTCATGTCCACCAATTTATTTCAGAATTTTTAGAGTTACAGAAATATTCGGAAGTTACAGATTGCTACAGACTATTCTGTTTTTGACAGATTCTGTTTTCTATGTGTTGTTTGATTATTTTGATGAATCTAAGAGTAGTATCGGAAGGTATGAACCATAGAGAAGTTGGAATATAGTAGATATTACACCAATATGAATATAGAATGATTTCACAACAGTACCTAAGTGGTGATTTTATTTTCTTATACTAACGGAGCTTACGAGTTTTTGATTGAGTTTTGTGTTGTGAAGTTTTCAAGTTTTGGGTAAAGATTCCATGGATTATGGAATAAGGAATGGCAAGAGACTAAGCTTGGGGATGCCCAAGGCACCCCAAGGTAAAATTAAAGGAAAACCAAAAGCCTAAGCTTGGGGATGCCCCGGGAAGGCATCCCCTCTTTCGTCTTCGTCTATCGGTGACTTTACTCGATGCTATATTTTTATTCACCACATGATATGTGTTTTGCTTGGAGCGTCAATTTGTTTTATTTTGTTTTGCTTGCTGTTTGAATAATACCCAAATATCTAAAATCCTTAAATGGTAGAGAGTCTTCACATAGTTACATAATTATTCAACTACTCATTGATCTTCACTTACACCTTTTGGAGTAGGTTGTCATTTTCTCTAGTGCTTCACTTATATCTTTTAGAGCACGGTGGTGGTTTTATTTTGAAGAAATAGATGAACTCCCATGCTTCACTTATATACTTTTGAGATTCCTTTAGAACAGCATGGTAATTGGCTTCGGTTATGAAATTAGTCCTAATATAATAGGCATCCAAGATGGGTATAACAAAAACTTTCATACAAGTGCATTGAATATGATGAGAAGTTTGATACTTGATGATTGTTTTGAGATATGAGGATAGTGATATTAGAGTTATTCTAGTGGAGTTATTATGAAATTGAGAAATACTTGTGTTAAAGTTTGTGATTCCCGTAGCATGCACGTATGGTGAACCTCTATGTGACGAAGTTAGAGCATGAGGTATTTGTAGAGTGTCATCCTTTGTGTGGAGGTCGGGGGCGCATGATGATTAAATCCTACAAACATCCCCCTAGGAGCATGCGTTGATTGCTTTGTTTTGATGAATCGTAAATTTTTGCAATAAGTATATGAGTTCTTTATGACTAATGTTGATTCCTTGGATTATACGCACTCTCACCCTTCCACCATTGCTAGCCTCTCTTGTACCGCACAAATTTCGACGGTACCATACACCCACCATATACCTTCCTCAAAAAAGCCACCATACCTGCCTATCATGGCATTTCCATAGCCATTCTGAGATATATTGCCACGCAACTTTCCACCGTTCCGTTCATATGACACGCTTCATATTGTCATATTGCCATGCATGATAATGTAGTTGACATCGTATTTGTGCCAAGGACACCATTCACAATTCATTCATTCATGTCACTCTTGATTCATTGCACATCCCGGTACACCGCCGGAGGCATTCACATAGAGTCATATCTTGTTCTAGCTTCGAGTTGTAATCTTAGAGTTGTAACTAAATAAAACTGTGATGTTCTTCATTATTAGAGCATTGTCCCATGTGTGGAAAAAAAGATAAAGGCCAAACAAAAAAAATATAGCTCAAAAAAAAGAGGGGCTAAAAAAAAGAGGTAAGCCCCTCCAAAAAAATGAGAGAATGGACAATGCTACTATCGTTTTCCACACTTGTGCTTCAAAGTAGCACCATGATCTTCATGATAGAGAGTCTCATGTTTAGTCACTTTCATATACTAGGGGGAATTTTCATTATAGAACTTGGCTTGTATATTCCAACGATGGGCTTCCTCAAATGCCCTAGGTCTTCATGAGCAAGCAAGTTGGATGCACACACACTTAGTTTCTTTTTGAGCTTTCATACACTTATAGCTTTAGTGCATCCGTTGCAGGCTATCCCTACTCACTCACATTGATATCTATTGATGGGCATCTCCATAGCCCAATGATACGCCTAGTCGATGTGAGACTATCTTCCTCTTTTGTCTTCTCCACAACCACTAATCTATTCCACCTATAGTGCTATATCCATGGCTCACGCTCATGTATTGCGTGAAAGTTGAAAGGTTTGAAAAAATTTGAGTATGAAAACAATTGCTTGGCTGAAACGGGGGTTGTGCATGATATGAATATTTTGTGTAATGAAGAGGGAGCATAGCCAGACTATATGATTTTGTAGGGATAACTTTCTTTGGCCATGTTATTTTGAGAAGACATGCTTGCTTTGTTAGTATGCTTGAAGTAGTATTATTCTTATGTCATATAAACTTTGATCTTGAATCTTATGGATCTGAACGTTCATGCCGAAATAAAGTAAATTACATTGAGAATTATGTTAGGTAGCATTCCATATCAAAAATTCTGTTTTTATCATTTACCTACTCGAGGACGAGCAGGAATTAAGATTGGGGATGCTTGATACGCCTTCAACATATCTATAATTTTTGATTATTCCATGATATTATATTATCCTTCTAGGATGTTATATGGGCTTTATTATACACTATTAAATGATTTTTGGGACTAACCTAATTACCCACAGCCCAGTGCCAGTTTATGTTTTTCTCCTGTTTTAGGGTATCCCAAAAAAATAATATCAAACAGAGCCCAATTGATCTGAAATTCAACGGAGGCTGTTTTTGAACCAGAAGAAGCCCAAAAAGTGCCAGAGGGGGCCCCAGAAGATCCACGGGCTGTCCACGAGGGTAGGGGCGCCCCCCCTACTAGGCGTGCCCCCTGCCTCGTGGACAGCCCGGAGACCTCCTTTACTTGCCCCCGACTCCAACACCTCCTAAATATATACTGAAACCTCCGGAAAGTAATCTGGATCGGGAGTTCCGCCGCCGAAAGCCTCTGTTACCACCAAAAACCAATCTAGACCCCGTTCCGGCACCCTGCCGAATGGGGGAACCCTCACCGGTGGCCATCTTCATCATCCCGGCAATCTCCATGACGAGGAGGGAGTAGTCCACCCTCGGGGCTGAGGGTAGGTACCGGTACTCTCTTGTGTTCTTGAGATGGCACGATCTTGATGTATCGCAAGCTTTGCTATTATAGTTGGATCTTATGATGTTTATCCCACTCTACTCTCTTGTAATTGATTTAGTTTTCCCTTTGAAGTTATCTTATCGGATCGAGTCTTTAAGGATTTGAAAACACTTGATGTATGTCTTGCGTGGGATACCCGTGGTGACAATGGGGTATTCTATTGATTCACTTGATGTGTGTTTTGGTGATCAACTTGCAGGTTCCGTGACCTTGGGAATCTATGCATAGGGGTTGGCACATGTTTTCGTCTTGACCCTCCGGTAGAAAATTTGGGGCACTCATTGAAGTACTTTGTGTTGGTTGAATAGATGAATCTGAGATTGTGTGATGCATATCGTATAATCATGCCCATGGATTCTTAAGGTGACAATGGAGTATCTAGGTGACTTTAGGGTTTTGGTTGATTTGTATCTTAAGGTGTTATTCTAGTACGAATTCTAAGATAGATCGAACGGAAAGAATAGCTTCGTGCTATTTTACTACAGACTCTTGTATAGATAGATCAGAAAGGATAACTTTGAGGTGGTTTCATACCCTACCATAATCTCTTCGTTTGTTCTCCGCTATTAGTTATTTTGGAGTGACTCTTTGTTGCATGTTGAGGGATAGTTATATGATCCAGTTATGTTATTATTGTTGAGAGAACTTGCACTAGTGAAAGTATGAACCCTAGGCCTTGTTTCCTATCATTGCAACACCATTTATGCTCATGTTTACCACTTGCTACCTTGTTGTTTTTATATTTTCAGTTTACAAAAACCTATATCTACCATCCATATTGCACTTGTATCACCATCTCTTTGCCGAACTAGTGCACCTATACAATTTACCATTGTATTGGGTGTGTTGGGGACACAAGAGAGTCTTTGTTATTTAGTTGCAGGGTTGCTTGAGAGAGACCATCTTCATCCTACGCCTCCCACAGATTGATAAACCTTAGGTCATCCACTTGAGGGAAATTTCCTACTGTCCTACAAACCTCTACACTTGGAGGCCCAACAACGTCTACAAGGAGAAGGTTGCGTAGTAGACATCAACCCCGCCCTGGCTCAGTTCATGGCGGCGACCCATCCGGCCTATAACCTCATGAAGATGCCGGGGAGCAGCGGAGTCCTCACCGATGCAGGTGACACAAAGGAAGCTTTAGCGGCCCTCAAGCGCGCCTTCCAGACCGCAGCGGCAGCACACCTGGCCGAGAAGCCGCCCCTGGAACCGAGGGGGCTGCACCGGCAAACAAGAAGCAACTTTTCTTCCAAGACCGAGCCGAGACGAAGCAAGTGCCGGTGGATGAAGAAAATCCGTCAGGTGTCGCTTTCACCATAGGTGCCCGCCTTCCACCAGCTCAAGAAGAAGCGTTGGTCGGATTCCTGTGCGTGAACAAGGATGTGTTCGCGTGGGAACCCAAGGACTTGTCGGTAGTCCCGTGGGAGGTGATTGAGCATCACCTGAACGTATGCCCCAATATGCGCCCCGTAAAGCAGAAGGTCAGGCGCCAATCTACACAGAAGCAGTCCTTCATCGTGCAAGATACTCATAAGCTAGAAGCAGCGGATGTCATCCGCGAGGTCCGGTACCCGGAGTGGCTGGCGAACCCCGTCGTCTTACCCAAGAAAGGCGGAAAAGAGCGCATGTGTGTCGAATTTGCCAACCTCAATAAAGCTTGTCGGCAAGACCCGTTTCCTCTACCCCGCATCGACCAGGTCATTGACTCCACCGTCGAGTGCGACCTATTGTGCTTTCTGGTTGCCTTCTCAGGTTACCACCATAACATGATGGCACTTCAAGACGTCGACAAGACCGCTTCCTCACCCCGTGCGGAGTATACTGCTACACCTGCATGCCGTTTGGGTTGCAGAATGCAGGAGCAACCTTTCAGCGGTTGATGCACATCGCACTAGGAAAACAACTCGGGAGGAACGCTGAGGCATACGTGGATGTCATCGTGGTAAAATCTCAGGAGTCCGCAACCCTTATCACAGATCTGGAAGAAACCTTCGCCAACCTGCGCAAGGTAGACTTGCGGCTCAACCCGGAAAAGTGCGTATACGGCGTCCCGTCAGGCAAGTTCCTGGGCTTCCTGGTTTCGCACCGAGGGATCGAGGCAAACCCCGAGAAGGTCAAGGCCATAGAAAAGATGAGTCTGCCCAAGAACCTCAAGGAGATGCAGAAGCTAGCCGGCTGTGTAATGTCCCTCGGGTGTTTCATCTCCAAGCTAGGGGAGAGAGCCCTCCCTTCCTTCAAGCTGATGAAAAGGAAGGGCCCGTTCGAATGGACCCCTGAGGCTGATGCGGCGTTCGAAGACCTCAAGAGATATCTCACCAGTCCGCCGATAATGGTGGAACCCAAACCTCAAGAACCATTGGTGCTATCCCTGGCCGCAACACCACATTCAGCCAGTGCAGCGTTGGTGGCTATCCGAGAAGAGCGCCAAGACAAGACCTTACTACCCAAGGGCGGTGCTCCCGGGGCCTCCGCAGGGCCGGAGGACGACCACGTCCTGCAAGACGACTCTCCTGAGGCTGCAACTACCCCATCTGACGACCGAGCCCTCGGAACACCTTTACCAAGTCAGACTACACAGCCACAGGCGAGTCAGGACTTCACTCCCGCCGAGCACCCGGTATACTTCATCGGCACGATGCTGTGTGATGCCCGAGCGCGCTACCCCATGCCATAGAAGCTCCTGCTTGCGCTCCTCTCCGCTTCCCGTAAGCTGCGCCACTAATTCCAAGGCCATCCCATCAAGGTTGTCTCAGCTTACCCTCTACAAAGGGTACTCCAGAGCCCAAATGCGGTAGGAAGGGTCGCGGAATGGAATATAGAGCGGCAGGCGTTCCAGCTAGAATTCAGCACAACCAGAGTCATCAAGGGAGCTGCACTTGCTAACTTTGTGGTAGAATGGACCCCGGGACCCGAAGCAACTCAAAATCAGTCCCTCTCGTCGGGGAGCCAAGCACCGGCTGGTTGGGTCATGTACTTTGATGGCGTCTTCGCCCGCCAGGGCGCGGGGGCTGGTGCTCTGCTCATCTCGCCCACTCAAGACAAACTCTACTACGACATGCAGCTCTACTTTCAGCCGGGCGACAAGGTCTCCAACAACATCACAGAATACGAGGGCCTCATCTTTGGTCTCAAGGCGGTGGTGGCCCTGGGGGTGAAATGCCTCGTCATCAGGGGCGACTCCCAGCTCCTCATCAACTTCTCCAACAAGGTGTACGAGCCGAAGGACGAGCATATGGAGGCATACCTCGCGGAGGTATGCAAAATGGAGAAGCAGTTCTTGGGCCTCGAGCTGGAGCATGTGCCCCGCCGCACTAACAAGGAAGCGGACGACATCGCCAAGAGAGCGTCCAGGCGCCTGCCCCAAGAGCTAGGCATCTTCGAGGAAAGGCTCCTCAGGCCCTTGGCGTCACCCCAGCGAGAAGGGCCGGCAAAGCCTCAGGAGGAACGCCCCCTTCCACCGACCTCGGGAGCCCCCGCTTGTGGCGCGGCCTCAGGAGCCCGCTTGCTCCTGGCGCTTGAGCCTCAGGAGGGATGCTGGACCGAGGAACTCAAGTCATACCTGGTGCGAGGAGCGCTACCAGAAAAGGAGGAGGATGCCGAATGCATGGCCCGACAGGCTACAGCATACTGCATTCAAGATGGTGAGCTTTACAGGAAGCGACCGAATAACGTTTCTTTGCGATGCCTCTCCAAGAAGCAGGGAGGCGAGCTGCTAGCTGACATCCACACCGGGGACTGCGGGCATCACTCATCATCGCTCACCTTGGTCGGCAAGGCGTTCCGCAGTGGTTTTTACTGTCCCACGATGCTCAACGATGTCGCCGAACTGGTGAAGTCTTGTGAGGCTTGCCAGTTCCATGCCAAGAAGATCCACCAACCGGCTCATGGCCTCCAAACCATCCCACTCTTCTGGCCATTCGCGGTCTGGGGGCTGGACATCCTGGGCCCTTTCCCTCGAGCGCACGGGGTCTACCGATACCTCTATGTCGCCGTTGACAAATTTACCAAATGGGCAGAGGTGGAAGCTGTCCGAACCATCCCAGCCAGCTCCGCAGTCAAGTTCATCAAGGGCCTTGTAAACCAGTTCGGGGTCCCCAACCGCATCATCACCGACAACGGCTCACAGTTCACTAGCAAACTTTTCAAGACATATTGTGCAAACATTGGAACGCAGATTTGCTACGCTTCTGTAGCACACCCCAGAAGCAATGGCCAGGCCGAGCGCGTCAACGCAGAGGACCTGAGAGGCCTCAAGACCAGGACCTTCAAGAAGAAGCTCGAAGCTTGCGAAATGGGTTGGCATGACAAGCTCCTGTCCGTGCTATGGTCAATCTGCACCACTGCCACCAAGCCAACAGGCGAGACCCCATTCTTCCTCGTCTACGGAGTGAAGCAGTCCTCCCTCAAGAGGTCAGGCACGACTCCCCGCGAGTCCTAGCGTTCGACGAGGCATGGTAGGGCACCGAGCAAGGGACAGACCACTTGCTGTGGGAGGAGCGCTGGCATGATGCTTCTCTCCGGGCTGCAAGATATCAGCACGCGTTGCGGCGGTACCATTGCCACAACATTCGCCCTAGGACACTCGAGGTAGGTGATCTCGTCTTGAGGAGAGTCCTCTCCAGAGAGGGGCTGCACAAGCTCTCACCCATGTGGGAAGGCCCTTTCAAGATCACCCATGTCTCCAGACCTGGCGCTGTGTGCCTGGAAACAGGGGACGACATCCCCGTCCCGACCGCGTGGAACATCCGGCACCTCCGGAGGTTCTACCCATGAAAGAAGGCCCTGTGCTTGAGAAGACTAGGCTCCGTGCCCGCGAGGAACAAGGCCCTGCGCCTGACAAGACTAGGCTCCATGCCTACAAGGAACAAGGCCCTGTGCCTGAGAAGACTAGGCTCCATGCCTGCGAGGAACAAGGCCCTCCGTCTGAGAAGACTAGGCTCCATGCCTACGAAGAACAAGGCCCTACGCCTGAGAAGACTAGGTTCTGTGCCTGCGAGGAACAAGGCCCTGCACCTGGGAATACTAGGCTCCGTGCTTGCGAGGAACAAGGCCCTGCGCCTGAGAAGACTCGGCTCCGTGCCTGCGAGGAAAAAGGCCCTACGCCTGAGATGACTAGGCTCCGTGCCTGCGAGGAACAAGGCCCTGCGCCTGAGAAGACTAGGCTCCGTTCCTGCGAGGAACAAGGCCCTGCACCTGAGAAGACTAGGCTCCCTGCCTACGAGGAACAAGGCCCTGCGCCTGAGAAGACTAGGCTCCATGCCTGCAAGGAACAAGGCCCTACCCCTGAGAAGAATACGCTTCGTGCCTGGGAGGAACAAGGCCCTGCGCCAGAGAAGCCAAGGCCTAGTGCCTATGAAGCAAGGCTCACGCCTGTGAAGATCTCGGCTCATGACACTCTCACATAATAATGAGTAGGGCTGTACACGCCCCAAAGTCTCCGGAGAGCCGCCCTCGGGCCTCGGGGGATCCCTCCCACATCCTAGTGGCAGCACTGAGCTCCACGCTGGTGAGAAGACTAGATTAGGTGCCAGACGCGGCTGTTCATTTGCTTTCTTGAGTTGGCTTGCCCCTTTCTTCTCTTTTAATGGATTCTGAAAGTTTTGGCGTTCCTAGATTGCTCGGTTTGACTTCCCTCTATGGTCCTTCCCTCAGTTTTCGGGTTAGCCCCGGGAGAGCGGTAGTTACCCGGCTCTCTCCCCAGCGCTCCTCCCTTATCCTTCACGAGGCACCCAAACCGGGGCTTGTGATTGGCACGCCCCCCTCCTTATGTCCGTGCCCCACGGGTACCGCGACAAGGGGCGGCCGACCATGCTCAGCCCGCGTCTAGGGCCTCGGGTGGTAAATGATAATAACCATCTAATGAGTTTTTGCAGCCTCGTGAAGGGTCAAGCGTCACAAGATGAGGGCGATCCCTAGGGCGTCAAGATAAGTTTCCTCACCCTAAGAGCGCATAGTACACAAATCACGCAGTGATGGACAGGGACACTAAGCATGGCGCCAAAAATCATAAAACCAAGATTCATTACATGCCCTTCCAGGGCTCCATACTTGTTTGTTTGAAGGATGTAGGAAGAAAGAACGACCACGAATGGCCGGCGACGACCTTCGAGGCGCAGATGCTCACGACAACCTGCACCCCGAGCTCAGCCGGAGCTCTCCTCGCGCTCAACCTGAGCGTGACGACGAGACGACCCAGCGCCACCTTCCAGGCGGGCACGGAGGCGTGGCGGCTGGTCATAGCCACCGCTACTGGAGCTGCCACTGAGGAATGAGCCGCTGTAGCTGGGTGAGCTGTGGCCATCGCCTAGGCTAAGCACCTTGCCGCCGTCGTTGCCCTCGGGGCAGCACTCGGCGCGGCGCCCGTCTTCTCTGAACACCCTCACGAAGAGGGTCGAGTCATCGCCATACCTGAAATGAAGGGTGCACCGTCCGCCCAAGCCGCGCGCGTGGGCGAACGTCTACCAGCCGCGAGCCAAAGTCACAGCACCCAAGGCGGAGACCTCCACGTCAACCCATGAAGCCCTGCTGCAGCAACCATCCACCTGCAGCCAAAAGCCGCCAGAGCGCGTGGCAAGGAGTTTGCAACCTAGGGAGCATGGGAGCTAGAACCGGTTGTCGACTGGGCTCTATGACCACACGACAAACTCCAGCGTCGCCTCTGCCAAGTGGGAGCGCAGCCGGGGAGGCCTGATGACCCCAGAGTACCTCCCCTCGTTGACAGGACAGCCAACGCCACAGCGCCCCCGCCGCTCAAAGAACCGCCAACCCGGACACCGAGGGCGGCTACGGGCGCTGTGGGGGTCCGCCCACGCCCGCTAGCATCCCCGACAGGAGTCGCGGCACACTTGCGAGGACGGCCTCGTCCCCTCTTGGCTGGTGGTGAGCCGGTCCCCTCCTACCGGGCCTAACCCTTCTCCGGGGACAAAAACTTCCTGATCGGCGCCATGAACGGCTCGGTCAGGCGAAGGGCAAGGAAAGAAGAAGAAGCGAGAGGAAAGAAGCAGGAAAATGGGAAGCAAGGACCCCGCTTGCCGCCACATTTATAGCTAGGAGAAGGCCAACCGCCAGCCTCCATAATCGTAGGTAATGATGATCTTCTATGCATGCAGGGACTTGTCAAGTCGCGCGGTTGCCGAGGCTGCGTGGGGAAGTGGAGACGCCCACGTCTCGTCAATCGCCACGCGTCAGTCAAGGCCGGATGCTTTTGGGGCCCGCCGCGCTCCGCACTTGACCCCTGGCTTCGCCGCGAAGCCAAGCCCGAGCGCACCTTGGGCTCGGGGGCTACTGTCGGCGTTCTGAGAACGGGGGTACCCAGACTTGCCCGCGTGCGGCCTAGGGCGTGGCTGATACGTCCATTTTGCATCATGCTTATATGTTGATATTTATTGCATAATGGGCTGTTCTTATATGTTTTGTCACAATCCTTATGCCTTTTCTCTCTTATTTTACAAGGTTTACATGAAGAGGGAGAATGCCGGCAGCTGGAATTCTGGGCTGGAAAAGGAGCAAACTCTGGAAACCTATTCTTCACAACTCCAAAAGCCCTGAAACTCAACAGAACATCGTTTTGGAAAATATAAAAAATATCTGGTGAAAGAAACCCACGCGGGGGGCCATCGGCTGTCCACGAGGGTGGGGGCACGCCCCCCTGCCTCGTGGGCTAGCCGGAAGGCGCGCGATGCCCATCTTCTCCTATATGATGTGTTTTGACCTCGAAAAACTCAAAAGGAGGCTTTCGGGACCAGACGCCTCCGTCTCGAGGCGGAACCGAGACGGAAACCAATCTAGGGCTCCGGCAGAGCTGTTCTGCCGGGGATACTTCCCTCCGGGAGGGGGAAATCGTCACCGCCGTCATCACCAACAACTCTCCCATCTTGGGGAGGGCTATCTTCATCAACATCTTCACCAACACCATCTCCTCTCAAATCCTAGTTCATCTCTTGTATCCAATCTTTGTACCCAAACCTTAGATTGGTACCTGTGGGTTGCTAGTAGTGTTGATTACACCTTGTAGTTGATGCTAGTTGGTTTATTTGGTGGAACATCATATGTGCAGATCCATTATGCATATTAATACCCCTATGATCATGAACAATATTATGTCTTGTGAGTAGTTACTTTTGTTCCCGAGGACATGGGAGAAGTCTTGCTATTAGTAGTCATGTGAGTTTGGTCTTCGTTCGATATTTTGATGAGATGTATGTTGTCTCTCCTCTAGTGGTGTCATGTGAACGTCGACTACATGAAACTTCACCATTATTTGGGCCTAGAGGAAGGCATTGGGAAGTAATAAGTAGATGATGGGTTTCTAGAGTGACAGAAGCTTAAACTCTAGTTTATGCGTTGCTTCGTAAGGGGTTGATTTGGATCCATAAGTTTCAGGCTATGGTTAGGTTTACCTTAATACTTCTTTTGTAGTTGCGGATGCTTGCATTAGAGATTAATCATAAGTGGGAGGCGTGTCCAAGTAAGGGCAGCACCCAAGCACCGGTCCACCCACATACCAAATTATCAAAGTACCGAACACGAATCAGACGATCGTGATGAAAACTAGCTTGACGATAATTCCCTTGTGTCCTCGGGAGCATTTTCCTTTATATAAGAGTTTGTCCGGGCTTGTCCTTTGCTACAAAAAGGATTGGGCCACCGTGCTGCACCTTATTTACTTTCACATTTTTTCACTTGCTACCAATTATCTTATCACAAAATTATCATTTACCTATAATTTCAGTGCTTGCAGAGAATACCTTACTGAAAACCGCCTATCATTTCCTTCTGCTCCTCGTTGGGTTCGACACTCTTACTTATTGCAAGGACTAGGATAGATCAGCTACACTTGTGGGTCATCAGTGGCTCAGCAGGCGGCCTGGTACGGCCCAACATCTTTAGCAACCACTCAAGACCATCGCGAGGGGCCGAGCCTCGCGAGGCGGACGACCCAAGACATCCCCTGGGGCGGCCTCACTAGACCGGCTCATGAGGATCGGAGATATCAAGGCAAGGGGTATCTCGCGAGGTCCTCGTGATGCGAGCAGTGACGACCAAGGCCAGACGGGCGTCAGCGGGTGCAGAGTGCCAGTTTCCTCTTTGGTGCTAAAGAAGCAGGTGCAGGCGAAGAGTCC
Source organism: Secale cereale (assembly GCA_902687465.1). Lineage (NCBI taxonomy): Eukaryota > Viridiplantae > Streptophyta > Magnoliopsida > Poales > Poaceae > Secale > Secale cereale. Next base: position 555,963,950 of record LR738710.1, read on the forward strand.
CGAGGCATCTGTCGGATTTAGGGTTCCGGCAAAACCCTTAAGGTTGGAAATCTGGGGTGCGCAGGAAGATCTCTCCTTCCGCCCTAGCTCGTCTACTCAATAGGCCTAAGCCTAGCTCGTCAGATCCGATGAACAAGAGACATAAGATTTATACTGGTTCGGGCCACCGTTGTGGTGTAACACACTAATCGAGTGTGGTCTAGTAGATTGCCTTGTAGGCTGAGGAAGAACTAGTACATGGATGAATTGCCTCCAGGGGAGAGGTGTCCTTGCGCTTGGGTGAGCATGAGGTGTGTGGCCTTCTATCTGATCAACTCAGGATGAGATCAACTCTGTCCTTGATGAGATGATCCCAATGGTGGTGGCTGGTCCTATTTATAGTGGCCAGGGTTCTCTTCTCAAATATTGAGCGGGAAGGAATCCCACAACGGCCAAATTTGAAGGGGAACAACTAGTACAGGCTACCCTGGCAAAAGGTGGTCTTCGCTGCCAAAGGCTCTGGTGGTGACGCTGCCGTGGGCACCGCGATGACCTCCGTCCTACCATCCTGCTGGTCTTGGTCTTGTTGCACTGATATGGAAACCTTTGTCGGACACCTCGGGACTCCGCGTCTGCACTTGCTCCTTTAGCACCGAAGAGGAAACTGGCGCTCTGCGCTCGCTGATGTGACGTGGGCGTCTCCACTTCCCCACGCACCCTCGGCGGCTGCGTGAGTTGACAGGTCCTTGCATTCACATCAAATCATCATTCCCTATGATTTCGGGGTCTGGAGGTTGGCCTTCTCCCCGCTATAAATAATGCGGCGAGTGGAGCCTCCGCCGCCCAGTTCCTTCCTTTGCTCTCCTCGCCTCCCCTTCCTTGTACTGTGCTCGATTGTGTCGCTCATGGCACCGATCCGACGATTCTCTGCCGCTGAGAACGGGAAGTGTCGGATTCAGGGCTCCGCAAAACCCGTTAAGTTCAAACACAGGGGCGTGAACGAAGATCTCTCCCACTCTCTTCTACCTAGCGCCTCGCTCTCGTCGCGGTGGAAGGATTCAAGCAAACAATGAACAAAGCACAGAAGAGTTTATCCTGGTTCGGGCCACCGCATGGTGTAAGACCCTACTTCCTGCTTTGGTGGATTAGCCTCGGGCGAGCCGGGATACAAGCTAGTACAGAGGTTCCTAGGCTCAGGAGGCGAGCTTAGGAGGGTTAGGAGGCTAATGTTCTTGCTCCTTGTCTGGTGGCCAAAATATCCGTCCCCTTTGAAGTGGGGGTTCTAGCTACTTATATAGGTGCCCACGGTCCTCTCCCCCGAAATATTTAGGCGAGAAGGGATCCCACAACGGCCATATTTGAGCGGGAACACCAGGACGTTCCTGCCCTGACAAAAGCAGTCTGCGCCTGCGAAAGGATCAGGTGATGACGCGGTGCTGGGGTTGGTGATGACATCCTCCTTGCTATCCTTGCGGTCTTCGGTCTCGTTGCACCAATGAGGAAACCTTTGCCCCGCTCCTCGGGAACTTACGGCTGCGTTGTCCCCCTTGCACCGAAATGGTAACTGCGCCGCTGGCGCGCGGTGGCACCCGCTGGCGCAATGCGTCACTGCTGATATCGCTGCCTCCTCCTGAGGCAGGCTTGGCCTTGGATTCTCCGCCCCTCCTGAGTACCTGGCTGAGGCCACTCCTGAAGTGGTCTTGGCGTCACTCCCCTCGCGAGGCTTAATCCCCTTGCGAGGGTCTTGGGCAGCTGGTAGATCAGTTGGGCCGTACCAAGCCGTAGTAGGAGTGCGTCATGGCCCACAGACAGGCAAGTCTGGGTACCCTGGTTCTCAGTACGCCGACAGCAGCCCCCGGGCCTAAGGCGCGCGCGGAGTTGGCTTCTGGGCGAAACCTTAGTCGAGGACGAAGCGTCGCGGGCCCCAAAGGCTGCGGCCCAGGCTGGCGTGTGACGGTTGGATGGGACGTGGGCGGCCCTGCCTCCCACGCAATCTTGGTAGTTGTGCGCCTTGATAATCGCATGGCTGGTAGGGCTTCTTGCTGCCGCATCTGCTTCCTGCCTCCCAATCGCCCCTCTTCTCTGCTTGCCTTCTCTGCCCCCTCCTGCTTGCCGCCAAGCTGCACGGGGCGAAGAAGAGGGGGACGGCGAGCCTGCCGCATCGCCGCCGGTGCTCAAACCGGCGCTTGGTCGCTCCGCCATAGTGAACCAGGAGGGTCTAGACAAGGTGTGTCGTGCCTTAGCCGACGCAACTAACGAGTGGGGACTGACCCGGGTCTGGCTTGCTTCCGGCCGGTGAGGGAGCTTGGTGCTAACAACATCCAGCTTCATCTCCATGCTATCTTTGGGGGTCTCGTTCCCCCTTTCTGCGCCTTCTTCTACGTAGTGCTCACGCGTTACCAGATTCAGGCGTTACACCTGGACCCTAGGTCCATCATCCTTCTTTTCGGCTTCGCGTTCCTGTGTGAGGCTTTCGTTGGCGTTTCCCCTTCCGTGGCTTTGCTCCGCCACTTCTTCGCTCTCTCCTTGGTTGACGGGGGGCAGCACTCGGGGTGTGTGTCATTGTGCGTGGTGGAGGCGACTGCTGCCTCCGAAATTGACTTCTCGCTTCATCCTGCCATAGAAGGGTTTCACCGACAATGGGTGTTTGTTGACGCCATCACGTACAACCCCCAATTTCATCTTCCTGATGCACCGGCGGTGCCAAACTCTGGCTGGGGGCATGAAGCCCTTTCGGATCCATGGGCGGAGCTTGTGATGCACCGACTGACCAACTTGAGGAAGAGCGGGTTGACCCTAGCACTGGTGGTGAGGGACTTCCTTGTCGTCCGTGTCGCCCCACTCCAGCGCCATTCCAACCTGATGTGGGTTCTTGATGATCGCGCACATCTTCAGCGGAAGAAGCTCCCTCCCGACATGATCCAGGGGCTGATGTGGCTCCTCATTGGTGGAGTGCCTGAAGCTCGCCCTGGTTCCGTGGTTCCCTTGTACTTGGCTCCAAAAGTCGGAAGGGCCCTTGCTGAAAGGATGCCCCGCTTCGATGCGTGGGGGCTGATCCCGGGAGGCACCCCCTGTTGGAGAATGTAGCAGAATTTTAAAATTTTCTACGCACCACCAAGATCAGTCAATGGAGTCATCTAGCAACGAGGGAGAGGGGAGTGCATCTACATACCCTTGTAGATCGCACGCGGAAGCGTTCAAGAGAACGGGGTTGATGGAGTCGTACTCGTCGTGATCCAAATCACCGATGACCTAGCGTCGAACGGATGGCACCTCCGCGTTCAACACACGTACGGAGCGGGGACGTCTCCTCCTTCTTGATCCAGCAAGGGGGGAGGAGAGATTGATGGAGATCCAGCAGCACGACAGCGTGGTGGTGGAAGCAGCGGGATTCCAGAAGGGCATCACCAAGCGTAACTGGAGGAGAAAGGGGTGTCACGAGAGGGAGAGGGTGCGGCTGCCCTCCCTCCCCCCACTATATATAGGGGCCCGGGGGGCGCCGGCCCCCTAGAGATCCAATCTCAAGGTAGGGGGGGGCGGCAGCCAGGGGGGTGACTTGCCCCCCAAGTCAGGTGGGGCGCCCCCACCCCTAGGGTTTCAAACCCTAGGCGCAGGGGGGGCCCAAGGGGGGCGCACCAGCCCACCAGGGGCTGGTTCCCTTCCCACTTCAGCCCATGGGGCCCTCCGGGATAGGTGGCCCCACCCGGTGGACCCCCGAGACCCTTTCGATGGTCCCAGTACAATACCAGTGACCCCCGAAACTTTCCCGGTGGCCGAAACTGGACTTCCTATATACAAATCTTCACCTCCGAACCATGCCGGAACTCCTCGTGACGTCCGGGATATCATCCGGGACTCCGAACAACTTTCGGGTTCTGCATACTTATATCTCTACAACCATAGCGTCACCGAACCCTAAGTATGTAGACCCTATGGGTTCGGGAGACACGTAGACATGACCGAGACGACTCTCCGGTCAATAACCAACAGCAGGATCTGGATACCCATGTTGGCTCCCACATGCTCCTCGATGATCTCATCGGATGAACCACGATGTCAAGGATTCAATCAATCCCGTATACGATTCCCTTTGTCTATCGGTATAGCACTTGCCCGTGATTCGATCGTCGGTATACCGATACCTTGTTCAATCTTGTTATGGCAAGTCTCTTTACTCATTCCGTAACACATTATCCCGTGACCAACCCCTTAGTCACATTGAGCTCATCATGATGATGTCTTACCGAGTGGGCCCAGAGATACCTCTCCGTCATACGGAGTGACAAATCCGAGTCTCGGTTCGTGCCAACCCAACAGATGCTTTCGGAGATACATGTAGTATACCTTTATAGCCACCCAGTTACGTTGTGACGTTTGGCACACCCAAACTATACTTGACATTGGAAAAGCTTTAGCATAAGAACTACACGATCTTGTGCTAGGCTTAGGATTGGGTCTTGTCCATCACATCATTCTCCTAATGATGTGATCCCGTTATCAATGACACCCAATGGCCATGGTCAGGAAACTGTAACCATCTATTGATCAACGAGCTAGTGAACTAGAGGCTTACTAGGGACATGTTGTGGTCTATGTATTCACACATGTATCACTGTTTCCGGATAATACAATTCAAGCATGAACAATAGACAATTATCATGAACAAGGAAATATGCTAATAACCATTTTATTATTGCCTCTAGGGCATATTTCCAACAGTCTCCCTCTTGCACTAGAGTCAATAATCTAGTTACACTGTGATAAATTGAACACCCATAGAGTTCTGGTGTTGATCATGTTTTGCTAATGGAAGAGGTTTAGTCAACGGATCTGCGACATTAAGATCTGTATGCACTTTACAAATATCTAAGTCTCCTTCTTAAATATAATTCCGGATGGAGTTGAAATGGCGCTTGATGTGCTTGTTCTTCTTGTGAATCCTGGGCTCCTTGGCAATGGCAATAGCTCCAGTGTTGTCACAGAAGAGAGTCATCGGGCCCGACGCGCTTGGAATAACTTCAAGGTCAGTGATGAACTCCTTCATCCAGACTCCTTCCTGTGCTGTTTCGGAAGCAGCTATGTACTCCGCTTCACATGTAGATGCCGCCATGACGCTTTGTTTGCAACTGCACCAGCTGACTGCCCCACCATTCAAAATATACACGTATCCGGTTTGTGACTTGGAGTCATCTAGATCTGTGTCGAAGCTAGCATCCATGTAACCCTTTACGACGAGCTCTTCGTCACCTCCATAAACGAGAAACATATCCTTAGTCCTTTTCAGGTACTTTAGGATGTTCTTGACCGCTGCCAGTGTTCCATACCGGGATCACTTTGGTACCTCCCTACCAAACTTATGGTAAGGTACACATCAGGTCTGGTACACAGCATGGCATACATAATAGAACCTATGGCTGAGGCATAGGCGATGACACTCATCTTTTCTCTATCTTGTGCCGTGGTCGGGCATTGAGCCGTGCTCAATGTCATACCTTGCAATACAGGAAAGAACCATTTCTTGGACTGATCCAAATTGAACTTCTTCAATATCTTGTCAAGGTATGTGCTTTGTGAAAGACCAATGAGGCGTCTCGATCTATCTCTATAGATCTTGATGCCTAATATGTAAGCAGCTTCTCCAAGGTCCTTCATTGAAAAACACTTATTCAAGTAGGACTTTATGCTTTCCAAGAGTTCTACATCATTTCCCATCAGCAATATATCATCCACATATAATATGAGAAATGCTACAGAGCTCCCACTCACTTTCTTGTAAATACAGGCTTCTCCCCAAGTCTGTATAAACCCAAACGCTTTGATCACTTCATCAAAGCAAATGTTCCAACTCCGAGATGCTTGCACCAGCCCATAGATTGAGCACTGGAGCTTGCATACCTTGTTAGCGTTCTCAGGATCGACAAAACCTTCAGCTGCATCATATACAGTTCTTCCTTGAGGAAGCCATTAAGGAATGCCGTTTTGACGTCCATTTGCTATATCTCATAATCATAGAATGCGGCAATTGCTAACATGATTCAGACGGACTTAAGCATCGCTATGGGAGAGAAAGTCTCGTCGTAGTCAATTCCTTGAACTTGTCGATAACCTTTAGTGACAAGTCGAGCCTTATAGATGGTCACATTACCATCCGCATCACTCTTCTTCTTAAAGATCCATTTATTTTCTATGGCGTGCCGATCATCGGGCAAATCCACCAAAGTCCATACTTTGTTCATGGATTATATCTCGGATTTCATGGCTTCAAGCCATTTGTTGGAAGCCGGGTCCGCCATCGCTTCTTCATAGTTCGAAGGTTCACCGTTGTCTAACAACATGATTTCCAAGATAGGGTTGTTGTACCACTCTGGTGCGGAACGTGTCCTTGTGGACCTACGAAGTTCAGAAGTAACTTGATCTGAAGCTTCATGATCATTATCATTAACTTCCTCCCTAGTCGATGCAGGCACCACAGGAACATCTTCCCATGCTGCGTTACTTTCCGGTTCGGAAGGGGTGACTATCACCTCATCAAGTTCCACTTTCCTCCCACTCACTTCTTTTGAGAGAAACTCTTTCTCCAATAAGGATCCATTCTTGGCAACGAAGACTTTGCCTTCGGATTTGAGGTAGAAGGTATACCCAATAGTTTCCTTAGGGTATCCTATCAAGACGCATTTTTCGATTTGGGTTCAAGCTTTTCAGGTTGAAGTTTCTTGACATAAGCACCACATCCCCAAACTTTTAGAAACGACAACTTAGGTTTCTTGCCAAACCAAAGTTCATACGGTGTCGTCTCAACGGATTTAGACGGTGCCCTATTTAAAGTGAATGCAGCAGTCTCTAAAGCATAACCCCAAAATGATAGCGGTAAGTTGGTAAGAGACATCATAGATCGCACCATGTCCAACAGAGTACGATTACGATGTTCGGACAGACCATTACGCTAAGGTGTTCCAGGCGGTGTCAATTGTGAAACAATTCCACAGTTCCTTAGGTGCGTGCCAAATTCGTGACTTAAATATTCTCCTCCACGATCTGATCGTAAGAACTTTATTTTTCTTTCACGTTGATTCTCAACCTCATTCTGAAATTCCTTGAACTTTTCAAAGGTCTCAGACTTGTGTTTCATCAAGTAGACATACCCATATCTACTTAAGTCATCTGTGAGGGTGAGAACATAACGGTAGCCACCGCGAGCTTCAACACTCATTGGATCGCACACACCGGTATGTATGATTTCGAATAAGTTGGTTGCTCGCTCCATTGTTCCGGAGAACGGAGTCTTGGTCTTCTTGCCCAAGAGGCATGGTTCACACGTGTCAAATGATCCAAAATCAAGAGACTCCAAAAGTCCATCCGCATGGAGCTTCTACATATGTTTGACACCAATATGACCAAGGCGGCAGTGCCACAAGTATGTGGGACTATCATTATCAACCTTACATCTTTTGGCATTCACACTATGAATATGTGTAACATCACATTCGAGATTCATTAAGAATAAACCATTGATCAGCGGGGCATGACCATAAAACATTTCTCTCATATAAATAGAACAACCATTATTCTCGGATTTAAATGAGTAGCCATCTCGCATTAAATGAGATCCAGATACAATGTTCATTCTCAAAGCTGGTACTAAATAACAATTATTGAGGTTTAAAACTAATCCCGAAGGTAGATGAAGTGGTAGCGTGCCGACAGCAATCACATCGACCTTGGGAGCATTCCCGATGCGCATCGTCACCTCGTCCTTCGCCAGTCTCCGCTTATTCCGCAGCTCCTGCTTTGAGTTCCAAATGTGAGCAATTGCACCGGTATCAAATACCCAGGAGCTACTACGAGCGCTGGTAAGGTACACATCAATAACATGTATATCACATATACCTTTGACGTTGCCGGCCTTCTTATCTGCTAAGTATTTGGGGCAGTTCCGCTTCCAGTGACCCGTTCCCTTGCAATAAAAGCACTCAGTCTTAGGCTTGGGTCCATTCTTTGGCTTCTTCCCGGCAACTAGCTTACAGGGCGCGGCAACTCCTTTGCCGTCCTTCTTGAAGTTCTTCTTACCCTTGCCTTTCTTGAACTTAGTGGTTTTATTCACCATCAACACTTGATGTTCTTTCTTGATCTCCACCTCCGCTGATTTCGGCATTGAATACACCTCGGGAATGGACTTCTCCATCCCTTGCATATTGAAGTTCATCACGAAGCTCTTGTAGCTAGGCGGGAGCGACTGAAGGATTCTGTCAACGACCGCTTCATCTGGGAGATTAATTCCCAACTGAGACAGGCGATTGTGCAACCCAGACAATTTGAGTATATGCTCGCTGTCAGAACTATTCTCCTCCATCTTACAACTGTAGAATGCGTCGGAGACGTCATATCTTTCGACTCGGGCATGAGCTTGGAAAACCATTTTCAGCTCTTGGAACATCTCATATGTGATGGGCCTCGAACCCCTCGTTGGTTACCCCAAGTGGAAGGTGTAAGATGCAGTAAGTAGAAGTGTTTTCCCCTAGCAAAGATGCCAAGGATCGAATCCCCAGAGACTCCTAGGTTCAACAAGTAGGTGTCAATTGCTAACGGCGCAATTAGCAATCAACGTGGACCTGCACACAGATACAAATAACTTTGCTCCCAACGAGTACAGAGAGGTTGTCAATCTCTCCGGCCTTGTAGTTCACAAAGGGTTAAAAGCAATATGATAGTAGTGATAGATAGTGTTTTGCAATAGTAAGTAAATAGCGAAAAGTAAATAGTGGATGTGATCAATGATGGTAATATGGACCGGAGTCTCATGATGTTCACTAGTGATGTCTCTCTCCCAAAAGACGATAAAACAGCTATGTGAGGTAAACAAATTACAGCTGGGCAATTGACAGGACCACGAACGCAAACCAATGCTGACTACATTGCAAGAAAGGTTGAGGTTCAAAGCATGGGCGGTACGCCAAAGTAAGTAGACCGAAATCCATCAATATCTACTACTAATCATCCACCTTGAGATATCTATCCAGAACATCTCGCTAGTACTAAGTTGCGAGTCCCACCCATAGTGTAAACTCAATGCAACAGACAACTGCATTAAAAGAACTTTGCGTAAAGTAAACAATCCTTGCACCCGCGGGCACAAGCACCGTTGTTTTCCCCCTTGTGGCAACAGCACATCCCCTAGACTCATGTTTCTGTCACTCAAGCTAGTCATCGAGGGGCATGAACCCACAATCGAGCATAACGTTCCCTCTTGGAGTCACTACTTACTACTCGGCCAAAGCAATAAATAACAACGAAGAACATGCAAGAATTACTTATGAACTAAAATATAAAAGAGGTGAATCAAATATATTACTCAAGATCAATCTGAACATAATCTCATAATCCATCGGATCCCAGCAAACTCAACATAGCAACAGCATAAGGATTACATAGGTGCCTCGATCATGTAGGGCAGCTCACGAGGACAAATTAGTGAAGCACAAGAACGGGAGGAGAACATCACATAGCTACTGGTCATGGACTCATGGTCCAAGGGAGACTACTCACGAGTCATCCGGGAGGCGTCCATGGTGGTGGAGAAGCTCCCAGTGGTGATCCTCCCCTCCGGCAGGGTGCCGGGAAGAGTTCTCCTGGTGCTCCCGATCTTGGAAGCGGCGGCGGCGGCGGAACAGAGATGGGATCACGAAAAGAAGTCCTGTTCTGAGGGTTACGGAGGACCCTTTAAATATATGCCAAAGTAGGGCACCGGGGGAGCCTCGGGGGGCCCAGGCGCCCCCCGGCGCGGCCCAGGGGGGGGGAGGGCGCCCACAGGGCGCCTGGAGCCCCTGTGGCCCCCCAGGCTGCCCTTCGGACGCATTGTTGTTTCCGGATCGCTGATTTTTTTTATAATTTTTCTGGATTTTTCTGGGCAGTTCTCGAAACATGAAAACCTGAAATACAAAAACAGCCGAAAACAGAAACTGGCACTGGGGTGCACTGGATTAGTAAGTTAGTCCAAATATGATCAAAAGTGTATGGAAGTGTATGAATATCATAGCAATATCACCCAAAAGTGGCATGGAGCAAGCAGAAATTATAGATACGTTTTGGACGTATCAACATCCCCAAGCTTAATTCCTGCTCGTCCTCGAGTAGGTAAATGATAACAAGAATAATTTCTGTGGTGACATGCTATTAACCATATAGGACTTTCTCATAGTCATATGACAAAAGCTTACTGAGACAATGATTCTATAGTAATTAAGTTGTCTCAAGAGAAAATCACAAATGACTGAAAGTTTTACAATATGATACTGAAACATCAAGAAGATTTGCAATGAACATGACGTGCAAATATGATAAAGTGATATCTAGCTTGCCCCCTTTAGTGATGCAAAACATAAATGCAAGGGCACCTTCAAGGTTTAAGTGATGACTAGATACAATCATTTCAGAATAAACGATATCACAATCATGCAAAAGACAATACTACTTTGGGACAATGCACATTACATTCAGAATGACAATCATGCTCTCAGTAGTTGGTGCTTCAACATAAAGGTAAAAGAAAGGTTAAGTGCTAGAGCTTTTTATTTTGAAAACATGGAAGCAATTGTGTCAACGGTAGTAGTACTTCATATGTGTCATGCATAAAACATCTTATAAGTTGCAAGCCTCATGCATCGAATACCAATAGTGCTCGCTCATTGTCCTAATTAGCCCGGATCCCCATGGGTTATCATTGCATTGCATATGTTTTAACCAAGTGTCACAAAGGGGTACCTCTATGCCACCTGTACAAAGGTCCAAGGAGATAGATCGCATTTGATTTCTCGTTTTTGATAAATCTCAACTTGAGGACATCCATACCGGGACAACATAGAAAATAGATGATGGACTCCTCTTTAATGCATAACCATATTCTCATGAGAGATTGAGGATTAAGGTCCAAGCTAAAACTTCCACCATGATGCATGGCTTTGGTTGGCGGCCCAATGTTCTTCTCTAACAATATGCATATTAATTCAACCCACGGTAAATCACCCTTACTTCAGACAAGACGAACATGCATAGCAACTCACATGATATTGAACAGAAGTGTGACAGTTGATGGCGTCCCCAGAAACATGGTTACTGCTCAGCAAGCAACTTATAAGAAATAAGGTACATAAGCAACATATTCTTTACCACAATAGTTTTTAGGCTACTTTCCCATGAGCTATGTATTGCATGGTTAGTTTGCTTAGTGCAGGTGGAGGTTAGCAAAAGACTGGGAGCGACCAACAAAGAGAGCAATGACGGTCATAATCATGCAGAGCGACAAAGCAATATTGAATCAGGCATGGTAGTTATATCGCTACTTAGAAACCAGAGATCATCAAGGCTTGACAGACTTTCTTTACAGTCTTGAATATGCGTGAGCATACGCCAAGTCAATCAAAATAAATTCTCGAAGGAAGATATTACTAAACCATACCACATCATAGGCAAACAAACCAAGTTGGTACTCCAATAACACATTGGGAACCCCCCAGCTATTTGAGATTAACCATAAGAAAACCTGAACTACTAAGCACCATCATGAAAGTAGCATCTTTATCACAAACACATTAACCCATGCAACGGAAGCAAAATCTCTTAATAAGGTGAGCATGGTAATTAAAGAGAGTTCAAGCAACCAACTAAATAAAAGCTCTTGAAAAGATAAGCATGAATACTAAGAGCAGAGTATGATAGTAGCTATTAAAAGACAAAGAACACACACAGCATAGATAGACATGAAAATTCTATGTAATGTTCTTGGTAGAGGTGTAGCGTGTTTCTCTCCCACATAAAGCAATGTTGGGTTCCGACTCGTTATGAAAAACTAAAATAAAAACTAAAAGCAAGACGCTCCAACCATAGCACATAACATATGAAGTGATAAAAATATAGCGAAACGAAAGACGAACTGATAATGTTGATGGAGAAGGGGATGCACGGGGGCATCCCCAAGCTTAGACGCTTGATTCTCCTTGAATATTTCTTGGGGGTGCACGGGGGCATCCCCAAGCTTGAGCGCTTGACACTCCTGAATCTTTTTATCATCTTCCCTCGCACACTTGAAAACTCCCTTCATACACAACTCATCATAATCTGATTAGCGAGGTTAGTACCCTTAATAAAATAATTATACCTTGCTGGAAATAAGGATATTCTTGAATTTCTACTGTTTGTCAAGATTGCCAAAAGGTTTTTGCAAAGAAAAAGCAAGTTCTTAATTTGCAAAGTGAAGGTAAGGCAAAACAGGACAGAATCTGTGAAAAACAGAACAGCAGGCAGTAATTGACCTGTTCGGGATACTTCTGCGACTCAAATCAAAAAACTCAGAACTGATGCACGAAACACAATTATATAGAGAACGCTGTCGAAAAAATTCAGACCAAAAAGATGATCTGGTGATTTTATACGAATTTTTCTATCCAAGGACAGAATCTGTTTTCTGGACAGCACCTCACAACTTCTGAACTTTCTAGCAATCAGAGGCTATACTTGGAACAAATATGAAAAGCAAAGATACAATGATGATGCTACAGCAGTAAACAACATCAAGACACAACAAAAGCAAAAAATTTATTCATGTGGGCTGCCTCCCAAAAGCGCTTTCTTTTATGCCTTTAAGCTAGGCATAATGCATAGATCAAGTTGTATCAATTGAACCATCATCAAGATCATCAAAAAGCTCTTCAATAATACAACTAGTCTTGAGAGGACTCTCAAATAAAGGCCTCATAGAGATACTTCTAGGTAGAAGACCAAAAGGATAAAAGTCAAGGGAAGATTCATTTATAAATTCATCAACGATAGGTGTTTCTTCCAAAGTCTTTACAGTTTCAACCCCTTTGGCAATAGGTGGATTGCTTTTAGAACGGGGAGCCTTTGGAACGTGAACGAACTTAGGCTCCCTCTTTGCCGGAGTTTCTACCTTTTCGGTTTTGATCGAGGAGAAAGTAGTTTCTAAGGTATCAAATATTTCCTCAATCTTATCCATCCTAGAAGAGTCAGAACCATGGAATTTGACGGTCTCCAAAATTTTGAAAATTTTATGCATGGAGCTATCAAGTCTATTCAAATTCCCTTGGATCTTACGATCCAACTCATTCATCTTGTTAGTGCTTGGCATCTCTAGCTCTATTTTTTCAAGTTTTTTCATAATGTGAGCTAGGGTGATGTCCTCTCGAATGCTAACAACAGGGGGACTCCCAACAAGATTTTCAATAATACAAAGAGACTCCCAAACTGGGGCCTCTAGGAAATTCCCATTGATAGCAGTATCTAGATTAAACCTATTCCAAGAAGTAATTCCAACATAAAAATTTCTAAGTAAAATAGTAGTAGGTTGCTTCTTGGTGGCTCTTTTTTGTGAATCATTAATTCTATACCAAGCATCTTTCAAACTTTCCCCACCTCTTTGTTTAAAGGTGAGAACTTCTGCCTCGTCAAAGACAAAAGGACCCGACATAATGATAACTAAAGAACAAGATAACTATTTTTTGTGATTTTCGATAAAAAGGAACTAAAGCAAAAATGAAAGGTAAACTAACAAGACTAAAAAGCAAAGGTAAAAGATATCATGCAACTCCCCTATCCTGAAGAGTGGAGTCCCCGGCAACGGCGCCAGAAAATACTCCTTGATGGGCCTCGAACCCCTCGTTGGTTACCCCAAGTGGAAGGTGTAAGATGCAGTAAGTAGAAGTGTTTTCCCCTAGCAAAGATGCCAAGGATGGAATCCCCAGAGACTCCTAGGTTCAACAAGTAGGTGTCAATTGCTAACGGCGCAATTAGCAATCAACGTGGACCTGCACACAGATACAAATAACTTTGCTCCCAACGAGTACAGAGAGGTTGTCAATCTCTCCGGCCTTGTAGTTCACAAAGGGTTAAAATCAATATGATAGTAGTGGTAGATAGTGTTTTGCAATAGTAAGTAAATAGCGAAAAGTAAATAGTGGATGTGATCAATGATGGTAATACGGACCGGAGTCTCATGATGTTCACTAGTGATGTCTCTCTCCCAAAAGACGATAAAACAGCTATGTGAGGTAAACAAATTACAGCTGGGCAATTGACAGGACCACGAACGCAAACCAATGCTGACTACATTGCAAGAAAGGTTGAGGTTCAAAGCATGGGCGGTACGCCAAAGTAAGTAGACCGAAATCCATCAATATCTACTACTAATCATCTACCTTGAGATATCTATCCAGAACATCTCGCTGGTATTAAGTTGCGAGTCCCACCCATAGTGTAAACTCAATGCAACAGACAACTGCATTAAAAGAACTTTGCGTAAAGTAAACAATCCTTGCACCCGCGGGCACAAGCACCGTTGTTTTCCCCCTTATGGCAACAGCACATCCCCTAGACTCATGTTTCTGTCACTCAAGCTAGTCATCGAGGGGCATGAACCCACAATCGAGCATAACGTTCCCTCTTGGAGTCACTACTTACTACTCGGCCAAAGCAATAAATAACAACGGAGAACATGCAAGAATTACTTATGAACTAAAATATAAAAGAGGTGAATCAAATATATTACTCAAGATCAATCTGAACATAATCTCATAATCCATCGGATCCCAGCAAACTCAACATAGCAACAGCATAAGGATTACATAGGTGCCTCGATCATGTAGGGCAGCTCACGAGGACTAATTAGTGAAGCACAAGAACGGGAGGAGAACATCACATAGCTACTGGTCATGGACTCATGGTCCAAGGGAGACTACTCACGAGTCATCCGGGAGGCGTCCATGGTGGTGGAGAAGCTCCCGGTGGTGATCCTCCCCTCCGGCAGGGTGCCGGGAAGAGTTCTCCTGGTGCTCCCGATCTTGGAAGTGGCGGCGGCGGCGGAACAGAGATGGGATCGCGAAAAGAAGTCCTATTCTGAGGGTTACGGAGGAACCTTTAAATATATGCCAAAGTGGGGCACCGGGGGAGCCTCGAGGGGCCCAGGCGCCCCCCCGGCGCGGCCTAGGGGGGGGGGGGGGGCGCGCCCACAGGGCGCCTGGAGCCCCTGTGGCCCCGCCAGGCTGCCCTTGGGACGCTGTGTTGTTTCCGGATCGCTGATTTTTTATATTATTTTTCTGGGCAGTTCTCGAAACGTGAAAACCTGAAATACAAAAACAGCCGAAAACAGAAACTGGCACTGGGGTGCACTGGATTAGTAAGTTAGGCCAAATATGATCAAAAGTGTATGGAATTGTATGAATATCATAGCAATATCACCCAAAAGTGGCATGGAGCAAGCAGAAATTATAGATACGTTTTGGACGTATCAATATGCTCCGTGGTGCTCAAAACGCTTTTGGAGCCCCGATTCAAAGCTGTAAAGCATGCCGCACTGAACCAGGGAGTAATCATCACACCGCGACTGCCAGGCGTTCATAACGTCTTGGTTCGCTGGGGAGGGTGCGTCACCTTGCGGTGCTTCAAGGACATATGTTTTCTTGGCAGCTATGAGGATGACCCTCAAGTTATGGACCCAATCCGTATAGTTGCTACCATCGTCTTTCAGCTTGGTTTTCTCTAGGAACGCATTGAAGTTGAGGGCAACATTAGCGTGGGCCATTGGATCTACAAGACATATTGTAAAGATTTAGACTATGTTCATGACAATTAAGTTCATCTAAACAAATTTAATGAACTCCCACTCAGATAGACATCTCTCTAGTCATCTAAGTGATACATGATCCGAATCGACTAGGCCGTGTCCGACCATCACGTGAGACTAATGTTCGACCTTTTGGTCTTCCGTGTTCCGAGGCCATGTCTGTACATGCTAGGCTCGTCAAGTGAACCCTAAGTGTATTGCTTGTGTAAATCTGGCTTACACCCGTTGTATGTGAACGTTAGAGTCTATCACACCCGATCATCACGTGGTGCTTCGAAACAACGAACCTTAGCAATGGTGCACAGTTAGGGGGAACACAACTCTTGAAATTTTAGTGAGAGATCATCTTATTTACTACCGTCGTTCTAAGCAAATAAGATGTAAAAACATGATAAACATCACATGCAATCAAATAATGACATAATATGGCCAATATCATTTTGCTCCTTTTGATCTTCATCTTCGGGGCTCCATGATCATCATTGTCACCGGCATGACACTAGGATCTCCATCATCATGATCTCCATCATCATGTCTTCATGAAGTTGTCTCGCCAAACATTACTTCTACTACTATGGCTAACGGTTAGCGATAAAGTAAAGTAATTACATGGCGTTTTCAATGACACGCAGGTCATACAATAAAATAAGACAACTCCTATGTGTGGGGACCCCGACTTAGAAGTCGAGATCACCGAATGCACGTGTATAGTGATCCCAGAGATCAATGCTCACTGAACACACAGAAGCTGAATAACAAGAGTCTTACATCCATACATACCATCTTACACAAATTATGGCCATTATGGCGAAGTCTTACATAGATAAAGCCTCAAGGGCTGAATAGCAAATAACTCGAATATCGGAAGTCTTCGATGATAAGTAGGACCCATGCCATCTGCCTTAACCCTACAGGCATTCTGACTGGGATAGCTTCCTAGTTCACATGTTCGTCTCCATAGAATTCTTCTTCATAATCCTGTTCCTCCATGCCTGGCCAATTAAATAACCAGTGGCAAGCCAATGAGTACTTTGAATGTACTCGCAAGCAACCCATGATTTGGTTCAAGTAACAATGCAATGGAACAACAATGAGCAATCTAGCAACGAGCTAGAATAAATAATCTACCATCAAGTGTATGCATCAATAAATTCACGTAACCTCGTAGACAGGTTACCGATATCATCATGAATAGAATTCAACTCACGAGTCAAGTCACCACCTTGACTCAACATACACACACACACAAGGTTTCACAAACATTGGACGTAGCCCAAGAGCGGTTACCCAACTGTCCTTGATCGTGGACACGGCTATTCGAATAGTTTTACACTCTGCAGAGGTTGCGCACTTTACCCACAAGATCCGGGAAGCTTTCGTGTCAGCCACGATCCCGCAGTACCTCAAGTACTTGGGGGAAGCACCCGGTCATTATCTTTCCTTAGACGACACTAACATAGGGTCCACTCGTTGGTACACGGCCCTCGAGTACAAACAATAGATCATGGGACTTGCCCTAATTTCAATGTCACGCGTACCCGAAGGGACCAACGGTGTGTCCGGTGCCCTGTAAAAACAGTCATGGTCGTCTATCCAAGCACGACCCCGTCCCGGGAAAGACCTCAAGTCTTCCCGTCACTAGTAATGTGGGCACCAAGCTAGTATCGGGCTAAGTAATCAATAATGCCCTGTCCCATAAGGGGTAGAGTGGTTGCACATGTATGGTTGGAATAACGGTCACAACTTAAACCAATCCGTTTGAAAAACATCACACACACTTGTCTTGGTACACCACTTCGTCAACAAGTGGTTACCCATCTCATCTTTTTCCCCCGGGCATAAGTGGCACCCGATGGGGTCTTATAAAGATTGCAACCACGAAGGTATCATGGCACACATGCATCACTAAGCTTCACTACTAACCATTTGCAATGCATCTAGCACATAGCAAGATTATGAGTAAAGCATGCATCATGTGGTGGTTCTTAACTAAGTCACCACCGTCATTCTTATCATCATGCATTTGGAAACAAACGGGTTCCGAAGAACACAAGTGTATCATGGTCAAAGGGCTGCTTGCTTGGATTGGCTTGGTCTTCAAAGTCTTCAAATCCTTCCCCACCTTCTTCTTCAGCAACCTCGTCAAATACGGTATCTAAACGTCGCAAAATAACAACGAGAAAATAAGACCACAATAAAGACAGAAAAATCAAATTGCTCAGAAAAATGTCAACTTATTTTTGTTAAATACTAGAGGGAAAACTAAGATGGCAAAAATTCTTAGTTGGAGTTTTGGAGTTGCAGAATGGGGTCCATGAATATCTGAATAAAAGTTTGAATGTTCAAATATGAATTTAAATTTGAACAGAACAGAAAAGGTTCATGGATATGTGTGAAAGTGACACCATTAAATAGGTTGGAATTTTACAAGTTTTTAGGAGCTGGAATTAATTCATTTGGACAAATATTTATTTCTGTGAAATTATTTGAAATAACCACAGAAAAGAAAAAGAGAAAAAGGCCCTGTGCCACTGGGCCAGAACGGCCACAGTGCAACGGCCCAGGGCGAATAGCCCACCACACGGGTGCCAGCACGCGCGCGCCAGGTTTTTAAACCTGACGGGCGGGGCCCGGCGGTCAGCGATAGAGAGGGGAGCGAGAGGGAGGTGAGGATGACAGGCGGGGCCCGCCTGTCATCTTCAACCTTGCGACCAGAGAGACGGTGAGCTCACTGGAGGCAATTCCGGGCACGGCGGGGCAAGCTACGGGCAGGAATGGACCCAGCGGAGAGTCGCCGTTCTGGTGGTGGTGGTGCGGCTCGCCGGAGGGGCCTGGTTCGCCGGCGGCGAAGACTCGCGGCGGAGGTGCGTCGGGAGGGTCCTGGCTGGCTCGCTCCGGGTTGCAATAGGAGTGGGAGAAGGAGGGGAACGAGTCAGTGAGGTCTGGTGGCTCCAGATCGAGCAAGAGTTGGGGCGGAGGGAGGCTGTACCGTGAGATCACCGGTCGCCCGACGCGGCGGAGCTCCGTTCGATCCGGTGCACAGAGGCTCTCCGAGGGCAAGTGGGTGGTGCTAGTGTGCTTCTGGGGGTATGGGGAGGAGATGGGTGCTGTTGGAGAGGTCTGGGGCATGCTTATATAGCCGGGCCCCGGTCCACCGTGGACTCGTGCGCCGGCGAGGTTACGGGCGAGGCCAAAGGCCGTGCAGGCACTTGTGTTCGAGTCGGGGACGTTCGTGGATGAGGTCTACGCCTAGGAGAGGGAAGAGGAGGAGCGGGGAAGCATCCAGAGAGCCCGCGCGTGTGAGGCCAGAGGTTGGAGCTTGCGGGCGGCCGGCGCGCGTGCGAGGGCGCCCACTGGAGGGAGAACGAGGAGGGGGACAGCGCCGGGGGGAGTTGCGGACGCCGAGGCGCATCATTTGGCGCGAGGGGGGAGCACGAGGTGGTCGGAGGCGTTGGATTGGGCGAGGCTACAGTGCGGGTGCGCACTGTAGCACGCTCTGGAGCGTGCTTATGGCATGCCACGGCATGCCGTTGGCTCACTGGTCGTGTCCGTCGTGTCTGGGGGGTCCAGCACGAAGTTAATAAACCAGCTGTGGCCTTGGATGCTCTAGGTGATCTGTGAGAGAGGAGAGAAGCTGGTAGATGGGTAGAATTGGGTTGTCCAGCAAGGTAACTCAGGGTTTTCACCCCTCAATCATTGAGTTGTGGACATGGGGGAGTTACTGGAGGTAGAATGTAACTAGGTGAAGCTGTGGTAGAAAGTTGAAGCAAAAGTAAATAGTAAAAGAGGTCAAGATGATGGTTTTGGTAAAATGGCAGAAGGTGTTTGATCATGTTTTGGGCAAGCAAATGATCTCCACTAGCCATGACACTTAACAAGATTGAATGTCATATGGAAATAGGGTGTTTCACCAAATTTGGGCTCATTTGAAGAAACAAGCCAATGTAACTTTGTTGAACCCTCAAAATCAACAGAAATGGCTTCATCATGTTTAAGTCAAGGTAATCATCTCCCCTTGATGCACCACTTGGTGTAGTTTCATCCTTTGGGGTATTGATCATGCTCACAAAGTTTGAAGCTCCAGATAAAAAGTTGGTAATGTAAACTTGTTCAAATTTGAATTTGAACAGAAAGGGTTTTGAGGTATTCTGATCAAGTTGCCCTACTCCAAATCTTGTGCCATTTAGTCTAGATGCCTTATTAGGCCATTCTAGCATGTGCACCAAGTTTGAGAGCATTTGGACAAGTTTGGCAATGTAAAGTTGCTCAAACTTCAGATATGGAGAGAATGGTTATGAAGGGTTTTGAGGATGTTTTCTTGCTTCCCAAGGCATGGGGCTTGGCAAGATCATCAAATATGTCATATATGACATGATAGAATTTCCCTAGAATTTTTAGAGAATAATTCCTTTGTAAATATTTCAAAAGCTTGAAATATCCAGAAAGGGTTTTAAGGGATTAGCCCATTATTTTTGAACTTGACCAATTGTTGAAACTCTTATATATGGAGAATATATGTCCTATGAGTCTCCCTGAATTTTGGCAAATATTTTTGAAATACTTTAATAATTTTTCCCTATTAAAGACCATTTATGGCCTTAAGAAAAAGCTTCTATGTAAAATAGGAAAATAACTTTTAAAATTATACTTTTGTGGTTTCTGGGAGTCCTATGACTACTAGGTCTCAAATATACTTTTTGAAATAATTTTCTCACCCTAAATCAAGCACTTGCAGTGCAAACCTCAATTCAGGGGTTTTTGGAATACTAAATTTTGAAAATACATTTTGGCCAAATTAATTTTATAAAAAAAATACTATACTGCTATAAACACTTGGTATGATCATTGGGCAGAAGTTTTGGGTATGGAGATGAATTCTACAAGAGGTAATAGTTGACTTTAATGAGCACATGAAAAACATATGAAGAAAAACTCAATACCCAATAAAAGCCAAATGATGCCAAAAAAATTTGCTGGTCCAAATTTTCATGCTTCATTGATGCAAAAGACATGTTACAAAATGCAGGGTGTGACACTATGGCTCATGACGGTTGTCATACTCATCGACATGCAAGTCGTGATTCCTATTACAGGAACATGATCAATCTCATACATCACATATATATCATTCATTACTTCCTTTTGGCCATATCACATCACACGGCACATGCTGCAAGAACAAGTTAAACGTCCTCTAATTGTTGTTGCAAGTTTTTACGTGGCTGCTATAGGTTTCTAGTAAGAATGTTTCTTACCTACGCCAAAACCACAACGTGATATGCCAATTTCTATTTACCCTTCATAAGGACCCTTTTCATCTAATCCGATCCGACTAAAGTGGGAGAGACAGACACCCGCTAGCCACCTTATGCAACTAGTGCATGTCAGTTGGTGGAACCTGTCTCACGTAAGCATACGTGTAAGGTCGGTCCAGGCCGCTTCATCCCACGATGCCGCCGAATCAAGATAAGACTAGTAGCGGCAAGTAAATTGACTTGATCTACGCCCACAATGTGGGGACCCCGACTTAGAAGTCGAGATCACCGAATGCACATGTACAGTGATCCCAGAGATCAATGCTCACTGAACACACAGAAGCTGAATAACAAGAGTTTTACATCCATACATACCGTCTTACACAAATTATGGCCATTATGGCCAAGTCTTTACATAGATAAAGCCTCAAGGGCTGAATAGCAAATAACTCGAATAGCGGAAGTCTTCGATGATAAGTAGAACCCATGCCATCTGCCTTAACCCTACAGGCATTCTGACTGGGATAGCTTCCTAGTTCGCATGTTCGTCTCCAAAGAACTCTTGTTCATATTCCTGTTCCTCCATGCCTGGCCAATTAAATAACCAGTGGCAAGCCAATGAGTACTTTGCATGTACTCGCAAGCAACCCATGATTTGGTTCAAGTAACAATGCATTTGAACACCAATGAGCAATCTAGCAACGGGCTAGAATAAATATTCTACCATCAAGTATATGCATCAATAAATTCACGTAACCTCGAGAACAGGTTACCAATATAAACATGAATAGGATTCAGCTCAACGAGTCAAGTCACTACCTTGACTCATCACACACACATACTTTCACCGATGTAGTAAAATTCTGGACATAGTTTAAGTAGCACCAACCAACTGTCCATGACCGTGGACACGGCTATTCGAATAGTTTTACACTCTGCAGAGGTTGCGCACTTTACCCACAAGATCCAGGAAGCTTTTGTGTCACCCACGATCTCGCAGTACCACAAGTACTCGGGGGAAGCATCCGGTCATTATCTTTCCTTAGAGGTCACTAACATAGGATCCACTCGTTGGTGCACAGCCCTCGAGTACAAACAGTAGATCATGGGACTTGCCCTATTTTCAATGTCACGCGTACACGAAGGGACCAACGGTGTGTCCGGTGCCCTGTGAAAACATTCATGGTCGCCTATACGAGCATGACCCCGTCCCGGGAAAGACCTCAAGTCTTCCCGTCACTAGTAATGCGGGCACCATGCTAGTATTGACCTAAGTAATCAATAATGCCTCGTCCCATAAGGGGTAGAGTGGTTGCACATGTTTGGTTGGGACGGTAGTCACATATAAATCTAATCCATCATTTCACCCATGCACAAGATCTTTATCGGCACATCACTTCTTCCTCAAGTGATGACCTAACTCAACCTCACCTTCGGGCATTAGGGGCACCCGACGGGTTTTTTTTGAAAAGAATGCATCCACGAAGGTTTCATGGCACAAACATGCATCACTAAGCATCACTACTAACCATTAGCATTGCATCTAAGTACTTAGCAAGATCATGAATAAGTCATGCATCATGTGGTGGTTCTCAACTAGGTCACCACCGTAACTCTTTTCATCATGCATTCGGAAACAAACGGGTTCCGAAGAACACAAGGGTATCATGGTCAAAGGGCTGCTTGCCTGGATTGGCTTGGTCTTCAAAGTCTTCAATTCCTTCCCCACCTTCTTCTTCAGCAACCTCATCAAGTACGGTATCTAATCGTCGCAAAATAACAACGAAAAAATAAGACCTCAATAAGAACAGAAAAATCAAAGTCCTCAGAAAAATGTCAATTTATTTTTGTTAAATACTAGAGGGAAATCTAAGATGGCAAAAATTCTTAGTTTGAGTTTTGGAGTGGCAGAATGGGGTCCATGAATATTTGAACAGAAGTTTTAATGTTCAAATTTGAATTTAAATTTGAACAAAACGGAAAAGGTTCATGGATATGTGTGAAAGTGACACCCTTAAATAGGTTGGATTTTTACAAGTTTTTAGGAACTGGAATTAATTCATTTGGACAAATATTTAATTCTATGAAATTATTTGAAATGACCACAGAAAAGAAAAAGGAAAAAGGCTCTATGCCACCGGGCCAGAACGGCCACAGTGCATAGGCCAGGGCGAATAGCCCACCGCACGGGCGCCAGCGCATGAGCGCCAGGTTTTTAAACCTGACGGCGGGGCCCGGCGGTCAGCGTCAGAGAGGAGAGAGAGAGAGAGAGGTGAGGATGATAGGCGGGGCCCGCCTGTCATCTTCAACCTCGCGTCCAGAGTGGCGGCGAGCTCACCGGCGGCGATACGGTGCATGGCGGGGCAAACTGAGGGTAGGAATGGGCTCAGTAGCGTGTCGCCGTTCTAGTGGTGGTGGTGCGGGTTGCCGGAGGGTCCTGGTTCGCCGGCGGCGAGGACACGCGGCGGAGGGGCGTCGGGAGGATGCTGCTCTGGTCGATTTCGGCGGCTGCAGAGAGGGGAAAGAGGGGGAAACGCATCAGTGACTTGCTGTGGTGCTAGATCGAGCGAAAGGGAGGGCTACGGCGGCCTGTACCGGGCTGGCGATGGGAAGCCGCCACGGCGGAGCTCGAGCTCGATCTCGAGCTCGGGCGGGTCTAGAGAGGGGCGAGTGGCTCAGGGAGGTGATTGAGAGAGGGAGAAAGCTGCTGGTGAAGAGAGGAGGGGCTCGGGGGCCCTGTTTATAGGAGAACGGCCAGGTGCCGTGGACCTGTGCGCCGGCGAGCCTCTGCTCGTCGCCACAGTGCACGGGAGGCGATGGTGATGCGTCTGTGGTGTTGCTGGACGAATTCCAGGGCAGAGGGAAGGAAGAGGGGGAGCGGGGGATGCTCCAGAGGGCTCGCGCGTGTGAGGCCAGAGGTTGGAGCTTGCGGGCGGCCAGCACGCGTGCGAGAGCGTCCACTGGAGGGAGAAGGAGGAGGGGGACAGCGCCGGGGGGAGTTGCGGACGCCGAGGCGCATCGGTTGGCGCGAGGGGGGAGCACGAGGTGGTCGGAGGCGAGGGATTGGGCGAGGCTACAGTGCGGATGCGCACTGTAGGCGCTCTGGAGCGTGCTAATTGCATGCCACGGCATGCCGTTGGCTCACTGGGCGTGTCCGCCGTGTCTGGGGGGTCCAGCACAATGTAAATAAACCAGCTGTGGCCTTGGATGCTTTGGGTGATCAGTGAGGGAGGAGGGAAGCTGGTAGATGGGTAGAATTGGGCTGTCCAGCAAGGTAACTTAGGGTTTTCACCCCTCAATCATGGAACTCTGGTCCAGGGGAAGTTACTGGAGGTAGAATGTAACTAGATGAAGCTGTGGTAGAAAGTTGAAGCAAAAGTAAATAGTAAATGAGGTCTAGATGATGGTTTTGGTAAAATGGCAGAAGGTGTTTGATCAAGTTTTGAGCAAGCAAATGATCTCCACTATCCATGGCACTTAACAGGATTGAATGTCATATGGAAATAGGGTGTTTCACCAAATTTGGGCTTGTTTGAAGAAACTAGCCAATGTAACTTTGGGGAACCCTAGAAATCAACAGAAATGGCTTCACCATGTTTAAGTCAAGCTAATCATCTCCCCTTGATGCACCACTTGGTGTAGTGTCATCATTTGGGGTTATGATCATGCCCACAAAGTTTGAAGCTCCAGGTAAAAAGTTGGTAATGTAAAGTTGTTCAAATTTGAATTTGAATATAAATGGTTTTGGGGTATTCTGATCAAGTTACCCTACTCCAAAGCTTGTGCCATTTGGTCTAGATGCCTTATTAGACCTTTCTAGCATGTGCACCAAGTTTGAGGGAATTTGGATAAGTTTGGCAATGTAAAGTTGCTCAAACTTCAAGTATAGACAGAATGGTTTTGAAGGGTTTTGATGATGTTATCTTGCTTCCCAAGGCATGGGGCTTGGCAAGATCATCAAATATGGCATATATGACATGACAGAATTTCCTTGGAATTTTTAGAGAATATTTCCTTTGTAAATAATTCAAAAGCTTGAAATATCCAGAAAGGGTTTCTGAGGGATCAGCCCATTATTTTGAACATGACCAAGTGTTGAAACTCTTATATATGGACAATATATGTCCTATGAGTCTCCCTGAGTTTTGGCAAATATTTTTGAAATACTTCAATAATTTTTCCCTATTAAAGACCATTTCTGGCCTTAAGAAAAATCTTTTAAATAAAATAGGAAAATAACTTTTAAAATTATACTTTTTTGGTTTCTGGGAGTCCTATGACTACTAGGTCTCAAATATACTTTTTGAAATAATTTTCTCACCCTAAATCAAGCACTTGCAGTGCAAACGTCAATTCTGGGGCTTTTGGAATACTAATTTTTGAAAATACATTTTGGCCAAATTATTTTTATAAGAAAATACTATACTGCTATATACACTTGGTATGATCATTGGGCAGAAGTTTTGGGTAAGGAGATGAATTCTACAAGAGGTGGTAGTTGACTTTAATGAGCACATGAAAACATAGGAAGAAAAACTCAATTCCAAATAAAAGCCAAATGATGCCAAAAAAATTTGCTAGGCCAAATTTTCATGTTTCCTTGATGCAAATAACATGTTACAAGTTGCAGGTTGTGACAGACCTACCCCCCTTACAAGAATCTCGTCCCCGAGATTCCTAAACTAGGTCTTAAAAGAGATCGGGATACTCGGATCTAAGATAGTCTTCTCGTTCCCAGGTTGCTTCTGCTTCCGTGTGGTTGCTCCACTGGACCTTGAAGTACTTGATGGTGCGGCTTCGCGTCCGTCGTTTTGCTTCGTCCAGAATGCGAATGGGCTTCTCGCGGTAGGTCAAATCAGGCTGCAGATCAACGGCTTGGTGATCAACATCCATGTAGAGATCAGGCTTGTTCGGAACTTGGAGACATTTCCGGAGTTGTGACACGTGGAATACGTTGTGCACATCGGATAGCTTAGGTGGTAGTTCCAACTGGTAAGCCACTTCTCCTCGTCGTGTAGTGATCTCAAAGGGTCCAATGAACCTTGGTGCGAGCTTCCCCTTGACGTGGAAACGCTTGGTTCCCTTTAGAGGAGTTACCCGCAGGTACACATGATCCCCGACATGGAAGCTCATTTCCCGGCGGTGAGTGTCAGCATAGCTCTTCTGCCTTGACTTGGCTGCCTTCAAACGTTCTCTGACTAGATGGACTTGCTCTTCTACTTCGCGGAGAATATCCGGTCCAAAGACTAGCCCTTCTCCAGTCTCTGACCAGTTGAGGGGTGTGCGACACCTGCGTCCGTACAACACCTCAAATGGTGCCATCTGAAGGCTCGACTGATAACTGTTGTTATAGGAGAACTCGGCAAAAGGGAGGCAATCTTCCCACTTGGCTCCATATGCCAAGACACAGGCTCGGAGCATGTCTTCAAGAATTTGATTTACTCGTTCTGTCTGACCTCCGGTCTGTGGGTTGAAAGCCGTGCTGAAAGACAACTTGGTTCCCAAGGCTTCTTGGAACTTCTTCCAGAACCTAGAGGTGAACTGGGTTCCTCGATCTGACACAATCTCCTTGGGAACGCCGTGAAGGCTTACGATTCTGTCGATGTAGAGAGCTGCCAGCCGATTGCCATCATAAGTGGTCTTGACAAGAATGAAATGGGCCACCTTGGTCAAATCGTCGACAATGACCCAGATGGAGTCATGTCCTCTATTCGACCTTGGTAATCCAGTGATGAAGTCCATTCCGACTTTATCCCACTTCCACTCAGGAACCTTGAGTGGTTGGAGCAATCCAGCGGGTCGTTGATATTCAGCCTTGACCCTTTGGCACACATCACACTTTGCAACATAGGTCACAATCTCTCTTTTCATCCCGTGCCACCAGAATCTTTCCTTCAAGTCTTGATACATCTTGGTTCCTCCAGGGTGGATGGAATACGGAGTGTCGTGGGATTCTTGCAGGATCAGATTCTTCAGCTCCATCTTGTTTGGTACGCAGATGCGGCCTTTGTACCAAACAATCCCGTGCTCGTCTTCAGAGAATTCTGGGGCCTTGCCTAGCTTCATCTTCTTCTTGATGCCTTCAATGCTGGCGTGTCCGCCTTGCGCCTTCTTGACTTCGTCCATCAGGGTTGGTTTGACTTCCAAATGATCCAGAAATCCAGGGGTGACCAATTCCAAATTGAATTGTTCGAGCTCCTTGAACAGGGTTGGCTGCCTCTTTTGAATTATGGCATTCAAGGAGCAAGCCTTCCTGCTTAAGGCATCGGCCACCACGTTAGCCTTCCCGGGGTGATATTGAACACTGAGGTCATAGTCTTTGATGAGTTCCAACCATCTTCGCTGCCTCATGTTCAATTCCTTTTGGGTGAAAATGTACTTCAGACTTTTGTGGTCTGTGTATATCTCACACCGTTTCCCTAGGAGGTAATGCCGCCATATCTTCAAGGCATAAACCACTGCCGCTAACTCAAGATCGTGAGTAGCGAAGTTCTTTTCATGAGGTCGTAGCTGCCTGGAGAGGTAAGCTATGACTCGGCCTTCTTGCATCAGAACGCTTCCCAATCCGGTTCGAGAGGCATCACAATATATCACGAACTCCTTGTGAATATCAGGTGTTGCCAGAATTGGGGCGGTGGTCAACCTCTTCTTGAGCTCTTGGAAGCTCTCTTCGCATTTTGGCATCCACTCGAACTTCTTGTCCTTCTTGAGGAGCTGAGTCATTGGCCGGGCAATGCTAGAGAATCCTTCCACGAATTTGCGGTAATATCCCGCAAGTCCGAGGAAGCTTCTGACTTCCTTGACGGTCGTTGGAGATTTTCATTGGGTCACAGCTTCGATCTTCGCGGGATCAACTGATAATCCTTCTTCTGTCAAGACATGACCTAAGAATCCAACTTTATGCAGCCAGAACTCACACTTGCTGAATTTGGCGTATAGTTGGTGCTCCCGAAGCTTATCTAGGACCATCCTCAAATGTTGCTCGTGTTCTTCCTCCGTCTTCGAGAAGACAAGAATGTCATTGATGAAGACAACAACAAACTTGTCCAAATATTCCATGAAGACATTATTCATGAGATACATGAAGTAAGCTGGGGCATTGGTTAACCCAAAGGACATGACCGTGCACTCGTACAGGCCATATCGGGTTACGAATGCCGTCTTCGTAATATCTTGGGGTCTGATCTTCAGTTGGTAGTACCCAGATCTGAGGTCGATCGTGGAGAACACCTTGGCTCCGCTGAGCTGATCAAACAGATCTTCAATCTTGGGAAGTGGATATTTGTTCTTGATTGTAACTTCACTGAGGGAGCGATAGTCAATGCATAAGCGGATGGTACCGTCCCTCTTTGCCACAAACAGAACAGGTGATCCCCAAGGGGAGGCACTTGGGCGGATAAATCCCTTCCTCAGTTGCTCTTCCAGTTGCTTCTTCAACTCGGCTAATTCTTCTGTCCCCATTCTATAAGGCTTCTTATAGATGGGTCCTGCCCCGGGCACGAGCTCGATGATGAACTCAATGTCACGGTCAGGGGGCATTCCCGGTAGCTCATCCGGAAAGACATCAGGATACTCGCATACCACCGGTACTTGCTTTAGCCCAACTTCAGATAGACAGTTTACTTGAGCGGCTTTAGCGGAAGAGGAGTTGGAAGCAAACTTAACTTCGACTCCTTGGTCATTCGTCACAGTGACAGTCCGATTGGCACAGTCTAATAAGCCTTGGTGCTTACTGAGCCAATCCATTCCTAAGATCACATCCAAGCCTTGCGATCTTAGGATGATAAGGTCTGCTAGGAAGTCTACACCGTTAATGGTAATACTGACTCCTTTATAGCCTATCTTGGCTCTCATCTCTACTCCGGGGGTTTGTACCACCATGGGGTTATTCAGGGGTGTAGGGGTCATGCCACTTTTTAGTGCAAATCTTTGAGTGACAAATGAATGCGTGGCTCCAGAATCAAACAAGACAATTGGAGGTGCTGAGTTGACAAGGAACGTACCTAGCACGACGTCCGGGTCTTCCTGGGCTTCTTCAACAGTGACGTGATTCACACGCCCCTTCCCATGGTTAGGCGGGTTGCGAGGAGCTGGGTTCCTTGGTGGCATCCCGCGGCCTTGTCCTGGGTTCTATGCATTGGGGCGCGGGGCATTAGGCTTCTTGTTGGGGCACACCCTTGAGATGTGTCCTGACTGACCACATCCAAAGCAAGTGACTTGGTTTGGATTATTGATCTTGTTGCCACCACTGTTATTGGGGTTGAATGTTGGCCTTGGGTTGGCATACAGCTGAGGCTGATAGTTGGTGCGAGGTGCAGGAGATCTTGGTTGCTGATAGGTTGGCTTGACCGGGGCTGACTGCCACGGGCGAGGCTTCTGGTTGCTGGAACTTCCCTTGCTGACCATCTTGCGCTTGCGAGTGTCTTCCAGAGCACGCCGCTTGTCTTCAAGCATGAGTGCTTTGTTCACCAGGTCAGGGAAGGTTTGGCAGTCGCACACGACAAGCGAGTACTGGAGGGTCTGATTGAGGCCTTCCATGAAGCGCTCCCTTTTTGCAGCATCATTGCTGACATCTTCAGGGGCATACCTTGACAGAACACTGAACTTCTGCATGTACTCCTTGACAGTGTCACTTCCTTGCTTCAGGGATCGGAACTCATGCTTTTTAATAGCCATGATCCCGGAAGGGATGTGGGCTTTGCGGAATTCTGCCTTGAAGTTGTCCCAAGTGATGTCTTGCCCAGCATGCATGACCTTGAATCCATCCCACCAAGCTCTAGCAGTCCCCCCGAGGCAGTGGGCTGCATAAGCCACCTTCTCGCGGTCTTCGGTGCATCCGACTAGTTCCAGCAAGTCCTCAACGGTGCGGACCCAGTCATCTGCATCCAGGGGTTCAGCAGTCTTGATGAAAGTTGGCGGTGCATGCTTCTTGAACTCTGCCAACGTGGATCGTCCATTACCATTCCCCGCTGGCTGGCGGTTGTTTGTGACAGCTTGAGCAATCAACTGAAGGGTTGCGGTGTTGGCTTGGCGTTCCTCTCGGAAAGCTTGGACAAGCTGAGCCATGTCCATGTTCGGAGGAGGTGGTGGGGGTGGAGCTTGGTCGTGGCCTACCTCTGATTGAGCGGATGCTCAGGCTTCAGGCTGCTGGGTAGAGGTACCAGTACGAGTTACAACAGGCATCCTGTTGGAGCGGTAAAAGGTCTCATGACTTGGAAGAGGGAAAGCAATATAGATGGGTGCCTAGTAAGGGGGTGGGTGTGACACTAATCAAATCATGCAAGGGCCGAAAGGGCCAAACACATTCATTAAAATCCAAACGGGTGATGCAGTCGTTTACATATTCCCGAAGGAAGAATACGACATACATCCAAACACAAAAAAATCAAACACTAGATGGTTTTATATGAACCATACAAGGACTCGACTACGCATAGGGGTTACACGACCTATCCTACCGTAGAGGTTACGAACTGGCATATTCGAGTAGCAAATAATGCCTAAGCGGCGGAATGCTCGGTCGCGTATTCTGGCTCTTCGGGGTCTTCCTCCTTATCTTCATCTGTCTGGGCCCCCTTGTCACTTGAGGGTGCGGGGGAGTGGAGGAGTTGGATACCACGGTGCTTTGTAGATGGTGCCGAGAAAAGCTTGCGATATTCCCTTGCCGTCATACGGCGTCGCCGAGGTGGTTCTTCATCCTTGGAAGATACATCTCCTGAGGGCCTTCCGCCTCGGTACGCGATGGCGGACTGTCCTGGAGGCGCACCTTCCTTCTTGACCCTATCTGTCTTCTCTTGTGCTCGACGAAGAAGTGCCTTGGTCTTGTGAAGTTCTTCTCGGAGCTTCATCGATTCCGAGGCCAAGTCTTGTGCCAAGCTGTCGGCACATAGACTGAAGTAGGTCTGGAATCAAAGCGGGAGTCCTTCCTTCAGTGGAGGGGCTAGTGCGCTGCTCTCATCTTCACCTTCCTTCCGGTAAGGCAAGAAGCGGGTTGTCATCTTGGTTGCCATCTCCGGAAGAAGCTCCCGGAGACGGGTTAGTGCCTTGAGTGCAGCAGCCTTGACAGCGAGAGGTAGTGTTGCCATCTGGGGTCCCTCAAAGAACCAACTTTTGGGAGGATCGTTTGCCTTCACGATCACTTCCACATGGTACTCCACCTTAGTGTCGCTAATCCAATGCTCAAGGTAGGTGAGGATGGGTGCTCGGTGGAACTGGCACTCCTGGAGGCTATCCTCGAGAAGCAAGAGAAACCCAGTGGTCAGGTGCTCTTCAGGTACATCGGCCATCTACAAAGGTGGAATAGGAGAGGTTAATAAGCTGATGATATCTCAGGTTGGTAAGGTTTAGAAAAGAAGAGAGGTTCAGAAGGTTTTTGAAAAGGGGTCTCATCTAACTAACGCCCATGCTAACTAAGGCTTCCTACAGTCAGGATGGCTCTGGTACCAGCTCTGTGGGAACCCCGACTTAGAAGTCGAGATCACCGAATGCACGTGTACAGTGATCCCAGAGATCAATGCTCACTGAACACACAGAAGCTGAATAACAAGAGTCTTACATCCATACATTCCGTCTTACACAAATTATGTCCATTATGGCCAAGTCTTTACATGGATAAAGCCTCAAGGGCTGAATAGCAAATAACTCGAATAGCAGAAGTCTCCGATGATAAGTAGAACCCATGCCATCTGCCTTAACCCTACAGGCATTCTGACTGGGATAGCTTCCTAGTTCGCATGTTCGTCTCCAAAGAACTCTTCTTCATATTCCTGTTCCTCCATGCCTGGCCAATTAGATAACCAGTGGCAAGCCAATGAGTACTTTGAATGTACTCGCAAGCAACCCATGATTTGGTTCAAGTAACAATGCATTTGAACAACAATGAGCAATCTAGCAACGGGCTAGAATAAATATTCTACCATCAAGTATATGCATCAATAAATTCACGTAACCTCGAGAACAGGTTACTGATATCAACATGAATAGGATTCAGGTCAACGAGTCAAGTCACCACCTTGACTCATCACACACACACATACTTTCACCGATGTAGTAAAATTCTGGACATAGTTTAAGTAGCACCACCCAACTGTCCATGACCGTGGACACGGCTATTCGAATAGTTTTACACTCTGCAGAGGTTGCGCACTTTACCCACAAGATCCGGGAAGCTTTCGTGTCACCCATGATCCCGCAGTACCTCAAGTACTCGGGGGAAGCACCCGGTCATTATCTTTCCTTAGACGACACTAACATAGGGTCCAGTCGTTGGTGCACAGCCCTCGAGTACAAACAGTAGATCATGGGACTTGCCCTATTTTCAATGTCACGCGTACACGAAGGGACCAACGGTGTGTCCGGTGCCCTGTGAAAACAGTCATGGTCGCCTATCCGAGCACGACCCCGTCCCGGGAAAGACCTCAAGTCTTCCCGTCACTAGTAATGCGGGCACCATGCTAGTATCGACCTAAGTAATCAATAATGCCCCGTCCCATAAGGGGTAGAATGGTTGCACATGTTTGGTTGGGACGGTAGTCACACATAAATCTAATCCATCATTTCACCCATGCACAAGATCTTTATCGGCACATCACTTCTTCCTCAAGTGATGACCTAACTCAACCTCATCTTCGGGCATTAGGGGCACCCGACGGTTTTTTTTTTGAAAAGAATGCATCCACGAAGGTTTCATGGCACAAACATGCATCACTAAGCATCACTATTAACCATTAGCATTGCATCTAAGCACTTAGCAAGATCATGAATAATTCATGCATCATGTGGTGGTTCTCAACTAGGTCACCACCGTAACTCTTTTCATCATGCATTCGGAAACAAACGGGTTCCGAAGAACACAAGGGTATCATGGTCAAAGGGCTGCTTGCCTGGATTGGCTTGGTCTTCAAAGTCTTTAATTCCCTCCCCAGCTTCTTCTTCAGCAACCTCGTCAAATATGGTATCTAATCGTCGCAAAATAACAACGGAAAAATAAGACCTCAATAAGAACAGAAAAATCGAAGTGCTCAGAAAAATGTCAACTTATTTTTGTTAAATACTAGAGGGAAAACTAAGATGGCAAAAATTCTTAGTTTGAGTTTTGGAGTGGCAGAATGGGGTCCATGAATATTTGAACAGAAGTTTTAATGTTCAAATATGAATTTAAATTTGAACAAAACAGAAAAGGTTCATGGATATGTGTGAAAGTGACACCATTAAATAAGTTGGATTTTTACAAGTTTTTAGGAACTGGAATTAATTCATTTGGACAAATATTTAATTCTGTGAAATTATTTGAAATAACCAAAGAAAAGAAAAACGAAAAAGGCTCTTTGCCACTAGGCCAGAACGGCCACAGTGCATGGCCCAGGGCGAATAGCCCACCGCACGGGCGCCAGCGCGCGCGCCAGGTTTTTAAACCTGGCGGCGGGGCCCGGCGGTCAGCGTCAGAGAGGGGGGAGAGAGAGAGGTGATGATGACAGGCGGGGCCCGCCTGTCATCTTCAACCTCGTGGCCAGAGAGGCGCGAGCTAACCGGCGGCGATACGGTGCACGGCGGGGCAAACTGAGGGTAGGAATGGGCTCAGCAGTGTGTCGCCGTTCTAGTGGTGGTGGTGCGGGTTGCCGGAGGGTCCTGGTTCGCCGGCACCGAGGACACGCGGCGGAGGGGCATCGGGAGGATGCTGCTCTGGTCGATTCCGGCGGCTGCAGAGAGGGGAAAGAGGGGGAAATGTATCAGTGACTTGCTATGGTGCTAGATTGAGCGAAAGGGAGGGCTACGGCGGCCTGTACCGGGCTGGCGACGGGAAGCCGCCGCGGCGGAGCTCGAGCTCGATCTCGAGCTCGGGCGGGTCTAGAGAGGGGTGAGTGGCTCAGGGAGGTGATTGAGAGAGGGAGAAAGCTGCTGGTGAAGAGAGGAAGGGCTCGGGGACCCTATTTATAGGAGAACGGCGAGGTGCAGTGGTCCTGTGCGCCGGCGAGCCTCTGCTCGTCGCCACAGTGCACGGGAGGCGATGGGGATGCGTCTGTCGTGTTGCTGGATGAATTCCAGGCCGGAGGGAAGGAAGAGGGGGAGCGGGGGATGCTCCAGAGGGCTCGCGCGTGTGAGGCCAGAGGTTGGAGCTCACGGGCGGCCAACACGCGTGCGAGAGCGTCCACTGGAGGGAGAAGGAGGAGGGGGACAGCACCGAGGGGAGTTGCGGACGCCGAGGCGCATCGGTTGGCGCGAGGGGGGAGCACGAGGTGGTCGGAGGCGAGGGATCGGGCGAGGCTACAGTGCGGGTGCGCACTGTAGCGCGCTCTGGAGCGTGCTAATTGCATGCCACGGCATGCCGTTGGCTCACTTGGCTTGTCCGCCTTGTCTGGGGGTCCAGCACGAAGTAAATAAACCAGTTGTGGCCTTGGATGCTCTGGGTGATCAGTGAGGGAGGAGGGAAGCTGGTAGATGGGTAGAATTGGGCTGTCCAGCAAGGTAACTTAGGTTTTTCACCCCTCAATCATGGAGCTCTGGTCCAGGGGAAGTTACTGGAGGTAGAATGTAACTAGGTGAAGCTGTGGTAGAAAGTTGAAGCAAAAGTAAATAGTAAAAGAGGTCTAGGTGATGGTTTTGGTAAAATGGCAGAAGGTGTTTGACCAAGTTTTGAGCAAGAAAATTACCTCCATTAGCCATGGCACTTAACAGGATTGAATGTCATCTGGAAATAGGGTGTTTCACCAAATTTGGGCTTGTTTGAAGAAACTAGCCAATGTAACTCTGGGGAACCCTAGAAATCAACAGAAATGGCTTCACCATGTTTAAGTCAATCTAATCATCTCCCCTTGATGCACCACTTGGTGTAGTGTCATCATTTGGGGTTATGATCATGCCCACAAAGTTTGAAGCTGCAGGTAAAAAGTTGGTAATGTAAAGTTGTTCAAATTTGAATTTGAACAGAAATGGTTTTGGGGTATTCTGATCAAGTTACCCTACTCCAAAGCTTGTTCCATTTGGTCTAGATGCCTTATTAGACCTTTCTAGCATTTGCACCAAGTTTGAGGGAATTTGGATAAGTTTGGCAATGTAAAGTTGCTCAAACTTCAGATATGGACAAAATGGTTTTGAAGGGTTTTGATGATGTTATCTTGCTTCCCAAGGCATGGGGCTTGGCAAGATCATCAAATATGACATATATGACATGACAGAATTTCCTTGGAATTTTTAGAGAATATTTTCTTTGTAAATATTTTAAAAGCTTGAAATATCCAAAAAGGGTTTCTGAGGGATTAGCCCATTATTTTGAACATGACCAAGTGTTGAAACTCTTATATATGAAAAATATATGTCCTATGAGTCTCCCTGAATTTTGGCAAATATTTTTGAAATACTTAAATATTTTTTCCCTATTAAAGACCATTTCTGGCCTTAAGAAAAATATTTTAAATAAACTAGGAAAATAACTTTTAAAATTATACTTTTGTGGTTTCTGGGAGTCCTATGACTACTAGGTCTCAAATATACTTTTTGAAATAATTTTCTCACCC
This sequence comes from Secale cereale, assembly GCA_902687465.1. Classification (NCBI taxonomy): domain Eukaryota; kingdom Viridiplantae; phylum Streptophyta; class Magnoliopsida; order Poales; family Poaceae; genus Secale; species Secale cereale. The sequence goes on from LR738710.1 coordinate 555,999,325, forward strand.
TAAATCAAGCACTTGAAGTGCAAACCTCAATTCAGGGGTTTTTGGAATACTAATTTTTTAAAATACATTTTGGCCAAATTATTTTTATAAGAAAATACTATACTGCTATATACACTTCGTATGATCATTGGGCAGAAGTTTTGGGTAAGGAGATGAATTCTACAAGAGGTGGTAGTTGACTTTAATGAGCACATGAAAACATAGGAAGAAAAACTCAATTCCAAATAAAAGCCAAATGATGCCAAAAAATTTGCTAGGCCAAATTTTCATGCTTCCTTGATGCAAATGACATGTTACAAGTTGAAGGATGTGACCAACAACTACTTTGAGTTCTACTCGTGCAAGATACTATGCATAGACCTAGCTCATGATGCCACTGTTGGGGAACGTAGCAGAATTTTAAATTTTCTACGCACCACCAAGATCAATCTATGGAGTCATCTAGCAACGAGGGAGAGGGGAGTACATCTACATACCCTTGTAGATCGCGCGCGGAAGCGTTCAAGAGAATGGGGTTGATGGAGTCGTACTCATCGTGATCCAAATCACCGATGACCTAGCACCAAACGGACGGTACCTCCGTGTTCAACACACGTACGGAGCGGGGACATCTCCTCCTTCTTGATCCAACAAGGGGGGAGGAGAGGTTGATGGAGATCCAGCAGCACGACGGCGTGGTGGTAGAAGCAGTGGGATTCTAGCAGGGCTTCGCCAAGCGCAACTAGAGGAGGAAGGGGTGTCACGGGAGGGAAAGGGAGGCGCTAGGGCTTAGGGTGCGGCTGCCCTCCCTCCCCCACTATATATAGGGGCCCTGGGGGGGCACTGCCCCCCTAGAGATCCAATCTCAAGGGGGGCGGCGACCAGGGGGACTTGCCCCACAAGTCAGGTGGGGCGCCCCCCACCCCTAGGGTTTCCAACCCTAGGCGCATGGGGAGGCCCAAGGGGGCCGCACCAGCCCACTAGGGGCTGGTTCCCTTCCCACTTCAGCCCATGGGGCCCTCCGGGATTGGTGGCCCCACCCGATGGACCCCCGGGACCCTTCCGGTGGTCCCGGTACAATATAGGTGACTCCCGAAACTTTCCAGGTGGCCGAAATTGGACTTCTTATATACAAATCTTCACCTCCGGACCATTCCGGAACTCCTCGTGACGTCAGGGATCTCATCCGGGACTCCGAACAACTTTCGGGTTCCGCATACTTATATCTCTACAACCCTAGCGTCACCGAACCCTAAGTGTGTAGACCCTACGGGTTCGGGAGACACGTAGACATGACAGAGACGACTCTCCGGTCAATAACCAACATCAGGATCTGGATACCCATGTTGGCTCCCACATGCTCCTCGATGATCACATCGGATGAACCACGATGTCAAGGATTCAATCAATCCCGTATACGATTCCCTTTGTCTATCAGTATAGCACTTGCCCGAGATTCGATCGTCGGTATAACGATGCCTTGTTCAATCTCGTTATGGCAAGTCTCTTTACTCGTTTCGTAACACATCATCCCGTGACCAACCCCTTAGTCACATTGAGCTCATTATGATGATGTCTTACCGAGTGGGCCCAGAGATACCTCTCCGTCATACGGAGTGACAAATCCCAGTCTCGGTTCGTGCCAACCCAACATATGCTTTCGGAGATACCTGTAGTGCACCTTTATAGCCACCAAGTTACGTTGTGACGTTTGGCACACCCAAAGTATTCCTATGGTATCCGGGAGTTGCACAACCTCATGGTCTAAGGAAAGGATACTTGACATTGGAAAAGCTTTAGCATACGAACTACACGATCTTGTGCTAGGCTTAGGATTGGGTCTTGTCCATCACATCATTCTCCTAATGATGTGATCCTGTTATCAATGACATCCAATGTCCATGGTCCTGAAACTGTAACCATATATTGATCAACAAGCTAGTCAACTAGAGGCTTACTAGGGACACGTTGTGGTCTATGTATTCACACATGTATCACTGTTTTCGGATAATACAATTCAAGCATGAACAATAGACAATTATCATGAACAAGGAAATATGATAATAACCATTTTATTATTTCCTCTAGGGCATATTTCCAATACCCCCAATCCTCGCGACGATTCCTCGGTGGTATCCGGGCCCGTTAGCCCGACCTTCCTTTCTGGGGCAGACGCACCTGGCGGAGCCCCTGGCCTGGGGTCGGCCCCATCCTTCTCATTGCGGTTCTGTTGACTTCTTGCCCTGTAGGGTCTCTCCCGCTTCATCCATGAGTCACCCGACAAGGCCCGCATGAGCTTTCGCTTACATTCCTTCTCCGGAGCATACCGGGCCTTTGGGAGGCCTCGCGCGGGCTCTTGAAATCGCGCCCGGGTCCTACTACACAAGTCGTGCCCCGAGCCCCCAAGCATTCTTGGGGCAAGCCAGATCTTGGTACATCGGGAGCCCGCGCCGTGTCCCGGGTCTTGCCTTCACCATGGGTCAGTAAGCCCTTGGGGCAGCCCGAGCAACTATCTTCCCATCAGGACCATGCCTACTCCTTGTGTCGGGGCCACGCGCATCCGGGGCTAGCCCCGAGGCACACGCTGGACACGAGGGAGAGGGGGAGCCCCCTTTGGGCGATGCGGGTGCTGGGGACGAGCCCGGTCGTCTTCTGGAACTTGAATGCGCCGGAGCGTGGTCCGCCATGACCTTGTGCGGGAGGCGTCAGACGGCCTGAAGCGTCTCGAGGTCGAGGTTGCTAAAGTAGATGAGCGCGTCGAGGTCGAGGGTCTGCTTCTGGCGAGGGGTTGGCGCCAGCTGAGGGCCGCCGTCAACCTGAGCCAGGTGAAGCACGAAACCGACCTGAGGAAGGTGGAAGCGTCGGCCACTGCGGCTCAGGAGGCTTGCGACCGTGCCCTGAAGGAGGCCCGAGACGCCGAGTGCCGCTGCGCGGCCACGGAGGAGCCTGATTGCGAGCTCGAAGCCTCAAATGCCGCGCTTGAGCACAGGTTCGTGCCCGAAGGGTTGCCCTTGCTGCACCTGTGGCTCACTATGATAGTCTAGCTGGCCTCTCGGCACGAGAGGAGGCACTGGCACTTGAGGTAATGGAGCTGAGCATAGAGTGCGAGCGCCTAGATACGATGGAGCGCCAACTAGCCGAGGCCGAGGGCAACCTTGATGACCGCAAGGTCGTGGCGAAGAAGGCTGCCAGGGAGGCGGAGCGCCTCTGGAAGGATTACCGCGAAAAGCTGGGGCTTCATGATACTCGCTTTGCTGACAAGCGCAAGGAGCTCCAGAAGGAGATCATGGCACTTAAGAGCAACCTGGCGAATGCCGAGCGTCGCCTGCAGGTGTCGGAGAAGGCTCACGTTGCAGCCAAGCATTGCGAACGGGCGTCGAAGATGGCTTGTGCCGTGGCGGAACGCCGCGAGCGAGCATCGGAGAAGGCTCGCGCCGCCGCCAGGGCAGAATTGTCCTGCCTTCACCAACAAGTGGAGGACATTTCTGTCACATCCCTAGCTAGCACTTGCATTAGGACCTAACTAGAGTGTGCATCATGTTTACTTTCAAAGAAACTTGAAATGGGATTAACAGAAACCCCAGCACCCCTCCCCTAACAACTAGGGTTTGCTAAAATATTTTCCAATGTACCCAAAATGCCCTTCAAAAATGTTCATCATTTTTGCCTTGGTCTTAAACCTCTGCCAAAAATGGTGCACAATTTTCTAGGACACTCAAGGGCTCTGGATTAAATCATATGGTATTTGAATCTGGGCATTTAAATGCTATAAAATATTTTAAATGCTCAAATAATCATGAACTATAATGTTTCCTACTGTTCATATTATATACAGTAGGTATGACAAGTGTCATGAGTTATAAAAATGTTTAGGCATTTTTATTAATTGAACAAAGCTGCAAAAGAAATAAAACAGAAAGAAAATAGGAAAAGAAAAATAGGAAGAAACACTTACCTGTGCCACTTACCTGCTGGCCCAGCCGGCCTAGCCCACCAGGGGCATCCCCGTCTTCTTCGCTGCGCCAGCGCACGAAGCAGCTCGGTGGCGAGCGCCGCCGATGCGCCGGCCACCTCCTGCCTGCCTGGCTGGTCCCTCGACCCCCTAGATGGACTAGGACGACGCCACGAAGCCCCCTCGACCGTTTCCCCTCTCCCCCGTGTCTCTCCCCCTCCTCTCTCCCCTCCGCCGAGCTCCCCCGAGCAAGCTCGTCGCCGACGACCGCTGACACCGCGCTCTACGCCACTCCCTCGAATCCCCGAAGCACCACTAGCTCCGCCGCATCGCCCCGAAGCTCCCCACCGACGCACACGACGCCAGGAGCCCCGCAATGTCCTCCTCGCCGTCGTCTTCAACCTTCGGCACCGGAGATCGCCGCCGCCCGTATGCCATCGTCCGACCGTCCCCGAGCTCACTTCGACGCCCTCTGCGACCGCTGTGAGCTCACGCTTCGAACCCCCCTCTCCACGGGCTCGTTTAGGCCTTGTAGCCGCCGCCCCCTTTGCTGACCGACGATCACCGCCGGCGGCCAACTCACCGCCGTGGCCATAGGCACCGTACCTCGTGGCTGAGCACGCCATTAGCTTCAGTAGGTCACCAGCAAGCTAAAGCAAGCTTTAGCTCCTCCTACCGTGCACTACAACTCCATCCCGACCAACTCCGTGCGAGCACCGCCGCGGACGAGCTCGTCGCCGTCGACTCCGGCGACCTCTCGACCAACCAGTGGCACCGTTGGATGCGGTGCATCACCAGGAGCACACCGAGCCCATCCGCGCGGCAAATGGCTGCCGGAATAAGGATTCCGACGAGTCACCGCCGTGCGAAATGGTCGCCGCCGGCCAAACTCTGGCGGGCTGACGTGGCCTGTTAGTTAGGAGCTAACAGTAATTAGTTTAATCACCACAGTCACTGACAGTGGGCCCCATTTGTTAGTCAAACCCAGTCAACCCTGGTTATGACCGGAATTAGCTCCTGAGACACTGACATGAGGGACCCACCAGTCAGGTTTGACTTGGACTGGCCCTGTTGACTGGCTAACATCAGCATGATGTCATGCTGACGCAGTAAAGGTTTTTCTGGGATTTTTAGGTTTAAAAATAATTCAGGAAATTCCAGAAAATACCCAAAACTTCTAAAAATCATATAAAATCAACCATAGCTCAGATGGAAAAGATTTATATATGAAAAATGATCAGAAAAATCCAATCTTTCTAATGGCACCGGTTTCATGGATGTTTGAACAAGTTAACTTGTTGTATACATCAAAAACATGATAATACACTTATTTAAATAATAGTTTGAACTCCAATTTGAATATTTGATTCAAATAAGCTCAAACCCTTCTGGTTATAGTTGCATTAGCCAACACACATGCATCTTGCCATGTCATGAGCATGCATCATATTGTTGCATTTGTTTGTTAATGATTGTATCGTCGGTATTCCCTGTGTTAGGTCCTGCTCCCGAGGATACTACTGCGTATCCAGTTGAAGAGCAGTACCCGACAACTACCTTGTCAGGCAAGCAATCATTGATCATTCCGATACAAACCCAATCTTTTCGCTCCTTCTCTCTTTTACTGCATTAAGGCAACAGCGTGTCAACTGCTACTTGCTGCGGTAGTTGAACCCTATTCCCTTGCATGACCTGTCATTGCCACAGTAAATAGTTGAAACCCACTAGCATGTGTAGGAGTTGATTGAGCCATGTGATGTGTGATCCACCATGCTATTTACTTATGTTGCCTGCTATGCTTAGAGTTGTGTCTGGTCTGGTTCATCTGGGTGATGGATCAGAGTGAAACAATCTTTCGATAAAGAGAAGGAAGTGTGGAATACGCTTGGTAAAGGTATCGATGAAAGGCCATGTAGGAGTACGTGGTGGGTTGTTTCATTGGAACCGTACATAGGACCCGAGATCTGTATGTGTGGTTCAAGTTCCAGTTACTACCATGCATTGGGCCCGAAACCAATGGACCCTCTCGGCTTATTAATTACCCTCGATCTCTGTCCAGGAGTTGCAACTAGTTTCTGGTGTTTATAGCTTACTGGAGGTCGTGCACAACGCTGACCCTCAGGGTGGGTTGTGATGCGACAGGTACGTGGCACGGTGTACTGGTTGCCCGTTTGGTGACTCGGGAACCCTGTACACATCGTTTGGGGCCGTGAGCGACACCCCGGCCGGATCTCCCCGCGGATGGAACCCAAATAGGCGATAAACCTGGACGAGAGACTTGAGTAGTTACGCAGGTCGTGGCCGACACCCTCGCTGGGCTTACGCTTGAAGGTTGCCGAGTAGACGCCGAGTAAACGGCGATAAATGGTGAAAGCGTGTGTGAAGAAGTACACCCCTGCAGGGTTATCAAACTATTCGAATAGCCGTTGTTCGCGGTACGAACTACTTGGTTACTCTTACAGTTCATAGACAAGTTGATGGATACTACTAAAAGCCTCAAGATAAGCGCGAGTGCCGTGGATGGCCCTTCCGTAGGATGACGGAAGAGGATCTTCGGTAGTGTATTGATGTGGTGAGTAGAGGACTCGTGTTCGTAATAACATCTTGCAATCCGTTGAGAGTTGTAGCATAGGTTAGCCAAGGTCAAAGCTGGCATTCTGCTATAAACTCCACTATCCCCCTTTGATAATGTTGCATGTATGATAGGTTCTGTGGTAAGACTTGCTGAGTACCTTTGTACTCATGTTTGCTTAATAACTGTTGCAGAGGAGAACCCTGCCCCTGCTGATGGGTTCTACATAGACGTTGACGTCAACGAGTAGCTTGACACCCAGACGGAGATCTGGAGCTTGTGAAGGGCCTTGTAGATAGTCAGGCTACACCAAGCCTATTTTATTTTCTAAGTTGTCTATACTCAGACATGTAGCTTCCGCTTGTGCTTGTATGACTGTATGACTTGAGTGTTGGGTCATGTGACCCCTACCTGTATGGATATGTTATGTATGGATCTTGGAGCCTTTTAAATAAAGTACTTTGAGTCATAGAGTTCTGTTGTGATGCAATGTTGTATTTGCACATATTGAGCATATTGCGTGTATGATTGAAATGCTTGGTATGTGTGGGATCCGACACCTAGTTGTTTTCCTTTGGTAGCCTATCTTACAGGGAAATGCCTCCTAGTGATTCCAATGAGCCTTGGTAGCTTGCTACTGCTCGGAACACGTAGGCTGGCTGGCATGTGTCCTTCTTCATTCATGTGTCTGTCCCTTAGGGGAAATGTCACGCGTTGTTCCTTTAAGTCCATGTAGCTTGCTACGACTTGGGTTCATATGTTGATGACCGACACGTTCGTTGCTGGGTCATGGATGCCTGTCTCTGTAATTTAGTGCCACTTTTGGTTTATAACTAGCCATGTCGGCCCGGGTTCTCTGTCATATGGATGCTAGCGACACTGTCATATACGTGTGCCAAAATGCGCAAACGGTCCCGGGCCAGGTAAGGTGGCAGCCGTGGGGTTACCGTGCGTGAGGCCGCAAAGTGATATGACGTGTTACAGCTAGATCGGTGTGACTTAGGATCGGGGTCCTGACAGCGTTGGCATCAGAGCTGGACTGCCTGTAGGTTTCTCAAGCCAAACTGGTCGATGTTGAGTCTAGAAAAATTCTTAGTTATATGTAGGGGAATTGATTGTGGAAGGGAACGTAAGGCTCTTTTTACTCCTTTACCTTATGCCTTTCTGATCTGAGTCAGTCTATTCTTTCTACGGGGATTTAGGACTAGGCCTCTTATCCTTACTAGGTTCACGTGTTACTAATCCGTAGACTCTTAGGATTGTTGGTTTCAAGCCTCAGTTCAGTTTCTATCCTTTTAGTATGATGATTGTTGAACCGGAACCTTGATATGGAATTGTTGAGTGGCTATGCTATCATTTGTATGATGTCTCAAATCTTTGTTTGAGCATTTACAGTTGTTATGTTGCCCGATTTCTTCCAGAAACACTAATGCCTTTGAATTATTTCGTGTTTCAGATGTCTGGCCGCATCCCTCACCAAGTGGTTCGTTTGACTCGGTGCATTAATGTGCCCGGTCACCCGGCCATGCTAGTCCGTGTGATGACTGAGACCGGTTATCGCTGGTATCCTGAATACACCGTGGAGGAACAGTACCGGGATTTCAATCAGAGTCAGTATTTCCGCACAATCCGGATATACCCCTCATATCCTGGAGCTAACGATCCCATCCATTGGTCTTATGGACTCGGGATTACCATCGAGATGGCAGTGCAGGATGCCGCTTATTCGATGATGACCATTCTCCGTGCTAGGCATGCCCTGTTGCTGAACACTGAGTTCTGTTACATGCCAGCCTCACTCCCCGGAGAGGAAGGCTACTACACTGGTCTGTATACTGATACTGCTCATGAAGAGCCACTGCTTCAGACCACTGTTCAGATGTTGGAGGATAGGGACCGTGAGGTCCGTGCCCTCCGAATGGAGCTGTATAACACTCGAGCCGCTCATTGGACTACTTTGACACGGCTTGCACCTGCTGTGCACGCCGGATATCTGGACATGCGGGATTTGTATCCTGTGCGGACTCGTCTGCCTGATCGCATGGATTGGCGTGACGTTGGGGGTATTACACCTCCACGTGGGCGTCGGTTACCACCAGCATCGGGACCGAGACCACACCCATGCCCCTATGGTCCACAGCCTTCGAGTGATCGCGAGTTCCAAGATCCATCTGTTCCACTTCCAGGCTACGGTGGTAATCTTTACAAGGATTACTACGCGTATGTCTAAGCTAGTCCGTGGTTGTAGTAGTATTGTAGTAGTTGTATTTCCACAGTCCTGCGTGTCTTGTGGAATATGACTTAGTGTGTACTGAGTTCCGGAGGTGTAGTTAAATAATGTATAGGAGCTTGGAATGCCTCTGATGGGATGTATCGTCTTTCACCGCAGTTGTACTTTAGCCTTGGCTTGTACTAAACTATGTATGGTGTGTATGACCACTGGTGTATATATAGCAGTTCCTATATTACCATGTCGTACGGATGAACATCTCTGCATTCTGTGTCATCCATTACATTCGGCACTTCTATGTCAAATTTTTGCCATCCTTGTCTAAACCGTTGTTTTGTTTTCCTAGGATGGTCAACACTCGCAACACTCCTGCTGCTCAGGAGCAGGGTGAGGCTAGTGGGGCTAGAGACGGAAATCTGCCCCAGCCACCCTCTTTGGCGGAAGTTATGCTTGAAGCAGAACGGAACAAGAGAGAGACCAACCGTCTGCTGGAACGCATAGAGCAAAACACTGGGTTCCGTCAGAGGAATGACGTGGTGTCAATCCACGATTTTATCAAGATGTGTCCACCTAAGTTCCATCACTCCACTGAACCTCTGGATGCTGATGACTGGCTACATAGTATCACCCACAAGCTACACTCTGCCCGTGTGGCCGAAGCTGACAAGGTTATCTATGCCGCCTACCATCTTGAGGGCCCTGCCAGTCTTTGGTGGGAAAACTTTGAAGCTATGTGTCCTGCTGGCCAAGTCACTACCTGGGTTGAGTTCAGTGAGGCATTCCGTGAACATCACATTCCGGAAGGTCTCATGGATCGCAAGCGGGAGGAATTCTGCAATTTCACCCAGGGTCGTTTAACTGTGGATGGCCGTAGTCGTGAGTTTGGTAATCTGGCACGCTATGCACCTGAGGAAGTATCCACCGATGCCAAGAAGCAGGCGAGGTTCCGCAAGGGACTCATCCCTGAACTCCGCCGAGATCTACGTCTGCACGAGTGCACCTCCTTCCAGAAGTTGAAGTTGGTAAACAAGGCTATCAGTGCTAAAACAGGCCAGACCGACTTCGAGGCCACCCGCAAGCATACTCGATACTTTGGTTCCTCATCCGGCTCTAGCTCTCACAAGCGTCGTGTGTGGGTTCCTAACACTGCTCTGCCACCCAAGTATACACCGAGGCCATCCTATGAGGCGCCTCGCCCAACTCAACAGTTTGCACCTGCTAAGACCTATGGAGGTCCACCCTCCAACTTTGCTCCACGCACCACCACTGTGACATGTTTCAAGTGTGGAGAACCGGGACACTACATGCGTGATTGTCCCCAGAATCAGCCAGGAAAACCCGTTGGCCGTGGTAAGCCAACCGGCAAGGTGAACTATGTCAAACCAATCCCCACTGCACGTGGTCATGTCAACTATGTTTCTGCCGAAGAAGCTTATGAGGATCCTAACGTCGTCCTTGGTACGCTTCTCGTCAACTGCCATCCGACATCTATTATTTTCGATACTGGAGCATCCCATTCGTTCATATCTGAGAGCTATGCTCGATTGCACAACATGACTTTTTGTGACATGCCTACTTCCATGGTTATTCAAACTCCTGGTTCAAAGTGGCAAACCTCTAGGGTAAGCCATGGAAATGAAATCCTTGTCGATAGACTTGTTTTCCTTGCTTCTTTAATCGCTCTCAAGTCCTCGGACATAAATATCATTTTGGGTATGGATTGGATGACAACCCATTACGCCAAAATTGATTGCTTTACTAGGACCGTTCAACTTACACATCCATCCGGCAAGATAGTCAATGTCTTGGCCCGAATGGCTGAACGTCAGCTCTACTCTCTTAATGCCAGCCCTCTACCAGAACTCGAAGATATCCCGGTAGTTCGTGACTTTCCGGATGTTTTTCCAGAAGAACTGCCAGGAGTTCCACCTGACAGAGATGTCGAGTTCGTGATAGATCTTATCCCTGGAACTGTCCCAATCTCTAGGAGACCTTATAAGATGGCACCACTAGAATTAGCTGAGCTAAAGAAACAACTCGATGAGTCCTTGCAAAAGGGTTTCATCCGTCCTAGTTCTTCCCCTTGGGCTTGCCCCGTCCTCTTCGTCAAGAAGAAGGATGGAACGGAGCGGATGGTTGTAGATTACCGACCTGTCAATCTGGTCACCATAAAGAATAAGTATCCGCTCCCCAGGATCAACGACCTGTATGATCAGCTCGCTGGATCCTTAGTCTTCTCTAAGATGGATTTGAGGTTGGGCTACCATCAAATCAAAATCAAGAACGGCGACATCCCTAAAACGGCTTTCGTTACTCGTTATGGCCAATATGAGTACACCGTCATGTCCTTCGGATTAACCAATGCCCCAGCTACCTTTTCTCGGTTAATGAATTCTATATTCATGGAGTATTTGGATAAATTCGTCGTGGTATACCTCGATGATATACTCATTTTCTCCAAGAACAAGGAAGATCATGCCGAGCATTTAAGGCTGGTATTGACGAAGCTTCGAGAGCACCGCCTTTATGCCAAATTCTCTAAATGTGAATTTTGGTTGCCAGAAGTAACCTATCTAGGTCATGTGATCTCTGGCCAGGGTATTGCTGTCAATCCCGAGCGAGTTCAAGCCGTACTTGATTGGACTCCCCCTGAATCGGTCAAGCAAGTTAGGAGTTTTCTTGTCTTAGCGAGCTATTGCCGACGTTTCGTCGAGAACTTCTCCAAGGTTGCTAAACCTCTAACCGAACTCCTCAAGAAAGATAAAAAGTTTGAGTGGACCCCACAATGCGAGTCTAGTTTTTAGGAACTGAAAAGACGCCTGACATCTGCACCTGTACTGGTACCACCAGACTTTTCCAAGGATTTTATAATCTATTGCGACGCCTCGCGACAAGGACTAGGATGCACTAAGTCGTAAGTCATATTGTAACAATTTAATGTTACAACAAAGTCAACCACTTCTCCACGAGGAATTTCGCAAGCTTAACCTTCACATTGTTCCTCGAGGATTCCTCTCCACCTTGGTGGCGAAACCTACCCTTATGGATCAAGTCATCAAAGCACAGAAGGTTGATCCCGGAATTTCCCGTATTAAGAGGAACATCAAGAAAGGAGTTGCAGGATGTTTCTCAATTGAAGATCAAGGAGTCGTATTCTGTAGCAACCGTTTAGTGGTTCCTAAAGTACGAAACCTAAGACGTTTGATCCTTAAGGAGGCTCATGAATCTCCTCTCACGATTCATCCCGGTAGTACCAAAATGTATCAGGACTTACGTCAGAGATTCTGGTGGACTAGGATGAAGAGAGAAATCGCTCAATTCACTGCTAACTGCGACGTTTGTCGTCGAGTCAAAGCAGAGCATCAACGGGCTGCTGGCACCCTTCAACCTTTAGCTATTCCTGAATGGAAATGGGACAAAGTCGGTATGGACTTCATTACCGGTTTCCCGAGGACCAGGAAAGGGAATAATGCTATATTCGTCGTTATCGATCGCCTCTCTAAAGTAGCTCATTTCCTGCCTGTTCGGGAGAGTATTACCGCTAGCCAGCTAGCAGAGTTATATGTCTCTCGGATAGTATCACTACATGGTGTACCGTTGGAGATTAACTCAGACCGTGGAAGTCTTTTCACTTCACGATTTTGGGAAAGTTTCCAGAATGCTATGGGAACTCATCTCTCTTTCAGTACTGCCTTCCATCCACAGTCAAGTGGTCAAGTGGAACGAGTCAATCAAATTCTGGAAGACATGCTTCGAGCCTCTGTCATTTCTTTCGGTATGGAATGGGAAAAATGTCTTCCATTTGCCGAATTCGCTTATAACAATAGTTATCAAGCCAGCCTGGGTAAAGCCCCCTTCGAAGTTCTATATGGACGAAGGTGTCGAACACCTCTTAACTGGTCAGAAACCGGCGAAAGACAATTCTTTGGCCCGGATATGATTCAGGAAGCAGAGGAACAAGTTCGCATCGTTCGTGAGAGATTGAAAACAGCCCAGTCTCGCCAAAAGAGCCAATATGATAGTCATCATAAGGCTGTGACTTTTGAAGTCGGCGATAAGGCTTACCTACGGGTTACTCCTCTTAAGGGAACCCATCGCTTCGGTATCAAAGGCAAATTGGCCCCTCGTTTCATTGGTCCTTTTCGCATTCTTGCCAAACGAGGAGAAGTTGCCTACCAATTGGAACTACCTCCGCACCTCTCCAGAGTTCATGATGTTTTCCACGTTTCTCAACTCAGGCGTTGCTTCTCGGATCCTATCCGCGGAGTGGACCACGAAACGCTTGATCTCCAAGACAATCTCACATATCGAGAATACCCCGTTCGTATTCTTGATCAAACTGAGCGCACCACTCGACGCCACAATATCAAGTTTCTCAAGGTTCAATGGTCACATCATTCCGAGAGTGAAGCTACTTGGGAAAGGGAGGATCGTCTTCGACTTGAGTACCCCACCCTCTTTCCGGAGGAACCCGAATCTCGGGACGCGATTCTTTTAAGTGGGGGTGAGTTGTCACATCCCTAGCTAGCACTTGCATTACGACCTAACTAGAGTGTGCATCATGTTTACTTTCAAAGAAACTTGAAATGGGATTAACAGAAACCCCAGCACCCCTCCCCTAACAACTAGGGTTTGCTAAAATATTTTCCAATGTACCCAAAATGCCCTTCAAAAATGTTCATCATTTTTGCCTTGGTCTTAAACCTCTGCCAAAAATGGTGCACAATTTTCTAGGACACTCAAGGGCTCTGGATTAAATCATATTGTATTTGAATCTGGGCATTTAAATGCTATAAAATATTTTAAATGCTCAAATAATCATGAACTATAATGTTTCCTACTGTTCATATTATATACAGTAGGTATGACAAGTGTCATGAGTTACAAAAATGTTTAGGCATTTTTATTAATTGAACAAAGCTGCAAAAGAAATAAAACAGAAAGAAAATAGGAAAAGAAAAATAGGAAGAAACACTTACCTGTGCCACTTACCTGCTGGCCCAGCCGGCCCAGGCCACCAGAGGCATCCCCGTCTTCTTCGCTGCGCCAGCGCACGAAGCAGCTCGGTGGCGAGCGCCGCCGATGCGCCGGCCACCTCCTGCCTGCCTGGCTGGTCCCTCGACCCCCTGGATGGACTAGGACGACGCCACGAAGCCCCCTCGACCGTTTCCCCTCTCCCCCGTGTCTCTCCCCCTCCTCTCTCCCCTCCGCCGAGCTCCCCCGAGCGAGCTCGTCGCCGACGACCGCTGACACCGCGCTCTACGCCACTCCCTCGCCTCCCCGAAGCACCACTAGCTCCGCCGCATCGCCCAGAAGCTCCCCACCGATGCACACGACGCCAGGAGCCCCACAATGTCCTCATCGCCGTCATCTTCAACCTTCGGCACCGGAGATCGCCGCCGCCCGTACGCCGTCGTCCGACCGTCCCTGAGCTCACTTCGACGCCCTCTGCGACCGCTGTGAGCTCACGCTTCGAACCCCCTCTCCACGGGCTCGTTTAGGCCTTGTAGCCGCCGCCCCCTTTGCTGAACGACGATCACCGCCGCCGGCCAACTCATCGTCGTGGCCATAGGCACCGTACCTCGTGGTTGAGCACGCCATTAGCTTCAGTAGGTCACCAGCAAGCTAAAGCAAGCTTTAGCTCCTCCTACCGTGCACTACAACTCCATCCCGACCAACTCCGTGCGAGCACCGCCGCGGACGAGCTCGTCGCCGTCGACTCCGGCGACCTCTCGACCAACCAGTGGCACCGTTGGATGCGGTGCATCACCAGGAGCACACCGAGCCCATCCGCGCGGCAAATGGCTGCCGGAATAAGGATTCCGACGAGTCACCGCCGTGCGAAATGGTCGCCGCCGGCCAAACTCCGGCGGGCTGACGTGGCCTGTTAGTTAGGAGCTAACAGTAATTAGTTTAATCACCACAGTCACTGACAGTGGGCCCCATTTGTTAGTCAAACCCAGTCAACCCTGGTTATGACCGGAATTAGCTCCTGAGACACTGACATGAGGGACCCACCAGTCAGGTTTGACTTGGACTGGCCCTGTTGACTGGCTGACGTCAGCATGATGTCATGCTGACGTAGTAAAGGTTTTTCTGGGATTTTTAGGTTTAAAAATAATTCAGGAAATTCCAGAAAATACCCAAAACTTCTAAAAATCATATAAAATCAACCATAACTCAGATGGAAAAGATTTATATATGAAAAATTATCAGAAAAATCCAATCTTTCTAATGGCACTGGTTTCATGCATGTTTGAACAAGTTAACTTGTTTTATACATAAAAAACATGATAATACACTTATTTAAATAATAGTTTAAACTCCAATTTGAATCTTTGATTCAAATAAGCTCAAACCCTTCTGGTTATAGTTGCATTAGCCAACACACATGCATCTTGCCATGTCGGTATTCCCTGTGTTAGGTCCTGCTCCCGAGGATACTGCTGCGTATCCAGTTGAAGAGCAGTACCCGACAACTACCTTGTCAGGCAAGCAATCATTGATCATTCCGATACAAACCCAATCTTCTCGCTCCTGCTCTCTTTTACTGCATTAAGGCAATAGCATGTGAACTGCTACTTGCTGCGGTAGTTGAACCCTATTCCCTTGCATGACCTGTCATTGTCACAGTAAATAGTTGAAACCCACTAGCATGTGTAGGAGTTGATTGAGCCATGTGATGTGTGATCCACCATGCTATTTACTTATGTTGCCTGCTGTGCTTAGAGTTGTGTCTGGTCTGGTTCATCTGGGTGATGGATCAGAGTGAAACAATCTTTCGATAAAGAGAATGAAGTGTGGAATACGCTTGGTAAAGGTATCGATGAAAGGCCATGTAGGAGTACGTGGTGGGTTGTTTCATTGGAACCATACATAGGACCCGAGATCTGTATGTGTGGTTCAAGTTCCAGTTACTACCATGCACTGGGCCCGAAACCAATGGACCCTCTTGGCTTATTAATTACCCTCGATCTCTGTCCAGGAGTTGCAACTAGTTTCTGGTGTTTATAGCTTACTGGAGGTCGTGCACAACGCTGACCCTCGGGGTGGGTTGTGATGCGACAGGTACGTGGCACGGTGTACCGGTTGCCCGTTTGGTGACTCGGGAACCCTGTACACATCGTTTGGGGCCGTGAGCGACACCCCGGCCGGATCTCCCCACGGATGGAACCCAAATAGGCGATAAACCTGGACGAGAGACTTGAGTAGTTAGTCAGGTCGTGGCCGACACCCTCGCTGGGCTTCCGCTTGAAGGTTGCCGAGTACACGCCGAGTAAACGGCGATAAATGGTGAAAGCGTGTGTGAGGAAGTACACCCCTGCAGGGTTATCAAACTATTTGAATAGCCGTTGTTCGCGGTACGAACTACTTGGTTACTCTTACAGTGCATAGACAAGTTGATGGATACTACTAAAAGCCTCAAGATAAGCGTGAGTGCCGTGGATGGCCCTTCCGTAGGATGACGGAAGAGGATCCTCGGTAGTGTATTGATGTGGTGAGTAGAGGACCCGTGTTCGTAATAACATCTTGCAATCTGTTGAGAGTTGTAGCATAGGTTAGCCAAGGTCAAAGCTGGCATTCTGCTATAAACTCCACTATCCCCCTTTGATAATGTTGCATGTATGATAGGTTCTGTGGTAAGACTTGCTGAGTACCTTTGTACTCATGTTTGCTTAATAACTGTTGCAGAGGAGAACCCTGCCCCTGCTGATGGGTTCTACATAGACATTGACGTCGACGAGTAGCTTGACACCCAGATGGAGATCTGGAGCTTGTGAAGGGCCTTGTAGATAGTCAGGCTACACCAAGCCTGTTTTATTTTCTAAGTTGTCTGTACTCAGACATGTAGCTTCCGCTTGTGCTTGTATGACTGTATGACTTGAGTGTTGGGTCATGTGACCCCTACCTGTATGGATATGTTATGTATGGCTCTTGGAGCCTTTTAAATAAAGTACTTTGAGTCATAGAGTTCTGTTGTGATGCAATGTTGTATTTGCACATATTGACCATATTGCGTGTATGATTGAAATGCTTGGTATGTGTGGGATCCGACACCTAGTTGTTTTCCTTTGGTAGCCTATCTTACAGGGAAATGCCTCCTAGTGATTCCAATGAGCCTTGGTAGCTTGCTACTGCTCGGAGCACGTAGGCTGGCCGGCATGTGTCCTTCTTCGTTCCTGTGTCTGTCCCTTAGGGGAAATGTCACGCGTTGTTCCTTTAAGTCCATGTAGCTTGCTACGACTTGGGTTCATACGTTGATGACCGACACGTTCGTTGCTGGGTCATGGATGCCTGTCTCTGTAATTTAGTGCGACTTTTGGTTTATAACTAGCCATGTCGGCCCGGGTTCTCTGTCATATGGATGCTAGCGACACTGTCATATACGTGTGCCAAAATGCGCAAACGGTCCCGGGCCAGGTAAGGTGGCACCCGTGGGGTTACCGTGCGTGAGGCCGCAAAGTGATATGACGTGTTACAGCTAGATCGGTGTGACTTAGGATCGGGGTCCTGACAATTTCCACCCTCGCGGCTTGAACTTCTGAGGAGGCCACATGAGTCCGCGAATGTAGCACACCCGCTCGGAGATGCTTGAGGCCCTGCGACACCGGGCCGGCCGGGCCCTAGGAGAAATTCTTGGCTCCGGGGTCGCCGGCCCCTGGTTAATGATGACGCCGGGTATCTTGGGTCCTATACCAGGGTGGTGGAGTGTCTTGAAGGCGGGGTCAGGAAGGCTCGGCAGCACGTCGAGGAGCAAAGCCGCGATGTCCTGAGGAGCGCGGTTTCCCGCATCTTCGGCAATTTCTACCGTCTTGACCACCACGCGGACTACGAGGCCCTACTGGAGCCTGCGCCTGAGGCGGTCGCCGGCCCCTCGGAGAATTGGGTGGGCGACCATGTGGATGTGTTGGTGACGGAGCTCGTTCCAGCTATCGAGGACGTGCTGGTGCCTGAGAGGGGCGACACCGATAGTTCCGGCGAAGGCGTCGATGTTAAATCCAGTTCCTGCTGTAAATTTGCTTTTTGGTTGTGGCTCCAAACCCGGGTGAGATGGGTGTCACAAGGTTTAAACTTTTGATGATGTTATTGAACACTGTAAGGATGGGTTTTTAAGCACTCCCTTGCTTGTTCCGGAGGCCGTGGCCTTAAGCCCTTGTCGCGTGTCAAGACGGAGCGCTCGGCGACCTCGCACGGGCGCTCCTCGCGAGTACCTGCTATGAGCGTAATAGTGGATGGCGGTCTGACTGCGGACCAGGCAGAATGTGTGCCCACGCGTCGGCCCCTGCTCACGAGGAGTGACAGGGCGGGGTTGCGGCCGTAGCCCGGCTCGGCCGAACAAGACGAAAAGATCGACTGGAGAAGAATCGCGGCGAAAATCGCGGGGCGGCAAGATCACCTTGAGAAAGCAGATACAAAGGGAGCAAATTCGAATAGCAAAAAGGAGGGGCCGCGTCCGGCCCCTGAGCAGGTCTTCAGTCTTCTCCCCTGCACAGAGCGTAGGGCTACCACCGGCGGATCTGGGCATAGCCATTGGGGGGCAGTGTCGACGACCAGCACGGAGTACGGTGCTTCCACTTGGCGTGGGAGGGAGCTCCCGCAATTCTAGGGCGACGCTCCGGAGACTCCGGGGCCTGTACAGCCCCACTCATTATTACGTGAGAGTGTCACGAGTGGAGATCTTCTGACGTGCCTGCCCCTTCGCTTTGAGGGCCCCGCCCCGCGCTAGTCCGCTCCCTTATGAACTCACCTGAAGGAGGCATCCATGAAGTGGGACACTGCGCATGATGGGGGGATGGGACCTTGGCCATAGGCCCCCCTTCGAGCACCAGGCGCGCCGCTTACGCGATCTCTGAGCGCGCTTCGCCCTTGAGGGCTAACGTCGCTCGGAGACGCGGCGTCCTGAGGTGCGAGGGGGACCCCGCCCTACCCACGCTCCTAATGGCCCCTGAGCCCTTCCTGATCAGGGTCGGGCCCAGCGGGTACGGTATTTCGTGAGAAGGGGGACGGAGCCAAGGTCTTGGGCCGTCCTAGTGCGCGTAGGACGGGCTGCTGTACCGCGTCCAGACGCACCCTCGGTAGCCCACGGGATGGTACGCCAGGAGGCGCGGCGTCTTGAGGTTGAACGGAGGGGGGAGAAGGCCCCTCCCCGCGCGCATCGTACCCGCCTCCGGTGAGCCCCTGGTGAAATCCAGGGCGGGCTCATGCGCGATGGGTCACGGTCACACGCGGGGGGACGAGGGCCTGACCCAGGCCTTCCCTTCCCTTTCTATCTTGATGTGGCAACCAGAGTAGCCCCCTGGTCTGCCGAGGCCTAGGCCAGAGACATTGTTGGCCTGAGGCCTACGGCCAGTGCCGCGGGGCCGGCCCCCGCAGGCACCTGCGCGCGTCTAATCCGCGCTCCATGGCCGTGGGCGATGATGGTGAAGGATTGAGGGCCATGAGCGGGGGATCCGCCTCCTGACCTCCCATTCCTGAGCCCCCTTGTGCCGGCGCTTGGTTGCATCTGGCGTTCAGTGTAGCCCCGAGGTCGCTCTCTAGTGGCTCCTCGACGGGGGCGGTTCCTGAATACAAAGGGCTTCGAGGTAGAGGGGCGGCGCCATATATAGGGTTCAGAGGATCATACCCCATGTCGCCTTCGTAGGTCGCCACGGGTCTTGACCATACGGGCGACCGGGTGTGGCTGGGGCGGCACCCGGTCCCCAACATTGTCATGTGGACGCAGAATGGCTCGGCTCCGGTGCTGGCGGCGTCGAGGAGCTCGGCCACCCTGAGGAGTAGCGCGTCGTGGACGCTCTCGAGCAGCCTGCACCTTAGCAATTCCCTCGCCACCAGTATCGCGGCCCTCATGTTCGCCATTTCGCGCCGGTCCCGCAAGCTTACCGCCGCGCGCTCGGCGGCCCGTGTCGCCACACGGCCTTGACGTCGAGTGGGCAAAGGATGTTGTCGGTCCTCTGGCGGCGGGTTGGTGATGCTCATCGTGCCGTCGGCCCCGATCAAGGATGGGTGGCGGCGAGTTCCGCGGCCGAAGGGCGATGCCTGAGCGGCGCGGACTCCACGGGCTTCCGCACACGTCTGGTGCGCCTCCGCCATCGTGGTCGCGGTTTGTTGGAGCTGGGCGACGCGGGGTTGGTGGACGAGACCGGGCGAGGTCGTCGGAGAGGCGAGATTTCGACACACCCCCTACCTGGCGCACCAAATGTCGGATTCAGGGCTCCGCAAAACCCGTTAAGTTCGAACACAGGGGCGCGAACGAAGATCTCTCCCACTCCCGTCTACCTAGCGCCTCACTCTCGTCGCGGTGGAAGGAATCAAGCAAACAATGAACAAAGCACACAAGAGTTTATCCAGGTTCGGGCCACCGCGTGGTGTAAGACCCTACTTCCTGCTTTGGTGGATTAGCCTCGGGCGAGCCGGGATACAAGCTAGTACAGAGGTTCCTGGGCTCAGGAGGCAAGCTCAGGAGGGTCAGGAGGCTAATGTTCTTGCTCCTTGTCTGGTGGCCGAAATATGCGTCCCCTTTGAAGTGAGGGTTCTAGCTACTTATATAGGCGGCCACGATCCTCTCCCCCCGAAATGTTTAGGCGGGAACGCATCCCACAACGACCGTATTTGAGCGGGAACACAAGGACGTTCCTACCCTGACAAAAGCAGTCTTCGCCTGCGAACGGATCAGGTGATGACGCGGTGGTGGGGTTGGTGATGACATCCTCCTTGCTGTCCTTGCGGTCTTCGGTCTCGTTGCACCAATGACGAAACCATTGCCCCGCTCCTCGGGAACTTACGGCTGCCCTGTCCCCCTTGCACCGAAATTGTAACTGTGCCACTGGCGCGCGCTGGCACCCGCTGGCGCAATGCGTTACTACTGATATCACTGCCTCCTCCTAAGGCAGGCTTGGTCTTGGATTCTCCTCTCCTCCGGAGCACCTGACAGAGGCCAATCCTGAGGGGGTCTCGGCATCACTCCCCTCGCGAGGCTTCATCCCGTCGCAAGGGTCTTGGGTAGCTAGTCGATCAGTTGGGCCGTACCAGGCCGTAGTAGGAGGGCATCGCGGCCCGCAAACAGGCAAGTCTGGGTAGCCTAGTTCCCAGTACGCCAATAGGAAGACCCCTCGTGAGGAGCCAGTGGTACTTCCCTCGAAGAAGAAGTCGCTCCATCTGCATGGCGTCATAAAGCCGGAGGTGACGAGGCCTTGGCTTGAGTGCCCTCGCCCCGGCTATCCGTTACCACTTTACGCCAGGGCACCGGGCCGTGGAGAAGGAGCTGGCGCTCAAAGCCACCCTCGCCGGGGTCGTACCGACCGCGTCGTCGTGGTGCGCACCGCTTTCTCGAGAGCTCACGCTGGAGGCTCCTCCCGTGAGTTCGTGGTGTGGGCGGTGATGCCTCCTAGATCTTGGATTCACTTCCCGCCATTCTTTGCAGTGGAGGTGCCGTCGAGGGGGCCGCTCGGGCTGTGGTTGCGACACGCCGATTGCCAGACACCGGTGATGAGGGCGGAGGTTGAGGTCGTCTCCTCAGGTTAGGTCTTCATGACTCGCGGATTGGGCGATGTCGCTCGTGCTTGCGGCTCGGAAGGCGCCCTCACCATCCACTTCGAGTTTAACGACGTCTCCGCGCTGCACTTCAAGGTGTTCGACGAGGAAGGACGCCGCCTGGAATGTTGCCTCGGGAAGGTCCACCAAGAGTATGCTGCTGGCGACGCACCGGTTGTCGATTCCGCCGCCAGCTTATCCAGCGGTAGCGATGGCCTCCAGAAGTCTGGCAACTTCTATGAGTCCGCTGAGTCCCCGGAGACAAGTGACGACAGCTATGCGCCTCCGAGCTCGCGAGCACGTCGCTGGTGGTGACCCGCCTAGGGTCGGAGGTGGCCCGCTGTTGATGGCGTCGTAGTTGGGATCTCCTCAATTCACTTGGTGGCGTTCCCTGCGAGGATTCAAAGCCGACCCCACGGGGGTGTGTAAAGAATTTGTAACGCTTTTGCTTCGATCCTACTGTTTTACCCGCACACTCTGTTTGCGAGCCTCATTTCAGCAATATCGCCCCTATTTTTTACCCTTTTGGTTGCATAGGGCTCTACGCCAACATGCCCCAGTCCCAATGCAAGCTGCAGCCGTCGCTGGTATGCCAGGTAGCGATGCATGGTCAAGGCAAGGAGGTGATCAGCCCGGGGTCCGGTAAGAGCTCCTGAGGCGCGATGCTCAAGAGGTCCCCCTTGGCGTGCAAGCGGCTTCCTGAGGCCAAGAAAGCGAGGCAATATTGCTAAAACGTTACTATCAAATCATGCTGAGTGAACGTGGGGAAGGCATCGAGGGATTGATGACTTATCTTGGCGATTGTGGGGTGGATCCTCGTACAGCGTGCCTGGCTCGTTCATTAGGCTGAGATTTCGCGATTCCCTCCTACTGGCCCTGAGGTTCTCTGTCGGCAAGGCCCAACCTGCTCGTACCTCAGCCGTCGCTGGCCTTAACCGGAAACCAGGACAAGACCAGGGAGTGAGGGTCTATGAGTCCAGTTAGGCCCTTGGGTCGTGATGCCCAATGGCCCCCTTGACGTATGAACAGACCTGAAGGAAGGGAATGCTGGACTCAGGCCTTGATGTTCTGCGTTGGCAGGGCCCGGCCCGCGCGTACCTCAGCCGCTGGTGGCCTTGACCGGAAACCAGGACATGACTAGGGAGTGAGGGGCTATGGGTCCATCTAGGCCCTTGGGTCACGATGCCCAAGGGCTCCCCTTGACTTACTAACATGCCCGAGCTCTCTGAATCGACCCCCCTCCTTTCGCGCTTCTCGGCGCACTGCATCCTCGGATCCCGCCCTCGAGCGAAGCTCAGCCGCCGTTGGTATGCCAGGTCGTGATGCCCTGGTCAAGGCCAAGGGGTGAGGGCTGGAGAGTCAGTGAGAGCCCCTGAGACATGGTGCTCAGGAACGCCCCCCCCCCTTTAATGCGGAAGCGAACCACATGGGGAGGGGAGTCCGGTGGGACTGCCTGTCGCCGTGCTCCTGAGACTCCGGTGGGTTAGCCTGCAGCAGAACAACTTAGGGCCGCGCCCATGTCGGGCTTCCAATAATTCCGCTGGGAGACAAAGGCACCGAGGACCTGGTGAGGTGACGCTTACGGAGCGGGCCGTGGATCAGAGTTCGGTTCCTCGGGTTTGTTAGTGTTGCTGGAACGGACCCGAGCACAAGCATCGTGCAAATGTACGCAGCTCCGTTGCGAGATGAGCATAAGTCCATTGGGTGGCAATGGAGACCCGGAAATGCGATGGTTAGTTGATCGATCCGAATGTAATATGACTAGGATGGTAGCACTAGCTTTGGAAAAATGCAAGGGAGATACATGCCACCAGGGTAAACCTGTGCGGCCTGGGGGGTAGCACAGCCCGAGGGGCGCCCCCAAAAGGTGACCTGAGATGCGAAAATATGCACGCCACAGGGACAGACCCGTGAGGCATGGAGATAATGCTACCCAAGGGGCGCTCCCAGTTGAACAGAAATCGAAATATGTCACCTGGCATACTTGCTGAAGTAGTGTCGGTGTAGCTGAGGGTACTCCGTGAGGGCGCTGCTCCTCACGTGTCATCTGGCCCCGGCCCCTCGCGAGGCTCAGGGGCTCCCCAGATCTCGCGGAGGGCCGAGTCCAACTCCTCCTGGATCTCCTTGTGCCTGGCCTCGCGAGCCGCCAGGACTTCCCGCATGTTGTGCAGGTGCAGGGTCGCCTGGTTCGGCAGGCGGAAGGGCATGCACATGTAGTTGTGAGGGGGACCCCGACACCGGCCCACCTGGGAAGGCCAGTAGAGCTCCTGAGACGCGATCCAACTAAGTGCCAGGACGTTGACGCAAACGCGCAGCCCGTCTCCTGAGACTGGGCCGACAACTGTTCTCGGAGGAGCCGGGCAGCGCTCGCCTCGCATGGCTCTTGGCTCCTGCAGGTTTTCGATGGTCTGGCTGATGAACTCCTGAGCGCTTGGTGCCTCGCACCTTGAGGCCTCTGAAGGGAAGTGTGCATCGAAGCACTCTTCCACATGGTGCCCGAGGGCCTCCCTCGTGACGTTGGCTAGGTCTGAGGCCCGCCAGAGGAGAGCCCTCAAGCCCAGCCTGAGAGGGGCGCAGGGTGCGCCTTCCTATGCGAGAGAGGGAGGAGGCCCTGTGGTGCTGCCTCCCTGTGATGCGTCCTCATGAGGCTTCAGAGCCAGCAGCTGCTTCTTCTTCTTGGGAACGACCTCCGGTGGGTAGACGATGTTATCGTTGTCCGGATCCTCAACCACCGCAGCCTAGTAAGCGCGCTCGAGCGATCACACTTCGTTCTTTGCCTCGCAGGCGATGGTGATGACGCCACCGCTTCCGGGCATCTTGAGAACATTATAGCCGTGGTGGGTTACTGCCATGAACTTGGCCAAGGTCGGATACCCAAGGATGGCATTGTAAGGGAGATGGATGTGGGCAACATCAAAGTCGATGATCTCGGTGTGGTAGTTGTCACACTTGCCAAAGGTTACAGGTAGGCGAACTTGCCCCACAGGAGTAGTGGAGCCGTCAGTCACTCCGGAGAAGGGCTTGGTAGGTAGTAACTGTTCGTATGGTACTTGGAGGCTGTCGAATGTCTCGATGGACAGGACATTAAGCCCTGCGCCATCGTCGATGAGGGTCTTGGTAAATTGGACGTTGCTGTTGACGGGAGAGCAAAGCATAGGGAGGGCGCCAGCCGTAGCTGCGCATTTGAGCTAGTCTACCGAACTGAAGGTGATGGGGCACCTGGACCACCTGAGCGGACGGGTGGCCTCAAGTTGGGGAGAGCCGCGTTTACTTCATGGGCGAACTGCTTGAAGAGGTGCTGATAAGCTAGGGCCTGTGCTCCGCCTAATATGCAAGCGATGGCACGCGGCTCCTGGAAGCCCCAGCCCCCTCGTCCTGGTGGTCATTCCTCCTTGGTGGTGGCAGAGGTGGTAGGCCAGCCTTGCCCCGAGGACGTTCCTCTCGGGGCAGATCCCTCCAAGCGTCCTCGTGGGGCTGGCCGCACCAACGGTCCTCTCGAGACTGATCACGCCATTCCTGACGGGGTCCACGGTTGTCCCAACGTCCTCCGATCCGACCTCCCCCGCGGCCGTAGCAATGGCTGCCGCGCTCGGGGCGTTGGACGACGCATCCTTTGCAAAGAGCCCTGAGCTCTTGACTATCATGGTGGTTGTGGCTGTGCACATTGTGGAAGGCACAAAATGCCCGGCCATTCTTGGGTGGCTTTGGGTAGTCGCGGCTGCGCTTCATCTCTGGTTCAGATGCAAGCACAGCCGCTCCCTTGCGCTTTACGTCCTTGCTCTTGGCCTTCTTGTATTCGATTTCAACAGCGGGGAGCTCGACGAGCGAGAGGCGCCCCTCCTCTGCCCTAGCGCACTTGGTTGCGAGGTTGAACAGCTCCAAGGACATGCACAGATCTTCATGGATGGCAAACTCTTCTTTCATCTTGATGTCGCAGACACCAACCGAGAATGCCGAAATGATGTACTCGTCCGTGACATTGGGGATCTTGACGCAGACACTGTTGAAGCGCTGGATAAACTTCTGCAGGGTTTCTCCTGGTTGTTGCCTGATACGCCGCAGGTCGCCCGCGGCCGGGGGACAATCTCGAGTGCCCTGTAAGTTGGCGATGTACCGGTCGCGCATCTCGCTCCAGGTGGAGATCGATCCGCGGGCAGGATGAAGAGCCATGAGTGTGCGCCATTCTTGAGGGCCATCAGGAACCAGTTCTCCATAATCTTCTCGTTGCCAATGGACGCCTCAATGCTCAGCTCGTAGATCTGCAGGAACTCCGCCGTGTCGGGGGTGCCGTCGTAGCGTGGAGGCAGGTCGGGCTTGAACTTCCCAGGCCAGTTGACGTTGCGTAGCTCGGGAGCTAGGGCCTTGCAGCCTGCTATCGACATTGGTGCTTGCTAGGGTGGTGGGACTTGGTCTTGGTCTTCGCACGCCGCCGCGGCGGGGGGCGGCGGTCTCGACGCTGTGGTGGAGGGAGCTCGGGCGCTCCGCCATGGGGCCGCTGGATCTCCTGGCAGCTTCCTTCCTCGCGTGGTGGCATCGCGCGTGGGCGGTCACACTGCGGGGCCCGAAGCCTTGGGTCTTGGACGATGCCTTGACGCTGGGGTATTAGTGGAGCTTCTTGGGCCTCGTCATCCTCGTGGGGAGGTGGACGAGGCAGGGAGAGGGATGGCGCCGGAGAGCCCCCAGCGGTGCTGACGAGCTCGGCGATGCGGTCGAGCCACTCTTCGTAGAAGTCGTCGACGGGGCGGTAGCGCAGGAGCTCTCGCGCCATGAGCAATGCAGCCTCCGCATCTGCGGGTCTGCGGCGAGCATGGGACAAAGATATCGCCGGAGTTAGCGACGAGGTAGCGATGCGTCCATCGCACCGCACTAATGGGTGTAGAGACAATGCATGCTGTTCTAGCGGCGCCGGACCGACGACGGCGTTGGCAGCAGGCGATGGAGAACGACGGGGTGGTCCGCCGGCAGGAGCGGTCTAAGCAACACAGGCAGCAAGGGTAGCCCGCCGCTTAGCATGAGCTCTGCAAGCGTCGGCCATGGACTGCTGGAACGACAAAGCACTGAACTATGGAAGGGAAGTCTCAGCGCACACTTACCTGGCGCGCCAAATGTCGGATTTAGGGTTCCGACAAAACCATTAAGGTTCGAACTCTGGGCTGCGCACGAAGATCTCTCCTTCCGCCCTAACTAGTCTACTCAACAGCCCTAAGCCTAGCTCGTCAGATCCGATGAACAAGAGAACAAGAATTATACTGGTTCGGGCCACCGTTGTGGTGTAAAACTCTAATCGAGTGTGGTGCGGTGGATTACCTTGTAAGCTGAGGAAGAACTAGTACATGGATGAACTGCCTCCTGGGGAGAGGTGTTCTTGCTATCGGGTGAGCTTGAGGTGTGTGGCCTTCTATCTGATCAACTCAAGATGAGATTAACTCTATCCTTGATGAGATGATCCCAATGGTGGTGGCTGGTCCTATTTATAGTGGCCAGGGTTCTCTTCCCAAATATTGAGCGGGAAGGAATCCCACAACGGCCAAATTTGAAGGGTAACAACTAGTAAAAGCTATCCTGGCACAAGGTGGTCTTCGCTGTGAAAGGCTCTGGTGGTGACGCCGCCGTGGGCTCA
The DNA here is from genome assembly GCA_902687465.1 of Secale cereale. NCBI lineage: Eukaryota > Viridiplantae > Streptophyta > Magnoliopsida > Poales > Poaceae > Secale > Secale cereale. The sequence continues at coordinate 556,026,209 of LR738710.1, forward strand.
ACGTTAACCTCCGTCCTGTCGTCCTGCTGGTCTTGGTCTTGTTGCACTGATATGGAAACCTTTGTCTGATGCCTAGGGACTCCGCGCTTGCACCTGCTCCTTTAGCATCGAATAGGAAACTGGCGCTCTGCGCCCGCTAGCGCCCGCCTGGCTTTAGTCGTCACTGCTCACGTCATCAGGACCTCGCGAGGTGCCCCTCGCCTTGATATCTCTGATCCTCACAAGCCGGCCTAGAGAGGCCACCCCAGGGGATGTCCTGTGTCATCCTCCTCACGAGGCCTGGCCCCTCGCGAGGATCTTGAGTGTTGCTGAAGAAGTTGGGCCACACTAGGCCGCCTTGCGAGCCATGCTGTGGGCCGTAGGCAGGCAAGTCTAGGTACCCCCATTCCCAGAACGCGGAGAGCGTCAGGCAATGGTTTCCATATCGATGCAACGAGACCAAGACCAGCAGGATGGCAGAGCGGAGGTCATCACGGAGCCCACGACTTTGTCACCACCAGAGCCTTTGGCAGGCGAAGACCACCTTTTGTCAGGATAGCTTGTACTAGCTGTCCCCCTTCAAATTTGGCCGCTGTGGGATCCCTTCCTGCTCAATATTTGGGAAGAGGACCCGGGCCACTTTAAATAGGACTAGCCACCACCATTGGGTTCATCTCATCTTGAGTTGATCAGATAGAAGGCCACGCACCAGAAGCTTACTCGAGCACAAGAACCCTTCTCCTCAGGAGGCAGTTCATCCATGTACTAGTTCTTCCTCGGCAATCAAGGCAATTCACCACACCACACTGGATAAGGGTATTACACCATAACGGTGGCCCGAACCAGTATAAACCATGTGTCCCTTATTCTTTGGATCTGACGAGCTAGGCCTAGGGATCGGCAAGTAGACGAGCTAGGGCGGAAGGAGTGATCTTGGTGCACACCCCAGAGTTCAACCCTCAAGGGCTTTGCCGAAATCCTAGATCAGACGTTTGGCACACCAAGTAGGGGTGTGCCGAAATTTCCTTCCCGTCTGTCCTGCTCTCCGTTCGTCGAGTTCCCATGGCAAGCACCTCTCCTCCAACCGGCTTGGTGGGCGCGCGCGGCGGTACTCCGAGCCAGTGGGCCTTGACTCCCACATTACGGCGGGTGAAGTGGCCACCCAGATTTAGGCCAGATCTGCCACCCCATTACAACGGGGCGGCGAACCCGACCGTCTTCCTACAGGCTTACAAATAGGCCATCTCCGTGGCTGGCGGCGACAGCAAGGTCATGGCTAGCTGGCTCCCCATGACGCTCACCGGCGTACCGCGCGCCTGATTTTTCATCTTTCCAGAATCGTCTATGGCGTCCTGGGAGGAGTTGCGCGACCTCTTCGTCACGCGCTTTGGGGCGCCCGTACCCCACATCGTCGCGGCCCTCCTCGACGGCTTCCAAGTGCCACCCCCCGTCCACCACATCAAGTAGTTCTTTTGCCAGGCAGGTGTCGCCTCCATACGCCAGGGAGCTCCTCTTGGATGGGCGGTGCCCAACACCGACCTCACCTTCGACTTAGGGGACCAACCCGCTTCCACCGCGGGCTTAGGCGCTCTCCCAATGCTCCCACTCCCACCTTCTGCAGCATAGCAGTCAACAAGACCCTCATCGACGGTGGGGCTGGCCTCAACGTGCTCTCAGTGGAGGCTTTCAGCTTGCTTCACGTGTCGCTCGAGCACCTGCGCCCCACCAAACCCTTCTCCGGAGTCAGCAACAGTTCCACCAGCCCTCTTGGGCAGATCCACCTCCCAGTCACCTTCGGCACCCGTAACAACTAACGCACCGAGCTGATCGACTTTGACATCGCCCGTATCGGCCTCCCGTACAATGCCATCCTCGCGTACCCTGCGCTGGCTCAGTTCATGGCCGCAACCCATCCGGCCTCTAACATCATGAAGATACCGGGGAGCAGCGGAGTCCTCACCGTTGCAGGAGACTCCAAGGAAGCTTTAGCGGCCCTCAAGCGCGCCTTCCGGACCGCAGCGGCAGCACATTCGGCCGGTGAAGCCACCCCTGGAACCGAGGGGGCTGCACCGGCAAAGAAGAGGCAACTTTTCTCCCAAGACCGAGCTGAGACGAAGCAAGTGCCGGTGGATGAAGACAAGCCATCAGGTGTCGCCTTCACCATAGGTGTCGGCCTTCCCCCAACTCAGGAAGATGCATTGGTCGGATTCCTGCACGCGAACAAGGATGTATTCGCGTGGGAACCCAAGGACCTGGCAGGAGTCCCGAGGGAAGTGATCGAGCATCACCTGAACGTATGTCCCAATATGCGCCCCGTAAAGCAGAAGGCCAGGCGCCAATCTACGGAGAAGAAGTCCTTCATCGTGCAAGAGACTCGTAAGCTAGAAGCGGTGAGTGTCATCCGCGAGGTCCGATACCTGTGGCACCCCGACTCAGAGAAACAGAAACGCCCCGTATTCCAGCACAGAGATCGAGGAGAAGTCTTCTGGAATACGACACAACTTAGCATAGAACAAACCAGCCTTTTATTATTACACGAATATGGTTACAAGGGTTCCGATATTACAAGGGGATTACATCGGCACGACGACGCTACGCCTGCCACGGTTTCTCTATGCAAGCAGCAGAACAACACAATGCAGCGGAACAACTACTGGCAGCGGAACAACGAACGTCGATGATGGACCCCAATCCGTTGGGACTCTGGCTGGAACATTTATCCTAGCTCGTGAACATGGGAACAACACCAAACAAGCAAGCAATCTAGGCACGACTTGCAAGTTGGCATGACACGCCAGGTCAGTACATTGAATGTACTTGCAAGATCACAATAGCCAGATGCATTCAAGACAAACAACAGCATGGCAATTACAGATTAATCAGGAATTATCATGAAATCATCAGGAGAACATAGCATGAACAACATGAACATGATACAGCTAGACAATATGAGCATGTCATGAACATATAAATCTAATGATACTAGCATGCAACATGATTACACTACATGCACCATTTATTCTGTTCGGATTACCTCGTAACCATCTCATGCATCACTTACCAACCTCGGACATCACACGGTCATCTCAGGATCAAATAAAGCTTGGTATAAACAATATTGTAGTAATCATTAATGGACCATAAGGAGCTTGATCTTTACCCATGATTCTCGCACAACATCACGAATATCCGACAACTCGGTATCCTCGATACCACGGTGATCATTCCTGCGATCACAACCATGACCAACAGTTGGTCTCAAATGGTGATCTTTCCAACTCATCTCATCACCGAACCAGGGTTATTATTATTAATCACATTTTTATTATTACTGTTGACTCATAGTGTGACCGACACGAACTGGGCCCTTATCCGCGGGTACGGCTATCGATAGATTAAGACACACACTCTGCAGAGGTAGCACATTGTACCCACACCATGGAACCCATGGCCTCGCACTCCCATTTGGGTGGACCAATGGCATTCCGACAAAACCGTCCTACTGCCATGACACTCTCCCGGCCACTCCGACTTACTCCCCACTGGGCTAGTCTTGGGTGGCCCCGTGTCTACAAAAGACAAAACGACCATCGTCGTGGCCAAACATAAACTGTCCCAAACGGGGGCACGAGCTCAAAACAACAAGAACGGGCACACAAGGTTGTGTCTGCTTACCGGGCCAAGGTACCGCACGCCCATAACCTTCCCTCGTTGGAGGCACCGGCGAGAGGCATGACAATAGACCCAGTTAGGACCTTCCCATAAAGGTAAGTGTGGTTGCACTTGTCAGCTCGATATGGTGGCACCATGACTCAGCCAACAGTTGTTCAAGTTCATTATTATCTGGTTAAACTTGAATGAAATAAGCCGAGTCATATTAAAATAACATGATGCAACTATTATGCATGAGCATGTATGTGCAAACATAATCAACGAGCATAACAACAACACTTAGTCATTTATTCAGATGAGCATGGCATACTGACAAGCATGAATATTACGAATATAACTTTTTAGCAACATATCATGACCACTAGCATCAACAATAAATATCATGCAAGAACATATTAACAATGCTACCATGCAAGCATTTAACCAACTAGATGCAAAGGAACATGTATAGCAACAATATTCGGAACAGACGATAGTCATGCACCGAAGACCATCGCCAACATCAACATGTACTACTGTCAAACATGGCATACGAAAGAAATACTAGCAACTAGTACTTGATAACCAGATGCATAAAGACATTGAATGAAAGAGATCACAAATTCATCAGCATCATTGAAACAACGATAATCGTATCAAAACGAGCACACATTTATTAAATGTTCAAGTTGAAAACCATAGCTACTGCATGCAATCATGCAAGTTGGTATTGTGGCTTGCCTAGGGTGGAAGAAATCACCGGGAAGAAGTATGAGAAACTCGCAAAAAGAATCGCTGGAAAACGTTCTCTCTCGGAGGGGGCTGTTAATGGCAAGGAAAAAATGGTCATTTTCAGAATGTTGACACATGGTGAAAATGATACCAACAGAACGGGGTCGACGAGACGAAGATGTGGGCTTTGGATTCACCTCAATCGGAGTTACGAGCAAAAAGATATAGTTGTTTTTCTGCCAGGGACCCATTTGTAAATAAAATCATCACAACCAGGGACTGGACAGAAAACAGAACGTGCACTCGAAGAAATACGCTTTCTCTAACGTGAAAACGTATTCCTGGCTAAAGTGGAAGATGAATGCGCTTTCGGGAAAGGAAGACGTATTCCATGGAATACGTCTGCACTTATCCACGCGGGCAAGCGCGGGGCCAGTGGCTGGCTCACTGACGTGCATGGCCCGCGGGGTGGGGCCGGCTCGCGTGACGCTGATGTGCGGGTCCCACGGGCAGTGGGGCTCGTCACTTATCCGTGCTGGCACCCAGGGTGAACGCCCGTGCGGCCGACAGGTGGGGTCCGCGGGGCTGGGGTCGTCGTCTTCTTCCTCTCCATCGCATGCCCGCGCTCAGTCGAGGGGAGGATCTAGCTCCAGCGAGGCTGGCCGACGCCTCCGGCCATCTCTCGCGGCACCCGGACCACCGTTGGAACCGGGATGGACTGCCGCATCCGTCTAGGCATGTTGCGGCCACCGAGGATCACCGGTTTGTTCGGGGCTTTGGCCACGGCGGACTGAGGCGCCGGGCATCGGAGGGCGCGTGACCACGGACCACCAGAGGAGGAGGGAGAGGGCTTGGGCGGCTCCGTGGTGTGGATGGGGTCTTCTAGAGGTGGAAGAAGGAGGGGAGGAACCTGGGGCTGCTCGGATTTGAGCGGAGCCCGACGGCGGACACGACGGCCTCGAGCTTGGTTTGGTGGTCGGGGTAGCGTAGAGGGGATCGGTGAGGAGGCTGGTGAGGAGAAACGCGCCCGGGATGGCCTTATATAGGCAGGGGAGGAGGGGGTGAGCTGGCATCACCGCGGACGCGTGTCCGGCGGCGCGGACGCGCGTCCGGCGGCTCGGACGCGTGCCCACGCTCGCGAGCTCGGAGGCAGGCAACGAGGGAAGCACAGGGGAGATTCTCACGGGGCAGAGGAGGCCAAGGAAGCGCAGGGAGAAGGAGCTAAACGCCGTTCAGGCTCGGTTGGCCACAGAGCACCCGTGGGCGCGCGGCGACGAGCACCGACAGAGAAGCGGACGGAGGGGGAGAGGGGTCCAGGAGGACGGCGATGACGCGGGGAACATCAGGGACATACCCGTTCTCGCTGAGACGCCGAGGAGAGGAGGGGCCCAAGCAAGAAGCCGTCTAGCTCGCGTCCATGGCATGCCAGAGAGCTGGTCACCCCGTGAGCTTGAGAGGAGAAGGTGCCAACTGCTGTACAATGATGTCAAGTGGTAAGCTCTTCCATGGTAACTCTCAACTATGGTGTTAGCTCGGTTAAAGGTGTTGTGGTTAAGAGGTAAATGTGCTCTGAAGTTTACTATAGTAAACTTGGCAGAACACTGCTGATTAACAGGAAACTGATTGGGAGAAAAGGTGTTGTCTGCGAGGTTTAGAGTAAGAAGGACGTTCATCCTGGTAACTTTGAGGAGATTTGGACCAAAAATAAATATAGTTGCTTCACAACTGCACATTTGGTCCAAAAACAAGATTTGGATGATGCACTCACTTGGTGAGGCCACCTGAGCTTAATTTTGGCAAGGCTTGGTAATTTAGACATATAGAGGTGCTGTAGAAATTTCATACCAATTGGACAAGCCAAGATGGTACTTCCTTCACAAGCATCCCCACCGACCAGAAACTTGCAATAATTCTAGAGGAATAATAGCTTGATGAACCATGCTCAAAATGGGTGGAGGTAAGTTATATGCATAATAGGAGGCCTAGAAAAATTGGAAGCCATAATGGAGCAAGATAAAACATACTTGCTTCACAAACTGAAATTTTGGACAGAATCAAAGAATTGAAGATGAGCTCACATGGGGGCATGTCATGAGCTCTACTTTAGTGGAGGGCTATGGTATTATGACATGATGGATCATGCAAAATGGCAACTCATTTAGATATTCCTAGCTTGCACCTCCTTCACAAAGCTTCTTTCTCGATAGAAACTTTGGAAAATCATAATTAAATAATTACTAGGAAAATGAGGTTGAATTTTGGCATGTTGCAATTATATGGACAGGAAAAGGTGTCCAAGGAGTTTGAGGTCAATTGGGCAAAGATAAATAGCACTTGCTTCACAAAGTGCCATTTAGGGCAGAATAGAAAAAGGAATATTGGAGGATTATTTTAGAACATGGCAATGAAAATTTTTGCCATATTTTATGAAGATATGACCCAAACAATTTATGACAATTTATTTGGGAATTTTAGGAGTGATGGAAATATAGGTTGCTTCACAACCTAGGGCAGACATGGTTATTCCTTTAATAGAAAAAGGAATATTCCCTAGAAAATTAATATTGGGGTTGGGCCAAGATGGAAATGGCAAGGTCTCAGGATAGATATAAGGATCACAAGCCACTCTGGAAAGAAAGAAGAGGTTATCTTCTTCAGTTTCCAGACCACATAGCCACGGAAAAAGAAAACTCAGGCAAAAATCTCAGAAAAAGAAAACAAAAAGAAAGTGCGAAAAATCATGTTGCGACAACTCTTCCTCCCTTAAAGAAATATCTTCCTCGAGATTTGGTTGCTCAGGGAACAAGCATGAATATACTGACTTAAGGAAACAGTTTCCAACTCGGCTATCCTTTTTCCTTTATTGATTGTTCCCACTAAATCTCATATGACTGTCTGTCTGGCTCGGGGTGGTTGGCTTTACTGTATCCATATGCTGACGGATCATACCTCACATGTTCATGCTTATACTGGCTCCAATTTCTTTTTATTTCTGCTGACTTAGCTGAGTGTGGTAGATCATCATGACTGATGCATATATTCGTCTCACAAGTCCAAGATTGATTTCCGAGGGGTGTGTCATCCAGCACCAGCATCCTTTGATGAAATTGTGAACAAAGTTTTCCTGGTGGACACCCAATCTTTTTCTCCTTGCATTGGGTTTCTCGACTAACTGTGGGTCCTCCACGTTTAGAATAGTGAGGTAGCTCATAACCGTTCTCCTGGCGGATTCTGACTTCTCGTAGGAGTTTCTGATTCATCTTGACTGGCTCCACTGTCTTGAGTGTCAGATCTGTACCAAATATTTTACTGACTCCTGTCGTGGCCAACATAAAGAGATATGACCTTATATGATAATATCCGCAGATTGGACCGGCAGTGGAGGGCTTGGCCATATCTCTTAATTCTTCGCGTGACCATGAGGTCTGTCAGGGGAATTATTTTGACAGACGTATCTTTATCCTTATCTCCTAGCATGGTAACATTTCTTCAATGGCAGGCTTATTGTCTCTCGAGTTTTAGTCGCAGTGAAATGATCATCAGAACCCTTGTAAGAACTCGGCAAATAAATCAGTAGCCACCAGAACGGTCTTCACGACTCATATCTGGGACATTACTGAAATAACTCAACGATGGGTTAAGACGGTCGAAAAGCAGCTCAGAGCATGAGACCGTTTTGATAAGAAGAAAGTGGCAGCTCCCTAAGATGTCCGGAAAGTGGCTCAAAGCATAGGGCCACTGGCACAAAAGAAACTCATCAGTTGTACGAGACGGCCGAAAAGTAGCTCAGACTCTTGACAATTCTTGAATAGAGAGAAGTAAAGTCGGCATCCACCCTGAATGGCCAAAACGGCTCAGAACACAGGCGTCGTGCCTTTACAGAAGAAAAGTAGACAAGGGCTCATCAGGATCACATTCCAGGTTCACTGGTACTTGGAGAGAGCTCAGTGTTGCCGTCAATCTTGATAGTCCTTTGTCATACCGAGGTATATATCTGGCTTCCTTCACATATATATGAGAATCTAATTCCCGAGGCCCACGTTCGACGTGTCTTCCGATGATGACGACGAGAGCGACGAGGGAGGCTCAGAGGACACCCTGGACGATGAAGTGGACTCCTTCGAAGCGCTCGTCGGGGCAATGACGCCAGGCGTAGGTGCCGCTGGACGATCCCAGGTGACCACTCCACGTCGGTTCGGACGCACTGCATCCGGGGGAAGCAAGGTGGCGACTCCGCCGAAGAGCACCATGCCAGCGAACCTGGCGACCGCGGCGGCGCCCAGGACCGTGGCCTTGCGCCTTGCCCAGGCCCAGGCTGTCAGCACGCCCGGCGAGCCAGGGGCTGCTGTTAACCTACTGGTGAAGAGAAGGGCGTGCCTCGCCTCCGACGAGTAAGTGTGCAATTTCTCACTCATTCTTATTTGGCGTGCCCCTGATGCTCTCTCCCTTGGTGCAGCAGCCTGGGGGTGTGATGAAGAAGGAAAAGGGGGAGGTCATGCCGCGGTGCCCTGCTCCTTCGGCTGCTGGTGCAACCTCGGGGAAGGATGCCGCGGCGCTGGGTGCCCCGGTTGGCCGGGCCACCGTGCGCGCAGTGACAGTGCCACCCGAAGACGTCCCTTTCTCCGGCGAGCTTGTGGAGTTGGCTTCTGCTCTGGCTGCTCTAGCGAGGGAGGCCGGAGCCCCCGAGCCCCTGGTCGAGCAGCCAGTCTTGTCGGTGCCCGTGCATCAGCCGGCGTAGCCTGGTCCTGAGGCTTTGGATGCTGCCTCCGTCGCGCTGGGTCATCTTCGCGCTGATCTGCAAAAAAATGACGGCCACTTGACAGAAGGGTGCATGGGGCTGATCCACGGGTGGCTCCTGGCAGACGAGTCTGCACAGGACTCCTGGGATCAGGCCTTGGCGGCTGCTGCCAAGGGGCGAGAGGAAGCCGCGGCGGCCACACTGGCTCGTGACGCCGCACGAGCTGACGCCACGTCCTTCGAGAAGCGTTGCCTCAAAGCGGAGAGCAAGCAGGCCCCTCCGCGAGGAAGACACTAGGCACGCCCTAGAGCTCAAAGGATTGGAGAAGGAGCTCGAGGCACAGAAGACCGTGACATCCCAGCTACAACAGGAGCAGCTTGCCGACCACGCCGCCCTGGAGAAGCCGAAGGTTGAAGTCGAGCAGGCTAGGGCGGCCCAAGCCGCTCGCCTCCAGGAGGAAGCTCTTGCGGCCTCGGCGATGGTGAGTCCCGAGGACCTTGCCGCCTTTGACCTTCAGGCCCGCAAGGCGCTGCATGCCGCCTACGAGGAAGGGTTCAAGGAGCCGCTGGCTGCCCCGGAGGGAGGTCCCGCCGGGCTCCTTGCTGCGTTCGTGAAGTCCCTGCGTGGTGTTACGGCTGCGATTGGCTAGTTAGCTGACGCTGAAGGCCGTACGCTGCTTACCTTGGTCCTGACACAGGTGTGTGGCCACCTAAGCCTTCACGACCCCACCCTTGACCTGGCTTCGCTATCCGAGCCCGTAACCGCAGTCATGGAGAACTCGTCTGCCGAGGCACTGAGGGTGAAGGTCACGTCGCTGGTGGAGGCGTTCCTCCAGGCTACTGCTACCACGGCCGAAGGGGAGACGACCGGTACTGCTACGCTCGGCGATGCTTGATCCGTCCTGTTTAGTGAGAGAAGTGCGAGTGCATCTGGGAGGCGTAAGAACTTGCACCACTAGGAAAAGGGCTATAGATGGTTCAACCAGTAATGGCACACCAGACATGTGGTGTGCCATTACTATATACTAATGGCGCACCATGTGTCGGTGCGCCATTAGTGTCCAAATACTAATGGCGCACCACATCCACGGTGCGCCATTAGTAAACAATTTTTTTTCATTTTTTTTTCAAAACTACTAATGGCGCACCAGTGGATAGTGCGCCAGTACTAGTTCAACTAGTAATGGCGCACCACATTGACGGTGCGCAACTAGTAAAGTTTTTTCAAAATTTTCAAAAAAAAAAATTTAATTTTTTTTTCAAAACTACTAATGGCGCACCAGTGGATAGTGCGCCATTACTAGTTCAACTAGTAATGGCGCACCACATCCACGGTGCGCCACTTGTATTTTTTTTCAAATTTTTTTAATTTTTTTTCAAAACTAGTAATGGCGCACCGTGGGAGTGGTGCGCCATTACTAGTTGAACTAGTAATGGCGCACCACTCCCACGGTGCGCCATTACTAACTTCGCCCAAAATTTCACCAACTGCACCCACCCACCACCCCCCTAGTGGACCACCTTTTCCAGTATAAAAAAAAAGAAAATGATGGAATTGTCAAAAATAAATAAAAGAAAATAAGTTTCCCATGTGATATGTGGTCTACTTGTTGGGAAAATTTTCAAATATGAATTTCGACTTTATTTGCAAAATATCTCTGTAATTTGTAAAATGGGCATAACTTTTGCATACGAACTCGGATTAAAAAGTTTTTTATATGAAAAATCATCTACTCGAAAAGTTACATCCGAATTTAATCGGGGGAACCCCGTTAAACATTTTCAAAATCCCCAAAAACCTAATAGAAAAAAAGTTACGGGGCTTTGAAAATCTAGAGGGAAAAAATGGAAAAAAAAATTCAAACTTACTAGTGGCGCACCGTTTGCTAGGTGCGCCACTAGTAACAGGAAAAAAATTGGTTTTGAAAAAAAAGTTGATTTTTTTTTTCAAATATGGTACGTAATATGACCGGGAAGTTTGAAATATTTTTTCAAAATTTCATCATACTCATGAACATGAACAAAGTCCTAGACATCAAGAAGGTTTAATAAGATTGATATGATAGATATATCAACACGTGCGTGTGAAGTGAGCTGGTGCTGGGGTTGGATAGAACTGCGAAGTTAAGCGTGCTCGGGCTGGAATAGTGTGAGGCTGGAGTAGTGTGAGGATGGGTGACCTTCTGGGAATTTTGACCGTAGAGTGCGATTTGACTTGAGATTAAGAATATTGACCAGAGATTAAGCCATAGTGACCAGATATTAAGGAAAAAACAAAGTAAAAAAATTTGAAAAACAAATTAATTTTTTTTAAAAAAAAAAACGGTTACTAATGGCGCACTTCTATGTGGTGCGCCATTAGTATACCAGATACTAATGGCGCACCCTGGGCTATACTAATGGCGCACCACAGGTGCGTCATTAGTAAAAAATTCTAATGGCGTGGTGCTAGTGGCGCACCACTAGCGCGCCATTAGTAGGCAAAAGTGGTGCGCCACTAGCATGCCTTTTTCTAGTAGTGTTGGTTGAATTTGAAAAAACTCGACGCTATTGTAATAGCTAGATGATTCCATGCTTGCTTCCTTTCATGTTTGCTTTAGGTGCTCTGCGTCGGCAGGGCCCAACCCCGCGCATACCTCGACCGCAGTTGAGTCCTCTGGATGACCGGGGTTACTGTAGTTACTAGATTCGTTGCTGAGCCCTCCGGACACCAGGGTTATCGTAGTAACTAGACTCAAGGGATGAGGGGCTACGTGGCCAGTGAGGCCCTTGGGTCGCGATGCCCAAGGTTCCCCCTTGACGTTCAAGAGACCCCGTTTTCATTTTGCGTCGGGAGGGCCCAACCCCGCGCATACCTTGATCGCCATTGAGCCCTCCGGAGGACTAGGGTTATCGTCATAACTAGGCTCAAGGGATGAGAGGCTACGTGGCCAGTTAGGCCCCTAGGTCATGATGCCCAGGGGTCCCCCTTGACGTACGAACGACTCTTCATGAAGGAGAACAAGCACCATACCTTGCCCACGAGCCTTCGCTTGGGATGGGGGCATGAGAAGGCCAGGTGTCCGGGCACCTGGTAGGGTGGCGTCTGCCAGGCGTGACCTGAGCATAGCCCCCGTGCCTAGCCCCCCTCGCGACACCCATCCTAGGAGAAGCTGTGAGCGTCGTGAGCTGAAAAGCTCCCTGAGGTTGGTGCGACCACTGGGGGCCACCCTCAGTTGTTTATAACTAGCGCGGAGCATAGAGCTACCACACTTGCGCGGAGTGTGGGCATAACCACGCATCGGTCGTATCGGCCAGCACGGAGCTTGGTGCTTCCACTGGTTCGTGGGCATAACCGCTCCTCGGTTGGATCAGCCAGCATGGAGCTTGGTACTTCCACTGGACCGTGGGAGGGAGCCTCCCACCGGGAGATACTCCGGGGCCTGTACAACCTCGTCCTGATGCATGGATGGCACGGTAGGATAGCCAAGGTTTATATGGGCCCTCCTCAAGACGAGTTGAACGACTCTGAGGAAGTTCTCGTGAGCTTACGCATCACTCACGAGACCCTACCCTGAGGCGGGTTGCGCCTAAGTCTTCTTCTGCAAAATGTGAAAAGAGAGATGTTGTGTCGACCTGCGCCGAGTGCATCTCCAGGGGATATTGCATGAGAAGGCCATAGCACCAGCGACCACAGGAGGTGACGTCACGGGGTTAACCCGTGAGACAGAGATCAGCCACTAGATTTGTCGACGCTGAAGGGACGGACCCGAGCACAGACGCCGTGCCCAGTCTTCTCATGCCACAATACAAAGGAAAAACAGCCGGCGCGCGATTCCCGCATGAGCGAGGCACCTGCCATAGGCCCCTACATACCCATCGACGATTAGCCCATGCGAGAACAAGGCACCGAGGACCATGGGAGGTGCCGTCACGGAAATGGCTCGCTAGGCAGAGCTCATTCCTTGAGTTTATCGACGCTGTAGGGACGGACCCGAGCACAGACGTCGTGCCAGTCCTTAATCATGGGGCGGTCGCGAGTGGGCTCACAAGGGCTCATGACCTTAGTGGCGGTGAGGACGCCAAGCATATAGATAATGCAAATGGAAAGAAATATCTAGCCTTGATCATTCAAAAAGGGAGACAGCCGCGGGGGAATAGCCCCCAGCGGCCCGAGGATAATGCAGCCCGAGAGGCGCCCTCGTTTGGATACCTGAAGTGTCACCTGATCTTGCCGAAGGAGAGTTGGGGTAGCTGAAGACGCGAGCTGTGCGGGTCACTCCCGATGATCATTAGGCTCCTGAGGCGCTTAGTGGTCGCGCGGGTCCGGCTCCCGCTCTGTCCGGACCGCCTGCCACTAAGCCTCCCGAGCCTCCAAGGCCTGCTGCGCGAGATGCTGGAACATGGCTGCTGTGTTGCGGAAGCCGAAGAGCCTGTGGTCGTAGCTGCAGGGGAGGGCCCTCCTCCAGCCGACTGCCGTCGGCCAGAAGGGCTCCTGAGAAGCGGTTGGTTGAGACCCGCGATGTCGACGCAGAGGCGGAAGCAATCGCTTGGGCTGCGAGTAGGTGGACTTGGGATTGTGCGGTTACGCCCACCGCGAATGAGTGGTGCACAAACACCTCCCCCGGGGCACGGGTCAGCTCAGGGACACTCCAAAGGAGAGCCCCCGAGCCCGTCATGAGAGGGGCGTCGAGCGCGCCTCCCTATGCGAGGGTGGAAGGCGCCTCGTCAGCAGGCGCGAGTCCTGAGGCCAGGTCATCGGGAGCCCCCGCGTCCTGAGGTCCGTTGACGGGTAGGTTCTTCTTCTTGGGGGCGGTCTGCAGGGCGAGGACGGCTTCATCCTCATCGGGGTGTTCAATCGCCGCGTCTGGTAGGCACGCTCCAGGGAACGCACCGCGTCTTTCTCGTCGGCGGCGATCGTGATGACTCCGCCGCTCCCGGGCATCTTGAGGTCGTTGTAGCCGTGATGGGTCCCCGCCATGAACTTGGCAAGGGGAGGATACCCCAGGATGGCATTGTACGGGAGGTGGATGTTGGCGACGTTAAAGTCTATTAGCTCGGTGAGGTAGTTGTCGCGATCGCCGAAGGTGACGGGGAGGCGGACTTATCCCATCGGGAGCGTGGAGCCATCTGTGACTCCGTAGAATGGCTTGGTGGGGTGGAGATGATCGTAGGGAACCTGGAGTGTCTTGAAGGTCTGGACGGAAAGGACGTTGAGGCCTGCTCCATCGTCAATGAGGGTCTTGGTCACGAGGACGTTGCTGATGGTCGGGGTGCAGAGCATCAGGAGTGCTCCTGGGGCCGCAGTGCACTTGAGCTGGTCTTTGGGGTCGAAAGCGATGACTTGTTTGGTCCACCTGAGGTTGCGCGCGGCGTCAGGCCTGGGAAGCGCCGCGTTCACCTCACGGGTCAACTGCTTGAAGATGCGGTGAGAAGCCGGGGCATGGCCTCCTCCCAGAATGCACGCGACTGCACGCGGCTCCTGGAAGCACCTGCACTGTCTCACTAGCGGTCGTCGTCATTCCTCCTGGGCGGTAGTGGCAGCGGAGGCAGGCCTCCATGGCCCTGAGGGCGACCCTCAAGAGGTTGGTCGCTCCAGGGGGCGTCACAAGGCTGCTCCTGCCAGTGGTCTTCACGAGGTTGCTCACGCCACCCTTGGCGCGAGTTCCTGCCATCCCAACGTCCTCCTCCTCGGCCTCCTCCACGGCCGTAGCCGCGGTAGCTCGGTCTTCGGTCTTGTCGCACCAAAGAGGAAACCTTTGCCCCGCTCCTTGGGAACCAACGGCTGCACTGTCTCCTTTGCATCGAAATGGCAACTGTGCCGTTAGCGGACGCTGGCACCCGCTGGCGTGGTGCGTCACTGCTGACATCACTGCCTCCTCCTGAGGCAGGCTTGGCCTTGGATTCTCCGCCTCTCCGGAATGCCTTGCCGAGGCCGCTCCCGAGGAGGTATAGGCATCGTTCTCCTCATGAGGCCTGGCCCCTCGCGAGGGTCTTGAGCAGCTGGTCGATCAGCTGGGCCGTACCAGGCCGCTTGAAGGAGCGCGTCGCGGCCCGCAGACAGGGAAGTCTCGGTACGCTGGTTCCCAGGACGTCGACAACTGCCATGACACTCTCCCGGCCACTCCGACTTACTCCCCACTTGGCTAGTCCTGGGTGGCCCCATGTCTACCAAAGACACAATGACCACCGTTGCGGACAAACATAAACTGTCCCAAACGGGCACACGAGCTAAAAACAACAACAACGGGCGCACAAGGTTATGTCTGCTTACCGAGCCAAGGTACTGCACGCCCATAAGCTTCCCTCGTTGGAGGCATCGGCGAGAGGCTATAGACCCAGTTAGGACCTTCCCATGAAGGTAAGTGTGGTTGCACTGGTCAGCTCGATATGGTGGCACCATGAGTCAGCCAACAGTTGTTCAAGTTCATTATTATCCGGTTAAACTTGAATGAAATAAGCTCAATCATATTAAAATAACATGATGCAACTATTATGCATGAGCATGATACTAACATGAGCATGGATGTGCAACCATAATCAACGAGCATAACAACAACACTTAATCATTTATTCAGATGAGCATGGCATATTGACAAGCATGAATATTATGAATTTAACTTTTTAGCAACATATCATGACCACTAGCATCAACAATAAATATCATGCAAGCACATATTAACAATGCTACCATGCAAGCATTTAACCAACTGGATGCATAGGAACATGTATAGCAACAATACTCGGAACAGACGATAGTCATGCACCGAAGACCATCGCCAACATCAACATGTACTACTGTCAAACATGGCATACGAAAGAAATACTAGCAACTAGTACATGATAACCAGATGCATAAAGACATAGCATGAAAGAGAACACAAATTCATAAGCATCACTTAAACAACGATAATCGTATCAAAACAAGCAGACATTTATTAAATGTTCAAGTTGAAAACCATAGCTACTGCATGCAATCATGCAATTGGGTATTGTGGCTTGCCTAGGGTGGAAGAAATCACCGGGAAGAAGTACGAGAAACTCGCAGAAAGAATCGCCGGAAAACTTTCTCTCTCGGAGGGGGCTGATTAATGGCAAGGACAAAATGATCATTTTCAGAATGTCGACACATGGTGAAAATGATACCAACAGAACGGGATCGACGAGACGAGGACGTGGGCTTTGGATTCACCTGAATCGGAGTTACGGGCAAAAAGATATAGTTGTTTTTCTGCCAGGGACCCATTTGTAAATAAAATCATCACAACGAGGGACTAAACAGAAAACAGAACGTGCACTCGAAGAAATACGCTTTCTCTAACGTGAAAACGTATTCCTGGCTAAAGTGGAAGATGAATGCGCTTTCGGGAAAGGAAGACGTATTCCATGGAATACGTTTGCACTTATCCACGCTGGCAAGCGCGGGGCCAGTGGCTAGCTCACTGACGCGCAGGGCCCGTGGGGCGAGGCCGGCTCGCGTGACGCTGACGTGCGGGTCCCACGAGCAGTTGGGCCCATCACTTATCTGCACTGGCTCCCGGGGTCAACGCTCGTGCGGCCGACAGGTGGGGTCCGCCGGGCTGGGGTCATCGTCGTCTTCCTCTCCATCACACGCTCGCGCTCAACCGAGGGGAGGAGCTGGCTCCGGCGAGGCTGGCCGGCACCTCCGGCCATCTCTCGCGGCACCCGGACCATCGTGCGAACCGGAAAGGACTGCCGCACCCGTCCAGGCACGCTGCGGCCACCGGGGATTACCGGACTGTTCGCGGCTTTGGCCACGACGGACTGAGGCGCCGGTCACCAGAGAGCGCGTGACCACGGACCACCAGAGGAGGAGGGAGAGGGCTTGGGTGGCTCTGGGGTGTGGATGGGGTCCTCTGGAGGTGGATGAATGAGGGGAGGAGCCCGGAGCTGCTCGGATTCGAGCGGAGCCCGACGGCGGACACAACGGTCATTGGACGGCTCGACAGCTCCTCGAGGTTGGTGTGGTGGTCGCCGCGGTGTAGAGGGGATCGGTGAGGAGGCTGGTGAGGAGAAACGTGCCCAGGACGGCCTTATATAGGCAGGGGAGGAGGGGGTGAGCTGGCGGTGCTGCGGAGGCGTGTCCGGCGTAGCGGACGCGTGCCCACGCTCGCGAACTCGGAGGCAGGCGACGAGGGAAGCACATGGGAGATTCTCACGGGGCAGAGGAGGCCAAGAGAGCGTAGGGAGAAGGAGCTGAACGCCGTTCACGCTCGGTCGGCCACAGAGCACCCGTGGGCGCACGGCGACGAGCACTGACGGAGAAGCGGACGGAGGGGGAGAGGGGTCCAGGAGGACAGCGACGACGCAGGGAACACGAGGGTCGGGCCCGTGCTCGCAGAGACGTCGAGCAAAGGAGGGGCCCGAGCAAGAAGCCCTCCAGATCGCGTCCATGGCATGCCAGAGAGCTGGTCACCGCGTGAGCTGGAGAGGAGAAGGTGCCAATGTGACGCCCGAGAAATCAAGCTACAGTAATTCCCTACTAATGATGCCACATCACCACGATTACTGTCGTTAATCTCGCGTTGGTCCAAACCAGTTCAAATTCAAATTTTAAAATTAAGTCAAACAATTAATGTTTCCAAATGTCAAAACTAAAATTTTCAAATTGTGGCCAATAATCATCTGCAAATATTGGTGGTGATCCTACAATTTTTATAAGATATTAAATGCCCTAAAATATTTTAAACAGTGCCAAGATAACAATTGATATACTTTTCGAATTTATGAAGATTACAAACTAATTTATTTTACCTCTCAGACTTTTGTGGCAAGGTATAATATTCCCTCACTAATTATGGGCTAAGTCTCATGTTTTATATAACACAAATAATATTGCAGGTAAATAGAAAACAGTGGAGAAAGAAAAGAAAAACAGAAGACGTCTAGCTAAAAAAAGGGAGAAAATAGGAGGACCTAAATCTACTGTGCACTTTGGCCCATCTAGCAAGTTACGCAGGCCTAGCCCATCTATCTCTCCTTCAACCTCACCTACAGGAGGTTGTGCGTGGCGCACATCCAGGGCACCATTGCCATGGATGCCCTCCACGTCGCCCCCTGGCCCTATAGGGGTGCCCCCCCGAAACCCTAGCTCACACTCATCCATTCCCCCCTCTTTCCCCCATCGGGGCCCTCCTGTTCTTCGCGAAATTGATCTCGAAATCACCCACGGTCACCGCTGCATCTTCGTCGTTGACGCATCCATCGGCCGCTCCGGCGTGCGGGAGTACGTCCTCGAGGTCCACCGCCCTCGTCTTCATCCATTCTGGGTGCCTCATCAGCCCGGGGAGCCGCGTAGCTGACGCAATCTTCACCTTCTTCCTCCGGCCGTCGCATCTCGCGTCACCATTGCTGCTGCTCCGAGTCGTCCCCTGCTTCCCCGGCATCGCCTTTGTAATCGCGGTGAGCTCCTCTTCTAAACCCCCCTTTCCCTGCCTTAATTTATTCCCGTTGGGGCCTCCCCCACGCTCGACCGCCATGGCCGACACATGCGCCTGCGCCCGCACAGTCTCGTGCACCCACGCGGTGTTCGCGCTCCCGGCCACCACGCACGCGTTGTCCCGCGCCTGGTCGGGCCTGCCGCTCGCCGCTACCTGTGGCTCGTGTTGCGCCGCCGCCGCCGCTGCCTAGCGTTGCTGCTGCTCTCAACTGCTGCGCTACTGCTTGGCACCTCCCATGCGGCCCCGTCAGACTCGCCCCACGCCTCACCTCCAGCGCGAGCCGCCCCGCGTCTCACCTCCAGCACGGGTCGCCCGCTCCCGTGCGAGCTGCTGGGCCTGGCCGCCGAAGCCTTGTGCCGGTGTGTGTCCAGCCGACCCTTTGCTAGCTTAGGGGATAATCCCCAATTAGATAAACAGCCTATTAGTGCTAACTCCCCCCTAAATAGCCTATCACATCCGGCCCCATCGTCTAATTAAACTACATTTAGCTAACTGGATAATTTACAAACAATAACATGTGGGCCCCCTATACAGTTTGACCAGTCAAACTGTTGACTTAGCTGACCAGTCTATGACAAGTGGGCCTTGTTTACCTTGTTGACTAGTCAACAGTTGACTGGTCAACTGCTCACTGGACTAGTTGACTGGGTCAACCCAGCCCTCTGGTCCCACTAGTAAGCCATTGTGGCTAGCTGCAGCTAGGTGTAAAAAGTATATTTTGTTTTTAATTCGAAATAATAATAACTTCAAAGTTATTTAAAACTTCGAAAATTAATATAAAATAATCCGTAACTCGGATGAAAATAATTTATATATGAAAGTTGCTCAGAACGACGAGACGAATCCGAATACGAGGTCCGTTTGTCCACTACACACCTCTATCATACCGAACATGGAACAATCCCCCTCCGTCCCATCTAACCGAAAATGCCTAACACCGGGAATACTTCCCGGATGTTATTCCTCTTCGCCTGTATCACCGAGCACTGCGTTAGGTCACCTCTAGCATCGTGTATTGCCTAGTTTTATTTTGTGATGCTATTGTTTGCTCTGTTATTTATTTTTTTCCCCTTCGTTGCTTCTTTTCGGTAGACTTCAATACTGTGATAGACCCCGAGACCATTGATGCTTCGGTGTTCGTCTACGGCTACGATTCTGAAGATTCCTTTCGTCTTCAGAGCTTCCAGGCAAGCCCCCCCTTTGATCACCAGATATCGCCTATTCATCTCTCTACTGCTTGCATTAGAGTAGTGTAGCATGTTACTGTTCGGTTACTCCTATTCTGTTGCATAGCCTGTCATTGTTGCTACAACTGTTGATACCTGTACCTGCCATCCTAATGCTTAGTATAGGTTGCTAGTATTCCATCAGTGGCCCTTCATTCTTGTCCGTCTGCCATGCTATTCTATCGGGCCGTGATCACTTGGCTGTGATCACGGGTATATACTACATACACTTTACATGATACATGATGTGACTAAAGTCGGGTCGGCTCTTTGAGTACCCGCAAGTGATTCCAATATGGGGGCTGAAAGGATAGGTGGCTCCATCCAGGTAGTGGTGGGCCTGAGTTCCCGACGGCCCCCAAGTGGATCTTTGTGGCGGAGCGACAGGGCAGGTTGAGACACCCAGTGGAGAGGTGGCCTGGCCCTGGTCGTTGTCCGCGGTTATTTTCATAATAACACGCTTAACAAGTTCGGATATTTGATGTGAGTCTGGCCGTTGGCCTATACGCACTAACCAGCTACGTGGGAATAGTTATGGGTACTCGACATCGTGGTATCAACCGAAGCCTTGTTGACGTCAGCGGCTTAGCGGCGCGCGCCGGGTTGGACCGTGTAACGCAACTTCCTTAGTATTGGAGGTTGCTAGGACTGCTCACCGGCCACGTACGCAACGTGCAGGTGTGCGTTGGGCGATGGGTCCGGACCCCTGCGCGCCTAGGACTTAGACCGGCGTGCTGACCTCTCTGTTGTGCTTAGGTAGGGCTGCGACGTGTTGATCTTCCGAGGCCGGGCATGACCCTGGAAAGTGTGTCCGGCCAAATGGGATCAAGCATGCTGGGTTATGTGGTGCACCCCTGCAGGGAAGTTAATCTATTAAAATAGCCGTGTCCCACGGTAAAAGGACGACCCAGAGTTGTATTCCGACCTCATGACAACTAGAACCGGATACTTAATAAAACACACCCTTACAAGTGCCAGATATAACTCAGTGGTTGCTCACTCACAGGGTGATGTGCGGGAGGATCGCCGAGTAGGGTTATGCTATATGATGTTTCTTGGTGAACTTACCATCTATTCCCTTCTACTGCTGCAAGACGGAGGCTGCGAGAAGCGAGGATACTTGATACTTTCGTCTATTCTCTTCTACTGCTGCAAGATGGAGGTGGCCAGAAGCGTAGTCTTCGATTGGGTTAGCTATCCCCCTCTTATTCCGGCATTCTGCAGTTTAGCCCACAGATATTACCCCCTTACACAGATATCATTGCATATGTAGTGTAGATCCTTGCTTGCGAGTACTTTGGATGAGTACTCACGGTTGCCTTGCTCCCCCTTTTCCCCCTTTCTTCCTTTCTTCTCGGATGATGAAACCAGGTGGTGGAGTCCAGGAGCCAGATGATCCCGAGGATGTTTCTACATGGAGTTTGGTTTCGAGGAGTAGTTAGGAGGTCCTAGGCAGGAGGCCTTGCCTCTTCGATCGTTGTTACTTTTGTGCTAGCCTTCTTAAGGCAGACTTGTTTAACTTATGTCTGTACTCAGATATTATTGCTTCCGCTGACTCTTGTGTTTTCGAGCTTATGTATTCGAGCCCTCGAGGCCCCTGGCTTGTAATATAAAGCTTGTATTATTTTAATTTGTGTCTAGAGTTGTGTTGTGATGTCTTCTAGTGAGTCCCTGATCTTGGTCGTACACATTGCGTGCATGATTAGTGTACGGACAAATCGGGGGCATCACAAGTTGGTATCAGAGCCGACTGCCGGTAGGAATCCCCCTTACCAACTCCTTGGCCGAAGTTGAGTCTAGTATTGGAGAAACAAATTTACTAACTTGTTGTGTGGCTTACGGGCCCACAACACCAGTATTAGGATCTTTTACTCCTCGTCTATACTCTGGGACTCTGATCTCTCTCCTATTCGGGTTAAAAGATTTTACTAACTCTGACTCTAGGTTCTCGTAACTATTTCTCCCGGAGAGCCCTCATTTTGGAAGATCACCTGCTCCGTCAGAAGATTCTGAGGATATCCCTCGATATTTTCCCGAGACCCTTGTGGTCATCGCCTTTGCAATTATCTGCCACAGATATATCCCTATGGATATCTGCACACACTTGTCATTCTCATGATCATTCCTCGTCGCTCTTGTTGTTACAAGATGCCTCGAAATATTCTCTGTTGTCCCGATAATCCTTTGATTTTACTGTCTTGCAGTTTTATTTCGCATGAAAATTCTTACGGTTATTTCCTCACATTTATCGAGGATCCGTTCTTCCCAATTGTTCATGCGTCTCACAATATTCTCCGAAATACTTTTCGATCTTTCGAAAATCCTCTACAGCATGTTACTCCTGAAATTCTTGCCCGCTTGCATTATGGTTAATTCCATATGACTAGTAGTCTTCGTTAACATCCCTTGTCTTAGCCATTTTGAGCCTATTGATCCAATGTGTGTGTATGCACGCAATCTTCAGTTTATCCTTTTAAAATTATCTTTCCGGCTCAGACGTCATTCTGGTCATGAGTTGGTTCTCGGCAATTCAAACCGTTATTGATTGTCCAACTAAGTGTTTTCAACTTATCCATCATTGATCAGAGCGTCTGCTTCTGATCCTTCGTTTTGGAAACCATAATTTCCTTCTATTTAAAGATCAGACTAATCAGGTGATTCTTGAATCTGATGCCTCTGCATTCTTTCTTCCTCTGAGTGAGTACCGATACTCACATAAGCTCCGTTGTGGATCGCCCGATCCATTGATGGATTATTATCCGACAGTGTCCTTCGAATACAAAAAAAACCTTGAGAAGTTCTGTCCCTGATGCATAATACCTTCGGTAAATGGTATCCTCTTCTTTGACAACCATGCTCTCCCTTGGAGCTGGTGATATTTACTTTTGAAACTTGTGGTATATGTTACTAAGATGCCCGATGGGTGGAACCTATGCCTTCCCCTAATCCATGAAAACCCAAAAGTTTTACAAGTCATACTCTTCGAGTGTTCCACCAGTTAAAATTCCAACACTACAGTTTTATTAAAGCGAGAGGTGAATGAAATGATATGCATTGAAGAAGTGGGAGTCAACCTTGAACTTGTGTTCATGCCCATGAAAATGATGTAAACCGTCTCGGAAGCTTCTTGCAAAATGATTATCCAGCTATACGATTCTTTCGAAATTCTTGAGTTGATTACTTATAGTTATGGTTCCGACCATGCTGTCTTGATCTGATATATCTGATGGGAATTCATTCAAGTTCCTCGTCTTTTTTGGATAGGTTGAAGTATCTACTGTCATAGGTCAATGACCTAGTTCAACTTCTATCATGTTCTACCTTCGAGTTTTACCCTCTGATATCTCGAGGATATCATGCCTTTGCACTACACCTTTAGAACTTTTGATGAAGTAATACCTTTGCTTGTCGTAATCACTCTACGGGTTCCAGGTTGCCGTCAACCGAGGACACCGTTTAGTAAATCAAATCTGCTCTAAAAATTCAACACCCCTAGTAGATGTTACTGGGAAATTTTTAAACTCAATCTGGTTTATTCCTAGACTATCGGGTACATCCCTTGTCTAGCTATCTTTGACTGTGCTACCTCGTCCTTCTTTGGTGCACGAATTCTGCAGAGATTGAGCACAACTTATGTCGAGCTTTCAGCATCTGGTGGCTTGTTCAGTAAGGCAATTTTGATTCCGAGCTTGCATCTTTTATATTGATCCAATAACTTGCCACTTCGTCATTCCCTTGTTTGGCGCAGCCGATCTTCGATTGCATCCTCTTGAAACCTCCCGACAAATGTGTCGTGATCACCTTCAACACTTTGACTTTTTCTGAGACGTCAATGGAGTTTATGATGAGAAATACCCTCCTTGTCCTCGATGATTTTATTATCATCGACAATACCCTTGACTTCCTTTCATCGTGAGCTTGTCCACGTTATGATTAAAACTTACTCTCCAACTTGTAATATGTTCTATCTTGGAGTATTACCATCTTTTATGTCAAGAATGTTGCGAGATTTCTCCACCTATTAGAAATTCTCGGTATGATGATACATCTCACCATCACCATTCTTCCTTGGTCACCGTGTTGTTTTAACCGAGATACCAATATGCTAACAATGCTGCTTGAGTTCTGTACTTCTAGCAACTCTATTGCTTCGAAGATAACGATCAATAGTTCAGTCTTGGACTGTTGGTTATTGAATCGTCACTCTAACATTGATCTTGCCGCCTAAGGTCATATTTCGGGCACACCTTTCAACTAATGATTAATGGTGTATGTTTTCCTCGAGCATACAACATTATATCATTTGAGTTGGCAACTGTCTTCTTCTTGATTCACATTATAGTGGAAATCCATCCATTTGGAATTTTCGATGAATTGTCGCTGAGCCCATCAGCCACCACCTCATCCTCTCCTTGGGTTAATGATGAACTATTGTTTTGGGTACCCGCTTCCTTAGTTCATTTCCCTAGAATCTTGCAATGCCATTTCGTTGAATTGTGTTGTACCTTTCCTTCTCGAACATCCCGAGTCTGAGGTATCATGACACCAATCGGATCTGAATCTCGGTCAGATATGATGGTTGGGACAACTTTCCAGTAGTTATAATTTTGCTCCTTTGATGACCCGATAATATGATGTCATGCCCAGCACCCCTGGCAAGAGGACCCATCATTATAATTTCTTTTGCAAGGATAGCCATTCTTCTAGGAAATGATTGTATCACTTATTCTATAAGTTGCTTCTGATGGATTATTTGTTTATCCAATGTCTGACCCTTGATTGAAACACCATATCATTGCTACCTCGAAGCATGATTATGATACCCCGCTCATCTACAAGAACATTGGAGGCGTGATGCTAAATGTTTCTTGGTCAGTTATCCAAACACCGTTGTATGGGTAACATCTTGATTATTCCTTGCCTCTTTATTTAAATGGTTGGGTACTTGCTCTCCTACCCTATATGCCATGTTTTGCTTGTCCATGGGAAGGATATACTCCTATTAATTGTGTGTAATCATAATTTTCCTTTCCATTTGTTTGTTTAACCTTTCTTTGCTCTACATATAATCTAAGCAGTAATAATTTTCTTCTTATGTAAACACCTTGGTGTACAACTCTGTCAGTAAGACCTCGTTGCTATCGTTGTAACATTCCATTAACTGTCGATGAACGAGAACCTTGCCTATTGGTACGCCTCGTTACAATGAGCAAGAAAATGGTTCTCTTCGTTCCCTGTCCTTGGTAACAACATTGTTGCCAAATTAGCTGATAGACTATCCTCTGACATGCCTTGCTTTCTGTGCAAGATGTCATCGCCCTTCCTACTCTTAACCCACATGGTGGGTCCATAACCCACAGGTCCACGGGATCGAAACCTGACTCTCACGTACAACCCTGATTCTAATGTATTCTTTGCACTTGGCTTCATGTGTAATTCATGAGCTAAATTCTACCATGTTTCATCCTGGTATCAAACACCATATTATTCTCGTTGATCAAGACCCCATTTTAGCTTCTAGTTAGGCATCGAATGACTGCCTACCCATTTGAAACTTTGGTACCATCGCTTATTGTTCTCAATGCATACACTGAAATACTACTCGTAGGGTACTTCGCGTATCACTTTCTGAATTTGCCGTCAGATGCCCAGACTTCATGGAGATACGTTCCTCCAACGTTTCCCTCCTTATTGCGTTCGTAGGACGATGGAGATCCCGAAGAAAGGATGACGACTTGATCACGATGACTTGAAGTAGAGAAATGAAGACATCAACGAAAGGGATCAACCTCTTCGAAAGGCCAGTCAAGACCGAGAAGACTCGTTAGGTTTTCGCTACCAGCACCCCCCTTACTCCACCGCTTAAATCTCGGGACGAGATTTCTTGTAGTGGAGGAGAATTGTGACGCCCGGGAAATCAAGCTACAGTAATTCCCTACTAATGATGCCACATCACCACGATTACTGTCGTTAATCTCGTGTTGATCCAAACCAGTTCAAATTCAAATTTTAAAATTAAGTCAAACAATTAATGTTTCCAAATTTCAAAACTAAAATGCTCAAACTGTGGCCAATAATCATCTGCAAATATTGGTGGTGATCCTACAATTTTTATAAGATATTAAATGCCCTAAAATATTTTAAACAGTGCCAAGATAACAATTGATATACTTTTCGAATTTATGAAGATTACAAACTAATTTATTTTACCTCTTAGACTTTTGTGCCAACGTATACTATTGCCTCACTAATTATGGGCTAAGTCTCATGTTTTATAAAACACAAATAATATTGCAGGTAAATAGAAAACAGTGGCGAAAGAAAAGAAAAACAGAAGACGTCTAGCTAAAAAAAGGGAGAAAATAGGAGGACCTAAATCTATTGTGCACTTTGGCCCATCTAGCAAGTTACCCAGGCCTAGCCCATCTATCTCTCCTTCAACCTCACCAACAGGAGCTTGTGCGTGGCGCACATCCAGGGCACCATGGCCATGGATGCCCTCCACGTCGCCCCCTGGCCCTATATGGGTGCCCCCCCGAAACCCTAGCTCACACTCATCCATTCCCCCCTCTTTCCCCCATCGGGCCCCTCCTGTTCTTCACGAAATTGATCTCAAAATCACCCACGGTCACCGCTGCATCTTCGTCGTTGACGCGTCCATCGGCCGCTCCGGCGTGCGGGAGTACGTCCTCTAGGTCCACCGCCCTCGTCTTCATCCATTTTGGGTGCCTCATCAGCCCGGGGAGCCGCGTAGCTGAAGCGGTCTTCATCTTCTTCCTCCGGCCGTCGCATCTCGCGTCACCATTGCTGCTGCTCCGAGTCGTCCCCTGCTTCCCCGGCCTCGCCTTTGTAATCGCGGTGAGCTCCTCTTCCAAACCCCCCTTTCCCTGCCTTAATTTATTGCCGTTGGGGCCTCCCCCACGCTCGACCGCCATGGCCGACATGCACCCACGCGGTGTTCGCGCTCCCGGCCACCACGCACGTGTTGTCCCGCGCCTGGTCGGGCCCGCCGCTCGCCGCTGCCTGTGGCTCGTGTTGCGCCGCCGCCGCCGCTGCCTAGCGTTGCTGCTGCTCTCAACTGCTGCGCTACTGCTTGGTCGCTCCCATGCGGCCCCGTCAGACTCGCCCCGCGCCTCACCTCCAGCGCGAGCCGCCCCGCGTCTCACCTCCAGCACGGGTCGCCCGCTCCCGTGCGAGCTGCTGGGCCTGGCCGCCAGAGCCTTGTGCCCGTGCGTGTCCAGCCGGCCCTTTGCTAGCTTAGGGGATAATCCCCAATTAGATAAATAGCCTATTAGTGCTAACTCCCCCCTAAATAGCCTATCACATCCGGCCCCATCGTCTAATTAAACTACATTTAGCTAACTGGATAATTTACAAACAATAACATGTGGGCCCCCTATACAGTTTGACCAGTCAAACTGTTGACTTAGCTGACCAGTCCATGACAAGTGGGCCTTGTTTACCTTGTTGACTAGTCAACAGTTGACTGGTCAACTGCTCACTGGACTAGTTGACTGGGTCAACCCAGCCCTCTGGTCCCACCAGTAAGCCACTGTGGCTAGCTGCAGCTAGGTGTAAAAAGTATATTTTGTTTTTAATTCTAAATAATAATAACTTCAAAATTATTTAAAACTTCGAAAATTAATATAAAATAATCCGTAACTCGGATGAAAATAATTTATATATGAAAGTTGCTCAGAACGAAGAGACGAATCCGAATACGAGGTCCGTTTGTCCACCACACACCTCTATCATACCGAACATGGAACAATCCCCCTCCGTCCCATCTAACCGAAAATGCCTAACACCGGGAATACTTCCCGGATGTTATTCCTCTTCGCCTGTATAACCGAGCACTGCGTTAGGTCACCTCTAGCATCGTGTATTGCCTAGTTTTATTTTGTGATGCTATTGTTTGCTCTGTTATTTATTTTTTTCCCCTTCGTTGCTTCTTTTCAGTAGACTTCGATACTGTGATAGACCCCGAGACCATTGATGCTTCGGTGTTCGTCTACGGCTACGATTCCAAAGATTCCGTTCGTCTGCAGAGCTTCCAGGCAAGCCCCCCCTTTGATCACCAGATATCGCCTATTCTTCTCTCTACTGCTTGCATTTGAGTAGTGTAGCATGTTACTGTTCGGTTACTCCTATTCTGTTGCATAGCCTGTCATTGTTGCTACAACTGTTGATACATGTACCTTCCATCCTAATGCTTAGTGTAGGTTGCTAGTATTCCATCAGTGGACCTTCATTCTTGTCCGACTGCCATGCTATTCTATCGGGCCGTGATCACTTGGGTGTGATCACGGGTATATACTACATACACTTTACATGATACATGATGTGACTAAAGTCGGGTCGGCTCTTTGAGTACCCACAAGTGATTCCGATATGGGGGCTGAAAGGACAGGTGGCTCCATCCAGGTAGTGGTGGGCCTGAGTTCCCGACGGCCCCTGAGTGGATCTTTGTGGTGGAGCGACAAGGAAGGTTGAGACACCCAGTGGAGAGGTGGCCTGGCCCTGGTCGTTATCCGCGGTTATTTTCATAATAACACGCTTAACGAGTTTGGATATTTGATATGAGTCTGGCCGTTGGCCTATACGCACTAACCAGCTACGTGGGAATAGTTATGGGTACTCGACGTCGTGGTATCAGCCGAAGCCTTCTTGACGTCAGCGGCTTAGCGGCGCGCGCCGGGTTGGACCGCGTAACGCAACTTCCTTAGTAATGGAGGTTGCTAGGTCTGCTCACCGGCCGCGTACGCAACGTGTAGGTGTGCGTTGGGCGATGGGCCCGGACCCCTGCGCGCCTAGGACTTAGACCAGCGTGCTGACCTCTCTGCTGTGCTTAGGTAGGGCTGCGATGTGTTGATCTTCCGAGGTCGGGCATGACCCTGGAAAGTGTGTCCGGCCAAATGGGATCAAGCGTTCTGGCTTATGTGGTGCACCCCTGCAGGGAAGTTAATCTATTCGAATAGCCGTGTCCCTCGGTAAAAAGGACGACCTGGAGTTGTATTCCGACCTCATGACAACTAGAACCGGATACTTAATAAAACACACCCTTACAAGTGCCAGATATAACTCGGTGGTTGCTCTCTCACAGGGTGATGTGCGGGAGGATCGCCGAGTAGGGTTATGCTATACGATGTTTCTTGGTGAACTTACCATCTATTCCCTTCTACTGCTGCAAGACGGAGGCTGCGAGAAGCGAGGATACTTGATACTTTCGTCTATTCTCTTCTACTGCTGCAAGATGGAGGTGGCCAGAAGCGTAGTCTTCGATTGGGTTAGCTATCCCCCTCTTATTCCGGCATTCTGCAGTTTAGCCCACAGATATTACCCACTTACACAGATATCATTGCATATGTATTGTAGATCCTTGCTTGCGAGTACTTTGGATGAGTACTCACGGTTGCCTTGCTCCCCCTTTTCCACCTTTCTTCCTTTCTTCTCGGATGATGCAACCAGGTGGTGGAGTCCAGGAGCCAGATGATCCCGATGATGTTTCTACATGGAGTTCGGTTTCGAGGAGTAGTTAGGAGGTCCCAGGCAGGAGGCCTTGCCTCTTCGATCGTTGTTACTTTTGTGCTAGCCTTCTTAAGGCAGACTTGTTAACTTATGTATGTACTCAGATATTATTGCTTCCGCTGACTCTTGTGTTTTCGAGCTTATGTATTCGAGCCCTCGAGGCCCCTGTCTTGTAATATAAAG
Source organism: Secale cereale (assembly GCA_902687465.1). Classification (NCBI taxonomy): domain Eukaryota; kingdom Viridiplantae; phylum Streptophyta; class Magnoliopsida; order Poales; family Poaceae; genus Secale; species Secale cereale. Next base: position 556,055,685 of record LR738710.1, read on the forward strand.
CTTGTATTATTTTAATTTGTGTCTAGAGTTGTGTTGGGATATCTTCCAGTGAGTCCCTGATCTTGGTCGTACACATTGGGTGCATGATTAGTGTACGGACAAATCGGGGGCGTCACAGCCAACTGCTGTAAAATGATGTCTAGTGGTAAGTTCTTCCATGGTAAGTCTCAACTATGGTGTTAGCTCGGTTAAAGGTGATGTGGTTAAGAGGTAAATGTGCTCTGAAGTTTACTGCAGTAAACTTGGCAGAACACTGCTGATTAACAGGAAACTGATTGGGAGAAAAGGAGTTGTGTGCGAGGTTTAGAGTAAGAAGGACTTTCATCCTGGTAACTTTGAGGAGATTTGGACCAAAAATAAATATAGTTGCTTCACAACTGCACATTTGGTCTGGAAACAAGATTTGGATGATGCACTCACTTGGTGAGGCCACTTGAGATGAATTTTGGCAAGGCTTAGTCATTTAGACATATAGAGGCGCTGTAGAAATTTCATACCAACTAGACAAGCCAAGATGGTACTTCCTTCACAAGCATCCCCACTGACCAGAAACATGCAAAAATTCTAGAGGAATAATGGCTTGATGAACCATGCTCAGAATGGGTGGAGGTACGTTATATGGATAATAGAAGGCCTAGAACAATTGGGAGCCATAATGGAGCAAGATAAAATATACTTGCTTCACAAACTGAAATTTTGGACAGAATAAAAGAATTGAAGATGATCTCACATGGAGGCATGTCATGAGCTCTACTTTAGTGGAGGTCTATGGTATGATAATATGAGGGATCATGCAAAATGGCAACTCATTTGGAAATGCCTAGCTTGCACCTCCTTCACAAAGCTTCTTTCTCGATAGAAACTTTGGAAAATCATAATTAAATAGTTACTAGGCAAATGAGGTTGCATTTTGGCATGTTGCAATTATATGGACAGGAAAAGGTGTCCAAGGAGTTTGAGGTCAATTGGGCTAGGATAAATAGCACTTGCTTCACAAAGTGCCATTTAGGGCAGAATAGAAAAATGAATATTGGAGGATTATTTTTTAACATGGCAATGAAAAGTTTTGCCATGTTTGATGAAGATATGACCCAAACAATTTATGACAATTTATTTGGGAATTTTAGGAGTCATGGAAATATAGGTTGCTTCACAACCTAGGGCAGACAGGGTTATTTCTTTAATAGAAAAAGGAATATTCCCTTGAAAAATAATATTGCGGTTGGGCCAAGATGGAAATGGCAAGGTCTAGGGATAGATATAAGGACAACAAGCCAATCTGCAAAGAAAGAAGAGGTCATCTTCTTTAGTTTCCAGACCACATAGCCACATAAAAAGAAAACTCACGCAAAAATCTCAGAAAACAAAAGAAAAAGAAAGGGCCAAATATCAGGCTATGACAGTACCCAGAGTGGCTGGCGAACCCCGTCGTCGTACCCAAGAAAGGCGGAAAAGAGCGCATGTGTGTCGACTTCACCAACCTCAACAAAGGATGTTCGCAAGACCTATTTCCTCTACCCCGCATCGACCAGATCGTCGAATCCACCGCCGAGTGCGACCTATTGTGCTTTCTGGATGCCTTCTCAGGTTACCACCAGATCAAGATGGCACTGCAAGATACCGAGAAGACCGCCTTGCTCACCCCGTGCAGAGTATACTGCTACACCTACATGCCGTTTGGGTTGTGGAATGCGGGAGCAACCTTTCAGCGGTTGATGCACATCGCACTAGGAAAACAACTCGGGAGGAATGTTGAGGCATACGTGGATGACATCGTGGTAAAATCTCAGCAGGCCGCAACCCTTATCACTGATCTGGAAGATGGCTCAACCCAGAAAATTGTGTATTCGGCGTCCTGTCAGGCAAGCTCTTGGGCTTCCTGGTTTCGCACCGAGGGATCGAGGCAAACCCCGAGAATGTCAAGGACATAGAAAAGATGAGTCCGCCCAAGAACCTCAAGGAGATGCAGAAGCTGGCCGGCTGTGTAATGTCGCTCGGGCATTTCATCTCCAAGCTAGGGGAGAGAGCCCTCCCTTTCTTCAAGATGATGAAAAGGAAGGGCCCGTTCGAATGGACCGCTGAGGCTGATGCGGTGTACGAAGACCTCAAGAGATACCTCACCAGTCCACCGGTAATGGTGGAACCCAAACCTCAAGAACCATTGGTGCTCTAAATGGCCGCAACACCACATTCAACCAGTGCAGGGTTGGTGGCTGTCCGAGAAGAGCGCCAAGTCAAGACCTTGCAACCCAAGGGCGGTACTCCCGGGGCCCTCGCAGGGCCGGAGGACGACCACGGCCTGCAAGACGACTCTACTGAGGCCGCAGCTGCCCCATCTGACGATCGAGCCCCCATAGCACCTTAACCCAGTCAGACTACATAGCCACATGCGAGTCAGGACTTCACTCCCGTCGAGCACCCGATATACTTCGTCAGCACGGTGTTGTGTGATGCCCGAGCGCGCTACCCCATGCCGCAGAAGCTCCTACTTGCGCTCATCATCACTTCGCGTAAGCTGTGCCACTACTTCTAAGGCCATCCCATCAAGGTCATCTCAGCTTACCCTCTGGAAAGGGCACTCCAGAGCCCAAAGGCGGTAGGAAGGGTCGCGGAATGGAATATAGAGCTGCAGGCGTTCCAGCTAGAATTCAGCATAACCAGAGTCATCAAGGGAGCCGCACTTGCTGACTTTGTGGCAGAATGGACCGACGCCCCAGGACCCGAAGCAAGTCAAAATCAGTCCCTCTCGCCGAGGAGCGAAGCTCCGGATGGCTGGGTCATGTACTTCGATGCCGCATTCGCCCACCAGCGCGCTGGGGCTGGGGTTGTGCTCATCTCGCCCACTCAAGACAAACTCTACTACGCCGTGCAGCTCTGCTTTCAGCCGGGCAACAAGGTCTCCAACAACATCACGGAGTACGAGGGCCTCATCGCTGGTCTCAAGGCGGCGGTGGCCCTAGGGGTGAAACGCCTCGTCATCAGGGGCGACTCCCAGTTCCTCGTCAACTTCTCCAACAAGGTGTATGAGCCGAAGGACGAGCATATGGAGGCATACCTCACGGAGGTATGCAAAATGGAGAAGCAGTTCTTGGGCCTAGAGCTGGAGCATGTGCCCCGCGACACTAACAAGGAAGCCAACGACATCGTCAAGAGAGCATCTAGGTGCCTGCCCCAAGAGCCAGGCGTCTTTGAGGAAAGGCTCCTCAGGCCCTCGATGTCACCCCGGCGAGAAGGGCCGGCCAAACCTCGGGAGGAACTCCCCAAGCCACCTACCTCGGGATCCCCCGCTTGCGGCCCGACCTCAGGAGCCCGCTTGCTCCTAGCGCTCGAGCCTCAGGAGGGATGTTGTACCGAGGAACACAAGTCATACCTGATGCGAGGAGCGCTACCAGAAAAGGAGGAGGATGCCGAATGCGTGGCCCGACAGGCTACATCATACTACATCCAAGACGGTGAGCTTTACAGGAAGTGACCGAATCGTGTTTCTTTGCGATGCATCTCCAGGAAGCAGGGAGGCGAGCTGGTAGCTGACATCCACACCGGGGACTGCGGGCATCACTCATCATCGCTCAGCTTGGTCGGCAAGGCGTTCCGCAGTGGTTTTTACTGGCCCACGACGCTCAACGATGCCTCCGAACTAGTGAAGTCTTGCGAGGCTTGCCAGTTCCATGCCAAGAAGATCCACCAACCGGCTCAGGGCCTCCAAACCATCCCACTCTCCTGATCGTTCGCGGTCTGGGAGCTGGACATCCTGGGCCCTTCCCTCGAGCGCCCGGGGGCTACCGATACCTATATGTCGTCGTTGACAAATTTACCAAATGGGCGGAGGTGGAAGTTGTCCGAACCATCCCAACCAGCTCCTCAGTCAAGTTCATCAAGGGCCTCGTAAACTGGTTCGGGGTCCCCAATCGCATCATCACCGACAACGGCTCACAGTTCACTAGCAACCTTTTCAAGACATATTGTGCTAACCTTGGAACGCATATTTGCTACGCTTCTGTAGCACACCCCAGAAGCAATGGCCAGGCCGAGCGCGACAACGCGGAGGTCCTGAGAGGCCTCAGGACCAGGAGGCAGTTCATCCATGTACTATTTCTTCCTCAACCTACAAGGCAATCCACCACACCACACTGGATTAGGGTATTACACCACAACGGTGGCCCGAACCAGTATAAACCTTGTGTTCCTTGTTCTTCTGATATGACGAGCTAGGCCTAGGGATCAGCGAGTAGACAAGCTAGGGCGGAAGGAGAGATCTTCGTGCACACCCCAGAGTTCGAACCTCAAGGGTTTTGTTGGAGCCCTATATCCAACAACGCCCGCCTTGGCGGTCATGGCCTTGCCCCAGCATCGCCGCCACTCGGGCTGGCCACTACGGCATTGGCATTAGTATAAAAAATGAACTTCTTCGCCATCTTATCCATGTGGGTCTTCACGGCCGCTGCTGCAGCAGCACGGGACTCATGAGGAATGGCGCCAAGCATCGCTCAAAGTTGAAGCTGGTGTCGATGAGGTACAAGTGGCTGAAGATGCGCATCCTGGCCTCGAAGCAAATGTCGCGGCACTCCGCCTCCAACATGGCGTCCACCTTGGTGGCGGCACCCTCGAGGGCCTCGACAAGCCTCGAGGAGAGCTCTGTATAGTCGTCTTCGAGGGCCGCGAGAGGCTCCTTGAAGCTTTCCCTGCAAATGGAGAGCAGGGCCTTACGGGCCGTCAGCTCCACGGAGAGGAAGGCTTCATGTTCCTCAACCGCTTTCCCCTCAGCAGCAAGGAGAGCTTTCTCCATGGCCTCCAGCCGCACGATCACCTCGGCGACATCATTGTCATGGGATGCCTGAGCTGCAGCCATGTCATCCTTCAGCTTGGTCAGGCGTTCGTGCTCGGTGGCTTGCTGGACTGTTGTCTTTAGCAATGCGGCTTCGCAGGCTTTGAGGCCGTCCTCCTTCTTCTGGAGCTACTATGCTTGCGCGGCTTGTTCCTCCTGCAAGGTCCTCAGGCTAGCCTCCTCCTCGCTTCAACACTTCTGGGCAAACATCACACACACCAATTCTTCATCATGAGCGGCCTTGGCTTCGTCGGCCTCCTTCTTTCTCTGCTTGGAGATGACGCAGGCCCGGATCCACGCCGCCTTGACAGAGGATTCAGCTTGGAGCCACCCGGATATCAACCCCTGCCGCTCCTTCACGAAGAATCTTTCAGCATCCTCAAGGTTCGCTTGGGTTTGGCCCAACGCGGTGAAGGATCCATCCATGGACCCATGCCTGATCATAAGACCACACTCGGCAAGCGTGAGGGACTGGGGAGATGGTGACTCTGTAGCAGGCGCATGACCTAGGAGGGCGGTGGCAGGATCGGCTCGAGATGGCGCGGCCTCTAGGCCCTCCAGGACGAGAAGCTCCGTGCTTCGCAGGACTCCGAAGGCGAGCAGTGCGCTTAGGACAGGGGGCTTTCTTCTTCGGTGGCACGTCGTTGTCGTCACTGGTCAGCAAGATAAAAGTTACGTCGGTACACGGACAATCTACATTCGGCTAATAAGCAAGACGGATTGCTTACCTGTCTGGTAGGGTCCACTTCCTCTTCCTCAACTCCTCCTCGTCAACCGCTGGTCCGCCATTGCCCTTCTCCAGCATGGCCTTGGACGCGCTCTAGAGGCGGCTTGAGTGGCCCCCGGGCGACCCTGCGGGAGCACCCCCACCCTGAAGAGCCAGAGAAACGCCAGGGGAAGCTAGAGAGATCGTATCTGCCCTGGTATCGATCGCCTGGCCTTTCGGCTGTGCCTCTGGAGGGGTAGGGGCTGGCGCCTGCTTCGGGCTTGAAGGCCCACCTGGAGTGGTGGAGGACACAGTCTTCTTTGGGGTCGCCCCGCCGGATGATCGCGAGGATCGAGATACAACCCCTTGGAGCCTCAGAGCCCTGTCCGATCGTGGGGGCTCTGCGGCCAGAGACTCGCCCACGTTGTCATCATTGAGGTGGTGCAGAAGCTCGGGTTGGCACAGAGTAAACTCCTTCACCAACATCTCCCCGGTCAGATTCTTGGCATCGATGTCCGCATGCATCTTCTTCTGGACGGGCTCTTCCAAGTGGTCGGAAAGCTTGGCGGAGCTCCACCGCAAGGTCTTCATGGGCGGCTTCATCGGGAGCTCCAGGAGTTGCTCCAAGCCCTTCGCATACATGAGCGGCATCGGTGGTTCTCCACCTTCTTGCCGGCCTTCATGAGCGTGTTATCTTTGTGCATGGCCACAAAGGAGACACCGGCGGAGCGCTGCGCTGGGTCGTGTTGCCGCATGCAGAAGAAGTGGCGAAAGAGCGCCACTGAGGGCCTCACGCCCACGAAGGCATCGCAGTAGAAAGTGAAGGAAGGCAGAAGAAGGATGGAGTTTGGCTGAAAATGAAGGGCGTGCTCCCCATAATAGCGGAGGATGGCATAGAAGAACTCCTAGAAGGGCGGGAGGATCCCCGCGCAGATACTGTGGAGGAAGAAGGGATAAACCGTCGACGCCAGCTTGCCCAGCTCGATGGAACCAGGCCAGATCCCAGTCTCACCGCTCTCGTGGTCCTTGCATGCTGTTTGTGAGAGCACTGTGTTAAGGTGCTCCGCATCAGTGATGGAGGACGCGTCAAGCGCAGACAAAGGAGAAGAGGGGGTTGCAGCCCGCACCGCAGGCTTCGACTTCCCTAGCACCATCTGCTTGACCAAAGGTTGCGAAGAATGGCGGGGAAAGGGCGGCACCTTGTTTTGATCAGGAGGAACCACTCGTGGAGAAAAGGGGATCTGAGCGGGAGGAGAAAGGCGCAAGGAAGGAGATCAATGATGGTCTCGCAAGACCGCACCAGGCTTTTTGTCAGCCGCACGGTTGCCAAGATGTCTTGGGGGAGTGGAGGCGCCAGCAATTCGTCGCGCACCACGCATCAAGACCGAGCCCTATGTTTGGCCCTCCACACTCGACTGCGCTTCATGGCAAGGACCAGCATGCATTGGGCCCGGGGGCTACTGTCAGCGTTCTGGGAACCGGGGTACCCAGACTTGCCTGCCTGCGGCCCAACACGCGACCCCTCGATAGCCCAGCAAGGCCCAGCTCAAGACTGGGCGATAAGAGCCCTCCCTAGGGGCCCCTGCCCTCGCGATGAGGTGCGTGCCAAGACCCCATAGGGAGTGGCCCTGCAAGCTTCCTCCCGAGGCGCGGAGTTTCCTATGCACACGCCCCTCCTCATGAGGGCGGGGTGACGTGACCCATGATGACCAGTGCTAGGCGTGCGCCAGCACGCGTAGAGGGAGTAGTTTCCTCTTTCGTGCAAGAAATACAAGGTCAGACGCGTGTTCCCGAGAGGAGCAGCAAAGGTTTCCACTCTGGTGCTACAAGACCAAGATCACAAGCTCTCTAGGGAAGATGTCATCTTCGCGCCCACCCCCGCATCATGATCAGATGCTTTGCAGGAGAAGACCACCTTTCGTTAGGATAAGATGTACCTCCTGCTTCCCTTCGAAATTAGCCGTCGTGGGATCCCTTCCCGCCCAAATGATGAGGGAGAGGACCGAGGCCACTATAAATAAGGACTAGCATCCTCCTTAGAGGAGGATTGATCCTTGGAGAGAACACATCACTAGAGCCCTCCCGAGGCTTCCCTCTGACTATAGCAAGATCATATCCGACCCATCAAGAGGCTAATCCACCACAAAACTGGAGTAGGGTTTTACACCGCAAGGAGGCCCGAACCTGGATAAATCTCCGTTTCACTTCTCCCTTTCTCCAATCAACTTGACTGGCGATCTTGAGCTTTGAGCATGGCGGGTCTCATCTCCCGATGGAAGTGGAGTCCTTCGTTCGCGCACCAGTGTTCAAACCTCCTTGGGTTTGTGGAGACCTTGGATCCGACAGAACGCCTGCTTCTCTTGTGCTTGATGATGCACCTACTGCTTCACGGGGCGCACATTGGGGCATACCTCCAGGTGATGCTCTATTACTTCTCTGGGACACCCACTAGGTCCAACGCCTCCCATGCGGGCACATCCTTGTTGGCTCGAAGGAAACAGACCAGCGCCTCCTCTTCCTCCGGAGAGAGGCTGGTGCCAATGGTGAATGCAAGGCTCGAGCCTCCTTTGTCGACAGTTACTTGCTTCGTCTCAGCCCGGTCTTGGGGGAACAGTTGCTTCTTCTTCGCTGGCGCGGCCTCCAGAGCTCCTGCCACGGCCTTGAGAATGTGTTTGAGGAACCAAATCACCTCCTTCATGTCTCCAGCCACCGTGATGATGCCGATGCTGCCCGAAATATTGATGATGTTGTAGCCTGGATGGGTTGCTGCCATGAACTTAGTGAGGGTGGGGAATCCGAGAATGGTGTTGTACGGGAGGCCGATGTGGGCCCTGTCGAAGTCGACAAGCTTGGTTACGTAGTTGTCGTGGGTGCCTAAGGTCACCGGGAGGTGTACCTGTGCGAGATGGGATGCGGGGCCTCCGGTCACCCCCGCGAAGGGCTTGGTGGAAAGAGCTGGTCGCGTGACAACTGTAACATGTCAAAGGTTGCTACGGAAAGAACGTTGAGGCTGGCGCCATCGTCAATGAGGGTCTAGGTGATCGCGATATTGCTGATGGTCGGTGTGTAGAGCATGGGGAGTGCACCAGCGACAGCCGCGTTCCCGGGGTGATCTCCGGAGTTAAAGACGATGTCGGTTTCCGTCCCCGCTCAGCCCTGCTTTGGCCTAGCGGAGCCCACGTGGCAGAAAAACTGCTTGGCATGGCGGCCCAACAAGGGCGCCTATGACCCGCCGATGATGCACGTGACCGCGGGAGGCCCCAGCACCACGAAGCGCATGACAAAATGGTTGCGGAGTGCCCCGCAAGAGGAGTTTGAGGCATCCGGAAGGCCGCGGAGCCAAGACGAAGGGACCTCTGTCAAGGTTAAGGGAAACTTGTTTGCCCCGGCCTTGTCGTCACTGCCCGCCACTTGGATGGCCTGCTCATAAGACCGAAGGAAATCCCATGGGTCCGCCGCGCCGTTGTACCACTGGTGCAGTACCGGCCTGAATCTCACGGGCCACCTCACCCGACACAGGCCTAGAGTAAAGGTCGGATAGCCCGCAACACCCTCGTAAGCTTCAGGCAGACGCGCATCTAGGGCAGCGCCGCCATGTGGATCATGGAGGGAGGGCGGATCGGGGTTGGGGGAGAGGCGGAGCTTCGACATGCCCCTACCTGACATGCCAAATGTAGGATTCAAGGCCTACGCAAACCCAAAGAGGTTTGAACTCCTGGGCATGAACGAAGGACTCCGCATCTCCAAGTAGCTACACTCACCCCTCTCAAAGTTCAAGCTCGCCGCACAAGATCGTCAAAGGGGGATAAGTGGCATGGTGATTTACCCAGGTTTGTACCACCTTACGGTCTAAGACCCTACTCCTGCTTTGTGGTGGATTGTCTTCACGAGGAGGCTTGGTATGAACTGTTACAGTTGAAGAGCTGCCTCGGGAGGGCCTAAGTGATATATGCGGGTTCGATCCTTGGATCTCGGATCCCCCCTACGATGGGCACCGATCTCTATTTATAGTGTTCTTGGTCCTCTTCCCGCATCACTTGGGCGGTAAGGGATCCCACAACGGCCAAATTTGAAGGGGGACAAGAGGTACATCTTATCCTGGCGAAAGGTAGTCTCCGCCTGCAAAGTCTCTGATCCTGATGAGGGGGTGGGCTCGACGATGACATCCGCCATGCCAAACCCATGTTCTTGGTCTGGTTGCACCAGAGTGGAAACCTTTAGCGCTTCCCTAGGGAATACGCGCCTGGCCTTGTCCTTCTTGCACGAAAGGGGAAACTGCTCCTCTGCGCCCGCTAGTGCCTGCCTGGCTGTAGTCGGCACGGCTCACGTCACCCCATCCTTAGTAGGAGGGGCTCTTGCTTTGGAATCTCCGCTCCTTGGGAGGCAGCTCGCGGAGCCGCTCCCTAGGTGGTCTTGGTGCGCCTCACCTCGCGAGGGATGGGACCTCTCGCGAGGGTTCTTCTTGAGTAGTATTGATGCTAGGTCCTACTGGGCCGTCGTGAGACCGCACGTTGGGCCGCATGATAGAAATATGCCCTAGAGGCAATAATAAAGTTGTTATTATTTTATATTTCCTTATTCATGATATAGGTTTATTATTCATGCTAGAATTGTATTGACCAGAAACTTAAATACATGTGCAAATACATAAACAAATAACGTGTCCCTAGTGAGCCTCTACTAGACTAGCTCGTTGATCAAAGATGGTTAAGGTTTCCTAACCACGGACCTGAGTTGTCATTTGATAACGGGATCACATCATTTGGAGAATGATGTGATGGACAAGACCCATCCGTTAGCTTAGCATTTGATCATACAGTTTATTCCCACTGCTTTCTTGTATGTCAAATACATGTTCCTTACACCATGAGATCATGCAACTCCATGTAACTGGAGGAATACCTCGTGTGCTATCAAACATCACAACGTAACTGGGTGATCATAAATATGCTCTACAGGTATCTCTGAAGGTGTTTGTTGAGTTGGCATGGATCGAGATTGGGATTTGTCACTCCGAGTATTACGTAACTGGGTAATACACATCATAAGAAGCCTTGAAAGCAAATGAGTAATGAGTTAGTTATGAGATGATGTATTACGGAAAAAGTAAAGAGACTTGCTAGTAACGAGATTGAACTAGTTATAGAGATACCGATGATCGAATCTCGGGCTAGCAACATACCGACAACCAAAGGGAATTGCATATGTTGTCATAACGGTTCGACCGATAAAGATCTTTGTAGAATATGTAGGATCCAATATGGTCAACCAGGTTCTTCTATTGGTTATTGACCGGAAAGGTGTCTCGGTCATGTCTACATAGTTCTCGAACCCGTAGGGCTGCACGCTTAACGTTCGTTGACGATATAGTGTTATGTGAGTTATGTGATTTGGTGAGCGAATGTGGTTCAGAGTCCCGGAATAGATCACGGAAATGATAAGGAGTCTCGAAATAGTGGTAAAGATTGATTTATATGACGATGGTATTCGAACACCGGAAGTGTTTCAGAGGGTACCGGGTACTTATCGGGTCACCGAAAGAAGTTTCGGGCACCCCCGACAAAGCTATGGGGCTTATGGGCCAAGAGAGGGGACTGGTGCGACCTTATAGTGGCCGGCCCTTTGAGGAGGAGAAGAAAAGAGGGGAGGGAAAGGAAAGTGTGGAATAGGACTCCACCTTCCTTCCCTCTCCCCCCTCTCTTTCCTTGCCCCTTGGTCATACAAGTAAAGGGGGGGTGCCCATGAGGGCAGGGGCCCTAGGGCCCGCCAGCCAGCCCCTTGGGGGGCGCCTTGACTGCCCAGGCTGCCCCCTCCCCCTCTGAAAGCACAAGTGCTCCATGGGTGATTTTGGTAATTAATGACAACATATCCCCTATTGGACTAATACCTTTACCTAGTGTACCTCAGATAAGTTCAACATTGGAGTGGCAAGGATAAGAGGATGTGGAACCATTTCAAGCTGTCAAGGACAAGAGGATGTGGAACCCTTCACGATGCTAAGGACAAAGATTGGCAAAAGCTCAAGACTCTACATTTCCATTTTAGTGATCCAAGATCACATTGAGTCCATAGGAAAGCCAATACTATTAAAAGGGGATGAGGTGTTGCTTAATGATCTGATTGCTCAAGTGCTTAGTGACATTGCTCCAAAACCCTCAACCAATTTTTCAAATTCCACATATGTCCAAAACCTAAAGTCAAACTCGGCCCCACCGATTTGATCCAGCTGACGCCAGCGAGTTCATTTGACATAGCCTCTGCCACAACCCTAGCCAATTCGGTCGCACCGATACTGATCTCGGTCTCATCGAGATGGCATTACAAACTCTCTGTGATCCTTTCGTAGCATTTCGGTCTCACTGAGAAAACAGATCGGTCCCACCAAGTTTGCATGGTAAACTCTCTGTCATGCTTTTGTAACATTTTGGTCTCACTGAAATGAACGATCGGTCCCATCGAGTTTGCTTGACCACTTTTCTGTATTGCTATTTGTTGAAATCGGTCTCACCAAGTTCATGCAATCAACGCCACCGAGATGAGGTCTTACCCTATCCATAGCACATCGGTCCCACCGAGTTGATCATGTCGGTCCCATCGAGATTCCTAACGTTCACATTTTGAACTTCTTCGGTCTGACCGAGTTCTCTATTTGGTCTGACTGAGTTTGGTCAAATGTGTGTAATGGTTGGATTTTGTGTGGAGGCTATATATACCCCTCCACCCCAATATCCATTTGTGAAAGAGCCATCAGAATGTGCCTACCCTTGCAGTACACATTTTCTGAGAGAGAACCACCTGCTCATGTGTTGAGACCAAGATATACCATTCCTACCACAAGAATCTTGATCTCTAGCCTTCCCCAAGTTGCTTTCCACTCCAATCATCTTTCCACCATATCCAAATCTGAGAGAGATATGAGTGTTGGGGAGACTATCACTTGAATCACAAGAGCAAGGAATTCATCATCAACACACCATTTATTACCTTTTGGAGAGTGGTGTCTCCTAGAATGGTTAGGTGTCACTTGGGAGCCTCTGATAAGATTGTGGAGTTGAACCAAGGAGTTTGTAAGGGCAAGGAGATCGCCTACTTCGTGAATATCTACCCGAGTGAGGCAAGTCCTTCGTGGGCGATGGACATGGTGGGATAGATAAGGTTGCTTCTTCGTGGACCCTTAGTGGGTGGAGCCCTCCGTGGACTCGTGCAGTCGTTATCCTTCGTGGGTTGAAGTCTCCATCAATGTGGATGTACGATAGCACCACCTATCGGAACCACACCAAAAAATCTCCGTGTCTCTCTGCGTTTGCACTCTCCAGACCTCTCCCTTTACCTTCATATGCAATGCTTTACTTTCCGCTGCTACACTCTTAGAATTGCATGTGTAGGTTGGTTACTTCCTTGCAACTAGCATGTTTTACTCTTTCCGCTGCTTATACTCTCGCTATGTTTGCTTGAAATGCTTAATCTTGTGTGCTAGAGCTGAACTTCAACCTAAAGAATTTAAAAACTACTACCTTTCTTGTTGAGGGTCTAATCACCCCCTCTGGACACCTCTTATTCGATTCATTTACTCCCCACCTATATATATGTGGGGAGGGGGCACCACACAAGGACACAACATTGTCTTAGCTGTGTGCGGCGCCCCCGTCCACCATTTACTCCCTCAGTCATATTTTTGTAGTGCTTAGGCGAAGCCCTGCGGAAATTGCATCACCATCACCATCACCACACCATCGTGTTGCCGAAACTCATCCACTACCTCACCGTCTTGCTGGATCAAGAAGGCATAGGACGTCATCAAGCTGAACATGTGCTGAATGCGGAGGTGCCGTACGTTCGCTCCTCGATCGGTTGGAAGGCGAAGAAATTCGACTACATCAACCACATTGTCTAATGCTTCGGTACGTAGAGACACTCTCGCCCTAATTGCTATACATCTCCATGGATTGATCCTTACGTGTGCGTAGATTTTTTTTGTTTTCCATGCAATGTTCCCCAAAAGTGGCATGATGAGCCAGGTCTATGCGTGGATGATATGCACGAGTAGAATACAATGAGTTGTGGGCGGTGATCGTCATATTGCTTACCACCAATGTCTTATTTTGATTCAGCGGTATTGTAAGATGAAGTGGCCGGGACCAACCTTACATGTCCACGTACATGATACCTATTCCACCGACAGACATCTGATGTCTACTATGCACCCTTCTTCTTGTAGACGTTGTTGGGCCTCCAAGTGCAGAGGTTTGTAGGACAGTAGCAAATTTCCCTCAAGTGGATGACCTAAGGTTTATCAATCCGTGGGAGGTGTAGGATGAAGGTTGTCTCTCTCAAACAACCCTGCAACCAAATAACAAAGAGTCTCTTGTGTCCCCCAACACACCCAATACAATGGTAAATTGTATAGGTGCACTAGTTCGGCGAAGAGATGGTGATACAAGTGCAATATGGATAGTAGATATAGGTTTTTGTAATAAGAACATATAAAAACAGCAAGGTAGCAAATGGTAAACGAGAGCATAAACGGTATTGCAATGATAGTAGGCAAGGCCTAGGGTTCATACTTTCACTAGTGCGAGTTCTCTCAACAATGATAACATAATTGGATCATATTATTAGCCCTCAACATGCAACAAAGAGTCACTCCAAAGCAATGTTGAGGATATCGCTTATCGTTATCGTCTCGGTCAGCTAAGGATTAGAGATTAATCAGAAATCGGCCGATTAATCGATTTTATCGGTCGACTATTAATCGGATAATTTGTTTCAAATCTCAGGTTCTCAACACTAAATTACGCTATATTCAACACCAAAACAATATTTGATAGAAGTGTTACCTTGATTTCTAGCCTTCGAATCCTCGTATAATGGCAAACAAAATAGGACAATAGTACAAATTACGTAACAAGGTACACAAAACATAAATAAACCTAGTTTTTGCAAACATAGTGTTACTAGTAGGTCTTATTTATCGGTAGATTCCTGATAAATCGCTTATCAGAACGATAAATCGGTCCAAAAGATAAATGGCAAAGATAAGGCATAATCTTATCGGTCACCCCTCGATTAGCGATAAATCGGAAGATTAATCGGTGAATCGGAAGATTTCTTGAACAGTGCTCCAAAGTAACTGATAGCGGAGAACAAACAAAGAGATTATGGTAGGGTACGAAACCACCTCAAAGTTATTATTTCTGATCGATCTATTCAAGAGTCCGTAGTAACGTTCAATCTATCATAGAGTTCGTACTAGAATAACACCTTAAGACACAAATCAATCAAAACCCTAATGTCACCTAGATACTCCATTGTCACCTCAAGTATCCATGGGCATGATTATACGATATGCATCACACAATCTCAGAAACATCTACTCAACCAACACATAGAACTTCAAAGAGTTCCCCAAAGTTTCTACCGGAGAGTTAAGACGAAAACGTGTGCCAACCCCTATGCAGAGATTCCCAAGGTCTCGGAACCCGCAAGTTGATCACCAAAACATACATCAAGTGGATCACATGATATCCCATTGTCGCCACAGATAAACACGTGCAAGACATACATCAAGTGTTCTCAATTCTTTAAAGACTCAATCCGATAAGATAACTTCAAAGGGAAAACTCAATCCATTACAAGAGAGTAGAGGGGGAGAAGCATCATAAGATCCAACAAGAATAGCAAAGCTCGCGATACATCAAGATCGTGCCATCTCAAGAACACGAGAGAGAGAGATCAAACACATAGCTACTGGTATATACCCTCAGCCCCGAGGGTGGACTACTCCCTCCTCGTCATGGAGAGCGTCGGGATGATGAAGATGGCCACCGGTGAGGGTTCCCCCCTCCGGCAGGGTGCCGGAACGGGGTCTATATTGGTTTTCGGAGGCTACAGAGGATTTCGGCGGCGGAACTCCCGATCTAGGTTAATTTTCGAAGGTTTCAATATTTATAGGATTTTTTGGAGTCGGGGCCAAGTAAAGGGGAGCTACGAGCCGTCCTCGAGATAGGGGGGCGCGCCCCCCTTCCCAGGGCGCACCCTCCACCCTCGAGGCCAGCCCGTGGCTCTCCTGGCCCAACTCATTTGCTTCGGGGGCTTCTTTTGGTCCAGAAAAAATCATAAAAAATTGGCTCGGCAATTGGACTCTATTTGATATTCCTTTTCTGTAAAACCCTAAAATAGGAGAAAAACAGAAACTGGCTATGGCTCTGGGTTAATAGGTTAGTCCCAAAAATCATCTAAAAGTGTATAATAAAGCCCATAAGACATCCTAGAAGGATAATATAATAGCATGGAACAATCAAAAATTATAGATACATTGAATTGAATTTGACTGCGGCCGCTCCTTGTTGAAGGTTAAAACAACAAACTTGATAAATCACCGTTGTGGTTTTATGACGTAGGTAAGAACAGTACTTGCTAGAAGCCCGTAGCAGCCACGTAAAACATGCAACAATAAAGTAGATGACGTCTAACTTGTTTTTGCAAGGAATGTTGTGATGTGATATGGTCCAGACGTGATGAGTTATACATTATTGTATGAGATGATCATGTTTTGTAATATCAACAACCGACATGAGCCTTATGGTTGTCTCTTAATTATTGTATGATATGCTAGCGCCATATAATTGATTTACTTTATCACTGTGAGTTAACAATAGTCGTAGAAGCAATAGTTGGTGAGACAACCATGACACAACGATGGAGATCAATGTGTCGAGCCAGTAATGATGTGGGGACCCCTACTCGTAAGTCGTGATCACCGAATGCACGTGTACAGTGATCCCAGAGATCAATGCTCACTGAACACACAGAAGCTGAATAACAGAGTCTTACATCCTTACATACCGTGTTACACAAATAGGACCATAATGGTCAAGTCTTGAATATATCATCGCAGCGGAAATCTTCAAAGACAACTGGGACCCATGCCATCTGCCTTAACCCTACAAGCATTCTGACTGGTAAGCGTCTTAGCTCGCATGCTCGTCACCAAGAAATCTTCATCATAACCTGTGCTCTCATGCCTGGCCAATAAAATAACAAGTGGCAAGCCAATGAGTACATTGAATGTACTCGCAAGCAACCCAAGTGTGATAACAAATAAATATGCAAGGCTCTACTGCTAGGTTGGCAGTTTGGCGGAAAGCTAGTTTTTCATATGCACTCATGATCAACATAAAACATGGATATGCATGTGTCTGTAACAAGTATCAGGAGGTCACAGACTTCACTATCGAGAAGGAGTTGTAATCAACTCATGCTCAAGCTCATTGTAACTTTCTCACAATCACATCAATAATATCTCTGAATCGTGTTGTTTCCCAGAAACTTATGGACATAGTCTAAGTAGCACCACCCAACTGTCCTTGACCGCAGACACGGCTATTCGTATAGTTTGACACTCTGCAGAGGTTGCACACTTTACCCACAAGATCCGGGGAACTTCCGTGTCATCCACGACCCACGGTACCTCAAGTACCCGGGGTAAGCACCCGATCACTATCTTTCCCTAGACGACACTAATATGGAGTCCACTCGATTGGTAACAGCCCCGTGCCAAACATTTCACATCTCAAGGGTTGTGGAGACTCGCTCCGATATTCATCACATACCACTGACACGGGGAACCAACGGTGTGTCCGGTGCCCTGTAAAGACAGTCATGGCCGCCTATCCAAGCGTGACCCCGTCCCGAGAGTGACCTCATGTCACCCCCGTCACTAGTAATGCGGGCACCATGCTAGTATCGACCTAGGTAACCAATAATGCCCTTTCCCATATAAGGGTAGAGTGGTTGCGCATGTTTGGTTGGGACGGTAGTCACACATAAATCTAATACATCTCTGTAAACAACACTTCCGTCAAGCCTTGGCACACTACTTCTTCACCAAGTAGTGCCCTAGCTCCTCATCAACTCCCAGGGGCATTAATGGCACCCACTGGGTCATTTGCAAGTATGTCAGACCACACTCGTTTCACTCAATGCATAACCCCGACCCATTTTGCGTAGCCAACTACTATAGCATACATCTATCTACTCCCACCCACATAACCCTCATAGGAAGGTAGGGTCATGTTTGATGCAAGTTTCAACAGTAAAGTAACAGGGGTAGCAACCAAAGTGGTTTCCACCTCAACATGATTCCGATGCATTGAATATAAAGGTGCTATGAGACATGCACAAAAAGGTTTATTGGACATGGTCAAAGGGCTGCTTGCCTTATTCGTCAGAGTCTTCAAATCTTCTGGTCCATCTCCGATTACTCCGTTTATTACGTCAACTAACGATGGAAACAATCATAATAAGCAACACAATCAAAGCAACAATAAAAGTGCTCTAAAAATAGGAGTTGGACTTTTCTAGGATACCTCTGGTCATATTAGAAATGACCAAGGTGGTTTCATAGGTGTTGGATCAATAGGTAGTTGGGAACATTTCAATATGATGGAACCAAAGGGTTTATGGATTTGGAAGAAGTATACAGAAACATTTCCTTGAATGATGAGCAAAGGTACCCACCATCAAGTCATGATTTTAGAAGCATTTAGGAGTTGGTTTCACTGGATTTGCAATTCAAATGAATTTCCTAGGATTTTGCAAAGCTGATAAATAGGAAGAAATGGCTCAATATTTGGTGGGGTACAGAAACTATTATTAAAAATGTTCCAAAACTAAGTTTGGACATGACAAGCATCTAGGAATTTGAATCACTGCATTTGGATAAAAAATGAGCTCTCTGTGATTTTCTAAAGTTAATCACAGAAAGCGGAAAATGGGCATTTGATAAATATGTGTGAAGGAAAAGTCTCTGGAATAATGTGCATGTAGCACCAACAGGTAGAGCATGATTTATGGAGTCATAGGAATTTTGAATCATGCAATTTGGAGTTCATATGAATTATCTAGGTATTTTTGAACTTGGCAGAATAAAGAAAAGAAAAGAATAAGGGTTTAACCTTATACAGTGCTCTGGGCGAGGCCCAGCTAACCAACGCCCACTGGGCTTAGCCCAGTGGCTCAGCGGCGGGATGGAGGTGGTGACGCCGAAGGCGTAGTTACGGGGGGGCGCTACCACCACAGGAAAGCGCAGCCACCAAAGTGCGCTTCCACTTATCGGGGAGGGGCCACCCGTCAGCTGCTTGCACCGGGCCGGTGGCGCTTACAGGCGGGGCCCGCCTGTCGGGTTCGTCGTCCTCCCCCCGCCCGACGCAGAGGAGGAGGCAGGGGCGACGCCGGCGCCGTTCCCCGGCGGCTCCGGCCGTCCCCGGTGGTGCCCGGCGCACCGGAGGCCCCAGCGGAGCAAGCCGCGCCCATCCCTGGCCTCCAAGCTGGCCGGGAGGAGCAGGAGCGACGGCGGCCGAGGCATCAGCGGCGGCTTCGGGTCGAGACGGGGCGGCGCCAGAGGTGCTAAGGGGGAGGAAGGGTGGAGTGGGAGGTAGCTCCATCGTCCTGGGGTTCTCCTCCTGGCGGCCATCAGAGAAGGGGAAGGAGAGAACGGCCGTGGTGCCCGATGCCGAGCGGTGGCTGGCGGCGGCACTTCGGCCATGGAGAGAGGAAGAGCGCCGGAGAGGGAGAGGGGGCGTGTCTAGGAGGTGCACGGGGAAGAGGAGGATCCAGCAGAGGCAAGAGGTGCTCGGGGGGAGACCTTAAATAGCTGCAGCCACGGTGCACCGTGAGCGACGTCCATGGACGCGCTCGGGCGTGCTCGTGGAGAGAGGAGGAGGACCGGGGAGGATAAGGCCGACCGTCCTGCAGGTCGTGGACGTCGAGGGCACCTCGGGGGACACGAGGAGGAGGCCCGAGGTGGTCGGGTTCTCCTGGTTGGGCGAGGCTACAGTGCGCCAGAGCACTGTAGCGTGCTCCAGAGCACCCGTTTGGCTGGCATGGCCACGTCCCCGTCGCTCTGGTCGTGTCCAACCTGCCCAAAGTTGTCTAGAAGGTCAGGGAGGGAGTAAAGAAAGGCTCTGTGGTCTTGGATGCCCTGAGGAACCACTGGGATGAGGAGGGAGGTGAGGTAGAGGGTGAAACCTGCTGCCCAGCAGTGTAAATTGGGGTTTTACCCCCTCCAATAATTGAGCTGAGGCCAGAGAGAGTTACTGGAGGTAGAATAGGACTAGGGGAAGCTGTGGTAAGAACTTGGGGTAAGGGAAAATAGCAAAAGAGGTCCAACCACTTGTTTTGGTAATTGGACAGAAGGTGTCTGATCAGTGTTTGGTCAAGCAAATGACATCCACTTGACATGGGACTTAACAGGATCAAATGTCACATATAATTAGGCCCCTACACCAAATTTGAGCTCATTTGGGCAAAGTGGCCAATGTAACTTTGGTGAACCCTAGAAATGAACAGAAATGGTTTCACCATGTTGGAGTTAAGAAAATCATCTCCCCTTGATGCACCACTTGGTGTAGCATCATCATTTGGGGTTATGAACATGCCCACAAAGTTTGAGGCTCCAGATAAAAAGTTGACAATGTAAAGTTGTTCAAATTTGAATTTGAACAGAAGGGGTTTTGGGGTGATCTGATCAAGTTGCTCTATTCCAAATCTTGTTCCATTTGGCCTAGATGCCTTATTAGGCCATTCTAGCATGTGCACCAAATTTGAGAGCATTTGGACAAGTTTGGTAATGTAGAGTTGCTCAAACTTCAAATATGGACAGAATGGTTTTGAGGGGACTAAATGATGTTTCCTTGATCTTCATGGCATGAGGCTTTGCAAGATCATCAAATATGTCATATATGACATGATAGAATTTCCCTGGAATTTTTGGAGAATATTTCCTTTGTAAATATTTCAAAAGCTTGAAATATCCAGAAAGGGTTTTGGAAGGATTTGTTCAATATTTTGAACATGACCATGTGTTGAAACTCTTATATATGGACAATATATGTCCTATGAGTCTCCCTGAATTTTGGCAAATATTTTCGAAATGATTAAATAATTTTACCCTATTAAAGACCATTTCTGGCCTTAGGAAAAAGCTTTTAAATAAAATATAAAAATAACTTTTAAAATTATACTTTTCTGGTTTCTGTGAGTCCTATACCTAATAGGATTCAAATAAACTTTTTGAAAGATTTTTCACACCCTAAATAAGGTACTTGCAGTGCAAACCTCAATTCAGGGGTTTTTGGAAAACTAATTTTAGAAAATACCATTTGGCCAAAATATTTTTATAAGAAAATTCTATACTGGTCTATACACATGGCATGATCATTGGGAAAAGGTTTTGGGTCAAGGAAATGAAGTATAAGAGTTGGAGGATTTATTTGATTTTTAGAGCACTAGCAAACAGCAGACAAAAGTCAAATCAAGCAAAGTTAAAAACACTCAAAAGTTTTTGCAAATCCACATTTTTAACATGAAAATAAGCTTAAGCAATGTGACATGAAAATCAGGGTGTGACAGACCTACCCCCCTTACAAGAATCTCGTCCCCGAGATTCCCAGACTAGGCGTGGAAAGAGAGGCGGAGTCTTGGATACGGGGTAGTCTTTGCTTCTTCTTGTTGGTTCTGCTTCCGAGTGGTGCTCCTTGGAATCTTGAAGTGCTTGATGGTATGGCTTCTTGCTTGATGTCGTCCTTGGTGGAGGTTGCTAAGGGATCTCTTGCATAGGTTAGGTTGGGTTAGCTGCCAAAGGCTCGGTGATCGATGTCCTTGCGGGCATCGGGCTAGCTAGGAGGTAAGAAGTACTTCCAGAGTGGGGCTCGTGGAAGATTTGGTGCACGGAGAGTATCTCAGGTGGTAGATCTAGCTGGGGAGCTGTCTACTACATGACTTACCAGTGATCTCAAAGGGTCCAATGAACCTTAGTGCGAGCTTCCCCTTGACGTGGAAACGCTTGGTTCCCTTCAGAGGGGTTACCCGCAGGTACTCATGGTCCCCAACATGGAAATTCATGTTCCGACGGTGAGTGTCAGGATAGCTCTTTTGCCTTTACTTGGTTGCCTTCAAACGTTCTCTGACTAGTTGGACTTGCTCTTCCGTTGCGCGGAGAATATCTGGTCCAAAGACTAGCCCTACTCCAGTCTCTGACCAGTTGAGGGGTGTGCGACGTCTGTGTCCATACAACACCTCAAATGGTGCCATCTGAAGGCTCGACTGGTAACTGTTGTTATAGGAGAACTTGGAAAAAAGGAGACAATCCTCCCACTTGGCTCCATATGCCAAGACACAGGCTCGGAGTCATGACTTCAAGAATCTGATTGACTCGCTCAGTCTGACCTCTGGTATGAGGGTGGAAAGCCGTGCTGAAAGATAACTTGGTTCCCAAGGCTTCTTGGAACTTCTTCCAGAACCTAGAGGTGAACTGGGGTCCTCGATCTGACACAATTTCCTTGGGAACGCCGTGAAGACTTACGATTCGGTCGATGTAGAGAGCTGCCAGCCGGTTGCCATCATAAGGGGTCTTGTTAGGAATGAAATGGACTACCTTGGTCAAATGATCGACTATGACCCAAACAGAGTCATGTCCTCTATCCGACCTTGGTAAACTAGTGACGAAGTTCATTCCGTCTTTATCCCACTTCCACTCAGAAGCCTTGAGTGGTTGAAGCAATCCAGCGGGTCGCTGATATTCCGCTTGCCCCTTTGGCACACATCACACTTTGCAACATAGGTTGCAAATCTCTCTTTTCATCTCGTGCCACCGGAATCGTGCCTTCAAGTCTTGATACAACTTGGTGTGAGCGTTCCTTCGACACGGAAAAGCTCGGCTCCTTTGAGAGGAGTGGTTGCAGATACGCCCGGTCTTCGACGCGGAAGTTACTTCTTGATGACGGTGGTCGGTGTAGATCTTCCTTCTTGACAGGGCGGTCTTCAAATGTCTTCTATCCAGCTGCCCGTCGCTTCTTCGTCTTCGGGCAGACAAGTAGGCCATCAAATAATGATGTTACCCATCTTGTCCAATTACTCCATGAGGTCTAAGGGGTACGCAAGGTAAGCTGGGGTATTGGTGGTAGTCTCGGTTGAGTATCTGCAGAGGCCTTCCTGACTCTGAGTCAAGGCCCGTGGTCAGAATCTGACCAGGTTGTGGCTCGGTGGGGCTTAAGGGTTTCAAGGATTCTAGTGAGTGAGTGAACTTATATCATCTCATCCTTAAGCACAGTTTCTGAGATGCCAATAGCTCTATCTAGTACTCCGAACGGAAAAGCGGCCTCTCGCATAGACCAACTTCAATCACCACTCATGCCATGCATATCCTCATGATTCTCAAGAGACGGTCTAACAAAAATTATACTTGTCTAAGATCCCCAAATCCATATGTACGTCTACCGCTAAAATCCAAAGGTAGATCATACATGCTGCTGAGCTTAAAATAAACTCCACAATCCAAGCACTCAACCTAGTCTTTCAAGGCTCACGATAATGCATCTCTATTCTAAGGAAACACGTCATATGCCACTCCAAGATTTGTTTCCTTCCTATAGATCAACTCCGATAGCCCGGTATTTACCATCAATCACCACATAATCCCACAATCCTACAAATCCAATGTCTACGGTGTTTCGCAAGATCTCAAGTCCCTATAATCCCCAAATACTTGGAAGGACTATGCATCACGATAGTATGTCCACCAAATTCCCATCATCCGGGTCAAGTAAACTCCAAGATCACGACTAAATAGATCCCTAAATCAACTTCGACAAATAATCCAATCTCCTAGGTTATCGTCCACCGAGAAGCACGATATCATAATCAGGATCATAGGCCTAAATCTAATCTTACTCCGAATCATGCAGACATATCCAGCATCTATACCAACCAGAATCACCTACATAAATCCAAATCTCATGTCCAACGGGCACTCCTACATACTTCCCCAAAGTCATGATCCCTCCAATATGAAAACCTCATAATCCACCAGGGTCTCCGATAATTCCTCGAAGTTATTGATATAATCCACCAAGTCATCTGTCCAATATCCTCGAACTGGTCTATCTATGGCATCGTCAGACCTCATGCTATAATAGGATGAGAATAGCTTGTTCACCGTGTCCACTAGCTCCTTTACGAACCCAGTGTTGTGCATGGTTACAAAGGATTAACTGGTTCTCTCGCTTTGCCATGGGTTAGGCACATGGTTAAGGATTCGTGCTGGAGTGTCTCGGGAAGTCTCAAAGGGTCTAGGAAGAGGGTTACTGGTCTCGAGGGTTAAACATAACTCTACGGAGTTGCAATAGATCGTGGAGGTTGTAGCAGAAGTCTTCGGTGCCAGTTGGCTGTCGAGGTAGAATCCTTGGTGCATCTTGTCTTGCGGGTCTTCAATTGGGGAGAGAGGGAATAGAGGGAAGAAGCAGCGTAGAGGAGGGAAATGCCTAAACG